>OX459015.1:12157352-12565750 GCA_949774965.1 Diarsia brunnea | reverse complement strand
CCGCCTCCCACACTCCCTCCGCCCCCAAAGCCTCCCGCGGCCGGAGACGGTTGGCTGGTGGCGGGGGAAAAGCGGAAGGGGCGTAAGGCGGCCCAAAAGGCCCGGCGGGCTGAACGAAAGCGCCGGCAAAAGAAACGGAGCCTCGCGGCGAAACTCCGTGCCCCCAAAACCGCAGCTGTAGTGGTAACACTACAGCCGGAGGCGGAGAAGAGGGGCATGACGTACCGCGAGCTGCTCCAGCAAGCGAAGGCGATGGTGGACCTCGGGGAGCTGGGGATCACCGGGGGCCTCCGGCTTCGGGTCACCGCGACAGGGGCTCGAATGCTGGAGATTCCCGGGGAATCCAGCGCCTCGGCTGCAGACGCTCTGGCTGAAAAGCTCAGGGCGTCCTTAAAGGCGGACGAGGTCCGAGTGTCCAGGCCCGTTAAATGCGCAAGCCTGCGCATCCTGGGTCTGGACGACTCGGTCTCCGAGGAGGAGGTGTTAGCCGCCGTCACCGCGGCTGGGGGGTGCTCTGCCGAGCAGGTCAAGGCGGGCACCCTACGATCGGACCGCGAGGGCATGCTGACCGTAACGGTTAGCTGCCCTGTGACGGCGGCAAAGACAATTGCGGAGGGCCGCACCCTGAAGGTTGGCTGGTCGAGGGCGCAGGTAAAGCTGCTTGAGCCCAGACCTCTGAGGTGCTTCCGGTGCCATGTGGGGCGCCACGTAGGGTGCCGGTGCACCTCGGAGGTGGACCGCAGCGAACTTTGCTTCCGCTGCGGTCGGCCCGGTCACAAGGCCGCGGCTTGCCTGGCCACGCCGCACTGCGACGCATGTGCGGCGGCTGGGAAGCCGGCCGAGCACAGGGCAGGAAGTAAGGCCTGCGCTCCACCCGCCAAGCCCAGGGGAAAGGGAAGGCCCTCCGCCACCACCTCTACCGTCGTCAACGCCGCAGCCGCCGCCGCCGCTGCTGCCACCGCCACCACCGCTACTCCCGCAGCGGTGGTGCCACAGAAGGTCCCGGAGGGGGCTGAAATGGAGTGTCATTAATGGCCCCACTAAGCCTCCTCCAGGCGAACATCAACCACTGCGCCTGCGCTCAGGATCTGTTGCTCCAGAGTATGGCGCAGTGGTCGATCAACATCGCGGTGGTCTCTGAGCCGTATTTTGTCCCGCCCAGGGCAGACTGGGTGGAGGACCTAAGCGGCTCAGTGACCATCATCGCGTCGGCCGCCGCCGGCACCCCGGCCCTTGAAATGGTCAGGAAGGGTCAGGGGTGCGTAGCAGCACGGTTCGGGGAGATCGTAGTAGCGGGAGTCTACTTCTCTCCGAGCCGAACTCTCGCCGAGTTCCAAAACTCCCTCAGGGAGTTAAGTGTCGTCATCGGAGGCTATTCCCTCCCCGTACTTGTGCTCGGGGACTTCAATGCCAAGAGCTTGGCTTGGGGTTCCCGTTACACGGATGTGCGGGGTGGGATGGTCGAGTGCTGGGCTCTGGAAACAGGCCTGGACATCCTGAATCGGGGTTCTGTACCCACGTGTGTGCGGATGCGGGGCGAGTCGGTGGTGGACATTTCGTTCGCCAGCCCTGCTCTGTCACAGCGTGTCGTCGACTGGCGCGTCATGGAGGGGGTGGAGACCTATTCCGACCACCGGTATATCCGGTTTGAGGTCTCTGCCCAGTCCTCAAGTGCGCCGGTCCCACAGACCTCGAGTGGTCCGCGTTGGGCGCTGAAGCAGCTGGACCGGGAGCTCCTCCTGGAAGCCTCGATCGTGCGGGCCTGGGTGTCATCACCGGTCAGGCCCGCCGACGTCAACAACGAGGCGGGTTGGTTCCAGGAGGCCATGTCCGAGATATGCGACATGGCAATGCCCCGAGTCCGGCCAGGAAGCGCCCGGCGTCAGGTGTACTGGTGGTCGCGAGAGCTGTCGCACCTGCGTGAGCAGTGTGTGGCGGCGCGGCGCCGGTACGCCAGGCATCGCAGGCTCCGCATTCGTCCTCCGAATGCGGAAGCCACTGAGGCGGAGCTGTATGAAGGGTACAGAGCGGCGAAGACCGCCCTCCTCGAGGCTCGTAAGCGGGCCAAAGATCAGGCCCGCGAGGAGATGCTGGAGACTCTCAACAGAGATCCGTGGGGGCGCCCGTACAAGGCGGTGCGGAATCAACTCCGCACCCGGGCCCCCCCGCTGACGCAGAGTCTCCGGCCTGAGCTCGTGGAGGACGTGGTGAGCGCTCTGTTCCCTTCGCGAGGGGAGCATCCTCCCCCGCCAATGGCTCCGCCACCTGCGGTGCCGGAAGCGGACCAATCAGGATCCGATGACGACATTCCGGAGGTGACTGGGGTAGACCTGAGAGTGGCGGTACGGAGGCTTAAGGCCAAAAATACCGCCCCGGGACCCGACGGCTTGCCTGGCAAAGCCTGGGTCCTGGCCTCAGAGGCTCTTGGGCCCCGACTGGAGGGGTTCTTAAGCGCGTGCATGGAAAGAGGCCAGTTTCCGCTTGTCCATTGTGCTGCTCGACGAGGTGGGCAAGCTCTTTGAAAGAGTAATTGCAAACCGCCTCGCCGAGCACCTTGAGGGGATGGGTCCGGATCTTGCGGAACACCAGTTTGGTTTCCGCAAGAGGCGCTCGACGGTGGACGCCATCACGCGCGTGAGAGCCCTCACGACGGGGGTTGCGGTCTCTCGGGGCGGTGTGGTCTTGGCGGTGTCTCTCGACATCGCCAACGCCTTCAACACCATGCCCTGGAGCTGCATTAGGGAGGCACTCCGGTATCACCGAGTGCCGGCCTACCTTCGTCGTGTAGTCGGGGACTACTTGACAGACAGGGCTGTCATCTACCCCGGTCAAGACGGAGAATGGAACCGGCGAGAGATGTCGTGCGGTGTTCCACAGGGATCGGTTCTGGGGCCGCCCCTGTGGAACATCGGTTACGACTGGGTGCTGCGTGCCGACCTTCCTAGCGGCGTCAGCGTCGTCTGCTACGCTGACGACACGCTGGTGCTGGCACAGGGGGGGTCGCACGAGGCGGCGGCCGACAATATGACACGCGGGGTTGCGATAGTCGTTGAGAGGATCCGGCAGCTGGGTCTCGAGGTGGCACTTCACAAGTCCGAAGCAATGTGCTTCTATGGGCGTGGGAATGTGCCACCGTCGGGATCGCAGCTAACGGTGGGAGGGGTTCCCATCGGCGTCGAGTGTACTTTGAAGTACCTAGGACTCGTCCTCGACAGCCGGTGGAACTTCGTGGAGCATTTCCGACGTTTGGCTCCCAGACTGGAGCGGGCGGCGGCTGCCTTTAGGTGGCTCCTGCCCAATCTGGGGGGGCCAAACGCCTCCTGCCGGAGGCTCTATGCGGGGATCGTGCGGTCCATGGCCCTTTACGGGGCCCCGGTGTGGGCGAGTGCTTTGAGGAAGCGGGCCGCCCACTACCTGAACGCGCCCCAAAAGGTGATGGCCGTAAGGCTAGTCCGTGGGTACCGCACGATCTCCCGCGAGGCGGCGAACCTCCTCGCCGGATTGCCGCCGTGGGATCTAGAGGCGATAGTCCTCGCGCGCCTGCATGAATGGCGCGCTGAGGCGCTGCACCGGGGGGTCACTCCGTTGCCGCGGCAAATTGCTGCGCAGCGGACAGACCTCCGGTGCGATCTCATGGCGGCATGGAGACAGCGACTGTCGCAACCCCGTGCAGGGCACGCCACGATAGTGGCGGTAAGTCCCCTCTTTGAGGAGTGGCTGGAGAGGCGCCACGGCGCCCTCACCTTCCGTCTGACGCAGGTACTCACCGGACACGGTTGTTTCGGGAGGTACCTGCACCGAATCAGGCGGGAGGAAACGCCCGGTTGTCACCATTGTGAGGATCGGCCGGAGGACACGGTGGAGCACACCGTGGAGGTGTGTCCCGCTTGGGCGGAGCCCCGCCGTGTTCTCGTAGCGGCGATCGGCGGCGGCGACCTCTCGCGTCCGGCCCTGGTGCAAGCCATGGTCCGGGGCGAGGAGGAATGGGACGCCGTCGCCTCCTTCTGCGAAGCAGTGATGCTAGCGAAGGAGGTGGCGGAACGTGAGAGGGAGAGAACCTCTCGTCCCAGCCGCCGCGGGAGGCGCTCCGGGCGTCGGGGGCCACGTGATGGCTTCCGGCCACCGTAGACGCGGGCCTGTGGACGGTGAGTGATGGGTAAGCTCGCCGTCCGTCCGTCTTATGACGACAACAGGCCGTGTCGACGGCGCGTTCGTGTTCCACGCGCGCCTCAAAGAGATGTCAGCAACACGGAAGGGGCCCACAAGGGCCGACGCCTGTCGAGGCTGCGGGATGTCCGCAAGGGATACCGAGGCCTCGACATGAAGGGCGAAGAAGGAACATGGGTGGTTTTTAGTCAGTAGAAGTCTGACACTCCCTCTCGCTCTGCCCAAGAGTGGGAGGGGTTATTTGATGATTTCCCACCCCCCAAAAAAAAAAAAAAAAAAAAAAAAAAGGCCGTCACCTTACGCTATAGCTCTGCTTTCTCAAATAGGTACGTGCTTCGTGATAATTAAGAACAAAATATGACCAGATTGGCACTGTTGAGATGATTTTTTATGAATAAGGATCTTACATATACATGCGTTGGTACACCAATCTTTCTGTTTCTATCGAACATAATACCTTGAAACCAGTTTATAGACACCATCAACTAGTGCAATAAGCGCTTCATCAGTGACAGTCTTCGTGATAATATTGAGGAACACCACGACGACCCGACGGACTTCTGTCAGGAACTCCATGGGTTCTTCATTGTCCACTGCCCGAAGGACAGGCGTCGCCATGAAACGACGGTAGCCCGGAAACCACGAGGTTTGGATTGCTGCGATCACGGCTGGGCGAACTGAAATTAATGGATAGTTTTCGATTTGGTTCTTTTGGAGTTTTAAATTGAAGAACGAAATCACTTTAAGACACACCATATATTTGATTGGCGCAGAGACTCCTATGGTAACACGGAATTATTTACATTCTGTAGTAGGTAGGTATACCTATTTAGTATCAGTATTACACATTTGCACCCGTGCGAAGCCGGGGCGGGTCGCTAGTTATTTATATTTTGTTTCAATACCTACATAAAACTTGACATAATTTGTTTTAAATCAATTTATTAAATTACAGATAGACATAAATTACAATACAAATATGTCCAAAAGATCAACTTACGAGAAAATTCCTTGTACAAATTATTAAGTGAAGGATTTGAATCTGAATATGTTGTCTCAATCTGGTTTGGAGGATACGATACTGCGAATGAGATAAGTCCATATAGTTATGTAAGACTAACTGTGTACGGTGCAACCGCACATTCTGCAATTCAGCAGTTTACGCCACGTTCATTTCAAGTCATTATACTTAGTTCAGTTCGAGTTGAGCTTTCAAGTCAGCCAAGCGTTCTCGTTACAGCCAACAAAGGCCATGTCACTCACTTCATTTCCACACCATAAGTCCATTAAGCTCATTTTACTTGTAATACCTTTCGGACAATACAGTAGTGTTTCACAGTACTTTAGACGTTGCGTTGGAAGGCCTCCCACTGGTGGACCGATGACCTGGTTAAGGTTGCGGGGACCCGCTGGATGCGAGACACATCACGCACGGGACCGGTCAATATGGCGACACCTGCACGCGTAGTATGGCGATTCTATCTCTATTCTACCAAGAATAGACAAAGCTTTTTCCATACAATTTGACATTAAATTTTGCGACAATCTGTCATTTTGTCGATTCTTCCGTCGACAAAACCCGTTTCTTCTGTGGTCATGCTAAGCCGGCTGGGGGAGGGCTATGTCCAGCAGTGGACGTCATTTGGCTGAAATGATGATTTTACTTAATCTGATTTTGATACATTTTCAATGGTTTTTTTCTGCATAGAACCCTAGTCCTTTTCCTAAAAATAGCCTCAGTTACTCTTTATAACACTACGATATCTACCTGTCAAAATCAGTCCAGCCGTTTCGTAGATTAGCCGGAACAAACAGACCAGCATCATCATTATCAACATCATTTCAGCCGAAAGACGTCCACCGCTGGACATAGGCCTTCCCCAATTGTCGCCTCATTAGCCGGTCCCGTACAAAGGTACCGTATGCTTATACTTACAGTAGAGTCCGTTTATAATGACATCGAAAGGAATTGACAAACACGTCATAATAAGCGGACGTCATACAAAGCGTTATGTGAAATGAAAAACCTTTTTTATGTAAATATGTATGTACTTAAGTATTTTAATACAGAAACATAGTAATTACATATGTATACGTACATATTAAATCAAAATAAAAATTGCACGTAATCAGCACATTATTATAATAACATACAAGTGTATTTTTTACTGTAAGTCATCTGTAATTTTTGTCTGCTTTTGTTTTTTCATTTTATTGTAAAAAAAACATTTGAATTGAACGATTGCTTAATGCGGTTCTTGTTTTTAAAAATCATTGAGATTGTCGAATGACCCACGCCAAATTCCTTTGCGAGACATGAGTTAGATTCTCCATTTTCTAATCTGCATATTATTGCTCCTTTCTCCTCAATTGTAAATGCTTTACGTCGTTGAGATGACATTTTTTTCACAGTAACAAACGAAAAACAATGCGTGACCTTCAACCGTCAATTACTCACTGAGATTCAAAACAAAAACGAGCCACGTGCCGAACGTCGTCGGGAATCAACGAACATTACCGAATGTGTAAAGAATCATGTCGGTCATTATAACCGGACAATTTATTAAAAATGGGTCATAATAAGCGACATGTCACTGTAAGGGAAGTCATTATATCCGACTTTTTTATAAAGAATTTTATATGAAAACCAAACTTCGTAGTGCAATTACGTCATAATAACCGGTTGGTCAATATAGGCGGAGTCATAATAAACGGATTCTACTGTACTTTCAAAATTATGCATTCAGTAAAATCTGTATTTTGAAATAACAAACAGGCAATTCAATTTTATATTTGTATAGATCAGTTACGAGAATGGATTATGGTAAGGTAAGGGCCTACAGTGACTTACATTTTCGGTATTCTTCATGGAGTTTTTCCACTCTTTTCCAAGAGGCTCCGACTCCAAGCACCTAACATCAAAAAAAAACAAAATGAGACCTTGGTTTTCAAAAAATATATTAATACATATTGTTATTAATTCAAATCAAATCAAATTCGTTTATTGTAGGTGTATAGTAGGTACCTGCTTCTCTTATCTACACTAATATTATAAAGAGGAAAGATTTGTTTGTTTGTTTGTAACGAATAGGCTCCGAAACTACTGGAACGATTTCAAAAATTCTTTCACCGTTGGGAAGCTATACTATCCGCGGGTGACATAGGCTATTTTTTATCCCTGTATTACCACGGGAACGGGAACTACGCGGGTGAAACCGCGTGACGTCCGCTAGTATATTATATCTTGCGTCATTTGAATATCATCAAAATTAGTTCAGTGGTTTAGGAAATAGCATTTATAGTAGGTACTGCGGTAGGTACGTACTAACATGGATTTGGTAAAATGCCAATATTTTTCATTTCAACAAAGATCATTCATTTCAACAAAGAAAGCAACAGATAAACCGGTGCTCTGGGTGTATATTATTCGTATGAGCGCGCTCACGAGACCTCTGTCGCTCGCAGAACCATTTAGTAGGGAACTCATTAAGCCAAATATTTTCGGGTTATGACAAGGCAGGAATCGAGACTATGTAGGGGAGAAACGTTATAACTCCGTCATTTATGAAACGGTTCCAAAATTCTTTTTTTTATTCGAAAAAATATACAGGTACCTATTACCTGTTTCGTGATTTTTATAAAGTTATTCAAGTATTCGCATCTGGCAGTCATCACCTCATGTTGATGAGCTGATGATGAAAGGTATAACTCTTTAACGGTTAGGAGTAGGAAAATAATTCTTAAACGAAATATTATGCGGACGTATATAATTATATAGTTTTATTCTTTCGGGTTATCTAGCTAGGTGAGCTGATTACGAACCCCTCAACAGTCATAAATTAAAATGCAATATGGCACCGACGAAATTTTTTGGATTATTCGACATTCGAGTGTCAATTTCGTGGTTTTAGGAGTCGCTGATATCGAAAATGAGGTTAAAAAAACTAAAATAATTAATAAAAAAAAATCTCATTTATTTCTTCGGCTTACCTTTTTGTATTATTGACGCTTCGTCACTGTGCAGGTAAGTAGTACCTTTTTTTGTGGTAAGTAAGTACCTTAGTATGTCTCCCATCACCGCAAGGCTGCGTCCAATACTCAGCTTCGTTGACATACATCCAAGCACTGGCGGCTGTCAGCACATCTCCAGACTTGGACATGTACTGCGCCATCTTGACGTCCCACACCGGTTGACCGATGATGACGTAGCTCGAGGAACTCGACTGGCTGCCAATGATGGAAAAGTGGGTCTTTCCAGCTGAGATCGCGACTTTTACTAGAAGATTTTTAGTATGTTAATGGGTGTCAGCCAAGACATGGGTACCTATGTAATTCAAAACGCGTAAAAACTCCTCCAAAATATTCACGTCAGAATCTTTATTTTTCGGTCCAGAAACATGAGTGTCACCTGTCCGGACAATCAGCCATTTCCCACCCACAAAACCAAGCTGTTATCTTATTCAAATGGGTATTTTGATCTTCGTATCGATTAACACCGCCACACTATCCTGAAACCACGAGGTTACTCCTGAAAGCCATGAATCAACAATGGCGACCACCAGAGCAGGAACAACGTACCCATAAGTCAATCAAAAAAATCAGTCTACTGGGTCAAAACAACTGAAGCCATTAGTACCTATCTTGACAATGGTCCAATCAAGAGGCTAAGTGCGGATAAAATCCCAGTTAAACTAAACTTTAGTAGGTACCTACCCAAATAATTAACAAATAACTAACCCTTAAGAACCACCCCAACTTCGGTTGTAAAAGTCCCGTAGTTCTTCTGTATAACGAGACCGCAGTCAATAGCATTGTGCACCACATCTTGCATGGATAACTTCTCAGTCTTCTTCCACATGGATAGGAAGGCGTCACCAGAGAACTTCAGCACGTCTCCATTGTGCGTCAGTATCTCCTGAACCATGGCTCCGATATAGGAGTTCAAAACTTTAGTTAATCTCGAAGGTCCACTGCGCCCAAAAGTTGTATATTTTTCGCAGAGGTTAGTGAAACCTTCAAACAATGCATTTTTGAGTTATTTGCGTGACTTTAGGTAACCTGCAGGCTGCATACATACCTATTTAAGCAATAGTGTTTAATTCTTATATTTCGCCAGATATGTTCGCAGCGAGCCTATTGCCATCAACCCGGCCACGAATACAGATTCTAAAATTCCTTATGGAGAAACCCATTAACACTGATATAATAAATGCTGGGGATCGACTATCAGACCCCGTGCACAGCAGCCGTGCTTGCATCACCTAGGTAAAGTAGACCAACAAGGCTTTCAGAGATTTGTGAGCACTTATTGGTGTATCGAAGTCGATGAAGACCACATAATTATCGTGGTGTAGAAAACTCTAAATTGACCGAGCGATTTTACGAGCTGGCTTAGCTCGCTCCTCTATGAAAAGTTTACTTGGCGCGGTCCAGAACGGTCAAGGTTTTTGAGCTCGCTTCGCTCACTTTTCACCATCGAATCTCTATAGACCTAAATCAAAATGTGGCGACAGCGACATCTATCGCAACACATGCGAACTAAATTGGCAAATTCCTCATCGCGCTATCAACTTTATCCGCGACATTAGCGTACATAGGAAATCCCGACTTACATATGTCGGGCAGTTAGCCCACCAGGCACAACACCCGTCTGGTCAGAGGATCCTCCCTTTACTATGGGGGATGAGGAACTTTACATCCTGTTCCTCATACCCCCCAAAAAATCAATCAATGCTGCTTTTATTTATTTTGTTAAGTTCGTAACTTCTTTATACTGTTGGCTTTGCCGCATTAGAGTTTAAAGGCCCCCTAGCCTAGCCCTACACAAGGACTAGGTACGCTTCTTTGCGATCACCAGCTTTTTGAAAAAGCGTGGTAATTATTTTTAAGATACCGACCATCATTCCACAGCCTGAATTTCACCCACTGCTGGGTGAGTCTCTCTTTGCTTGTGTCACCGTCCACGCTCTTGTGCCAGCCTCATCCTGGTGATGCCCACAATGACAACAATGTCGTCTGCCATCCTGCCCACCACTGTTTCCTTATTATTTTTTTACCAAAAAGTACTTACTCTCCAATAAACTACTTTTAAAAAAAATTAAAGCCCATAACCAAGTTAGAAAGGAGGTGACTGCTGAGATGACGAGTAATAGAGAAGTATGGAAGAAGAAGATAAGACATGTTACCTCAAATAGATTGGAATAAGGGCAGAAAAATGATGATGATGAGGATGGTGATGACCTAACTATATAGGGTGTAAAAGTACCCTTAACGCAAACGAAGGGCATTTGTTCTCCCCACCACTGCGATATTTTTTTTGTTCTAGACCATACCTGGGAACCTCCTAGTTACGGAGATATTGGGGGCCAAAGTTCCAAATTTTTCACAGCTATTTTTGTAAATACTAGTATTTCAGGTTTTAACTTTACTTAAATTACCCCCATGACCCGTTTAGGTACTATTCAAAGCATCCACTAGCACAATGTTTTAACAGTGCTACTTTGAGTTTTACCGTAAAATGTGATTTGTGACCCCCAAAAAAAAAGTCATTTCCCAGCAAAAATTTTTGCGTAGGGGTACTTAGTGTGATGTACAGAATGCTTGGTTGACGGATGCGTGAAGGGTTCGTTTACACCCTGTATATGGGGATAGGTACCAAAATTCCTACCAGAAACATCACAAAACATCAACGCAGTCTCGTAGCTCCTGATTGAATAATCACTATCCTTGTAAATGATCTCATCGGGAACCATGGATGCTATGATTCCCATTCGAGCCGCATCGGTCGTAGAGTAATTTTCTTTGCTATCAAATCTGAAGAATACATTTATTTAATTAGTACCTTGCCCAAAATTCTGCCAACCAGTCATAACAAGGGATATAGTATTACCCAATACTAACTGGGTTGTGGAGGCAGTGCCGGCTTTAGTACTACAATCACCCTCGGCGAGATTTTTACGGCGCCTCCTAACACTACAACTATTTAAACCCATATGAAAAAATAACTGGCCAAGTGCAAGTTGGACTCACACATGAAGGGTTCCGTACCATCGTAGTAGGAAAACCCCTTTAATTTGTATATTATTTGTTGTTATAGCGACAATAGAAATACACATTTTGTGATAAGTTTGTTAGGGTTCCGTAGCCCTTCGTGAGACATTCCGGGCGTCGCCGTCGTCGGGGGCCACGTGATGACTTCCGGCCACCGTAGGCCTGTGGACGGTGCGTAATGGGCTAGCTCACCGTCAGTCTGTCTTATAATGACGCGAGTCTTTGAGCTATAGTGCGAACAGACAGACGGACATGGCGAAACTATAAGGGTTCCTTGTTGACTACGGAACCTTAAAAATTACGATTTTCCATACACACTTTCATACCCATTAAATCCTTAGGGGTTGAATTTAGAAAAATCCTTCCCAGGAATTAGGAAGCATTTTTCTGTCTACAATATAAAGGGAACCTGCAAAGTTTCAGCTTTCTAGGGACACCGTCGGGGCTGCGGGTTGTTCGCAAGAGATACCGCGGCCTCGACATGAAGAGCTAAGAAGGAACATGGGTGGTTTTTAGTCAGTAGAAGTCCGACACTCCCTTTCGCTCTGCCCAAGAGCGAAAAAAAAAAGTGTTTGGGCTGGGCGTTGATGAGTCAGGCAGTCGGAACTTTTCTCTTTATTTATTTAATTTCATACCCAGGCGCGGGCGGTTTTAACAGGCTCCGTTTTCTTCTGCGTTGTCTTGGAGTCTTAATCTCGTGCGGTATCTCGTGGGAATAGGACTGTCGATGGTAAGCCCGCTTCATAGCCATCAGATATTCATCGTAACTTGTTTCTCTAGTACGAAGACATCTACGAGCCGCCAAATTTTCCCTTCCATGGTTCAAAACGTCTGTGTAGATAAAAGTCCAAGCTTTATAATGTAGTGCTAAATACATATTATGTATTTAGCACTATTTTGTGGAGTGGTGCCCAGAGGTAGTTAACGTAACGCAAAAACGACGACTTTAAATTTAAAAATACTAGTTTCACATACCTGCTTATAATATTTTCATAATTTAAATATCAAGTTAAAAATTATCCTTAGATCTAATGATCTAAGGATAATTTTAGAATAATACAGGCTAATGCCTGTATTGTTCAAACTGCTAGGACACAGCCCTCGTCTCTGAGAGAGGGCATGGGCTATATAATCCCAGTTATGGGAACTTAAATTATTTATGCTATTTTAAGTAGGAACGTACTTTCCCCCGTTTTAGTGTCCTTTCGTTCCGACAGTGGTGAATCCTTTTCATCCTGCATAATTGAAACCACGTTTAAAACGTTCTATTAATTAAATTATTACATCGATGAGCTGTTGTGCTAAGACTACGCTAAGATCAAAGAGTAAAACTAAATACCATGGCTGAAAAACCAAAGAGTAGAATAGGTACTGACAGCCATCGAGGAAAGCAAGCTTTTTCCTCTATGGAGACACGATGGAGACAGATTATGTAAAGTGCTACAACTTTTTTCAGCGATAAAACTATTGTAGATACAAAACTATTGTAAAAGAGCTATGTATGCACAAAAATTATAGGTAGGTACAGTCAGCATCAGAAGTAGATTAACACTACAGACAGTTTCAAAGCAGGTGTTTTAATAAAATCTTTTTAGATATTACTCGTTACTAATAAGTTATTCAAGAGTAAGGAATATTTTAAAGACTAATGTTCTGAAACATTAAAAATAATAAATGTAGCCCTGTACATCAAATAAATAAAATTCCAAAATGTTAAGCTACTTCTGCTGCTGACCGTACCTTTAATGTAAAAATCAAAACCGCAGCATCCCTATCAGGAAAACGGATGTAGCCTGTGGGAAAATAGCGGTTCCCGTCCCACTCGCTTCTAACCACCATGTGAACACCTTCTTGAAGGTCCACCAGTGAGTCCGTGGAGCGTGAACTGTCTCCAGCCCCCGTATTCACAAATGCTTCGATTCGACGAGTCGTAATGTTGATTCTTTTTTCGGAATCACGCACCATGTAGGGTTCCGTAGTTGCCCATCAAAATAATAATAGGTATGTGAACTTACGATATAAATTATACGATTCGATTATTTGATTTGTGAATAGCTACATAATATGCTGAACTCAAGTGGAAAGATGTAACTCCACGCTACCTCAATGCTACAGCTCCAGCGGGGTACGGTTGTGGAGTGGACATAGAAATATAAATTATAATATTATTAGGACTTTGTGTTTCAATAATAAACAGAGTTACGCTTGCAGAAATGAATTTGTATTAGGAAAAATATAGAGACAGCCATTACGCTAAGTTTTCGTACAAGGGGGAGAGAGTTGCCACTTTTTAAAACTATACAACAATTAATATAAGTGTTGCCATCCTTCATTCTTCAACACACCCCCTCAACACTTATTTTATATCAAAATAATTATTTCACAACATAACATTTTACTCATAACAAACACAAAATATATAGCTTCTTTTTCTTCTAAACAATCTTAACAATTTTAAACAACCTTTTATTGGAAATAAATGTTAGCTTACATTAGAATACTATTTCTATGTTTTTCATACAACTGTTTTCCCAATGCTTTAGTAAATAGGTCTCCAAAATTGTCGCTGCTGCTTACATAGGACAGTTTTACACATTCTGAGTTTATCTTATCAATAATAAAATGATATTTTACATCTATGTGCTTTAGCCTTGTCTTACTATGGTTATTTTCTGTTATTTTAATTACACTTTGGTTATCCTCATATACAATCACTTTTAAGTTATAATCAAAGTCAATTAACAATTTTCTTAACCAACAGGACTCTACAACACCTAAACATAGTGCTACATATTCTGCTTCAGTTGAGGAAAGGGAAACACACAATTGTTTTTTAGTACTCCAAGATATTACTGAATCAAATACTTTAAACATATAACCTGAAGTAGATTTTCTATCTTTTGTATCCCCTCCCCAATCAGCATCAACATAACCTTCTAATTTGTCATTCATATTGTAACAATATATCAAAGATAGATCAACTGTACCTTTTACATATCTTAATACACGTTGTAAACATTTTAATAACAACACACTGCTACAATGCTGATATCTACTTAAGAAGCCAACAGCTACACATAAATCAGGTCTTGTTGCATTAGAAGCATACAATAAATTTCCAATTATCTGTCTACACTTAAATTCTATTTCTTTACTTTCAGAACTTGGTCTTCCTAATAACTCAAATTTGAAGTTCTGGTCAATAGGTGTGTTACATGTTTTACAATCAGACATTCCAAATTTTTTTAAAACTTTTAACAAATATTCTTTTTGATTTATAACAGTCTTACCATTTATTAAATCCTGTTTGATACTTATACCTAGATAGTTACATGCAATACCTAAATCTTTCATTGCAAAATTCTTACACAACTTTTCTTTGAATTTTATTATTTGACTGTCACTATCACTGAAATATAGCAAATCGTCTACATAAATAAGAACATACATATAATAATCTCCACAGCATTTTAAATACAGGCAAGAATCATTTTTAGATCTTAAAAAACCATCACTACACATAAAATCATTAAATTTTTTATTCCAGTATTTGGGACTTTTCTTTAATCCATATATGGACTTATTTAATTTACCTATTTTCCCATCTGGTAGCTTCATGTATACAGGTTCTTCAATTTCACCATATAGAAAGGCTCCTGTCACATCCATCTGATAAACTAGGAGTTTCTTTTTGACTGCCACAGCCATCATGGTACGGAAGGTAGTCAAACTGGCAACAGGGGCATAGACTTCTACACCATCTACATTAGTCTGCTCGAATCCCCTAGCAACTAGGCGAGCCTTGTACTGAATTTCTTGGTTAGGATTTTCTTTTACTCTGTACACCCATTTACTATTTATTACTTTTGTTCCTTCAGGCACCTGAGTCACAACTGTCCATGTATTATTATCTTTCAAAGTATTTATTTCTTTATTCATAGCCTCTATCCAATTTTCTCTATCTTCACACTCCATAGCTTCCTTTAAAGTGCTTGGTTCATTATGCATACTTATTAGACCAATTTCATAATCATTTAACCAATTAGGAATTTTTCTAGACCGTGTTGCCCTTGATATTTCTGGGCTTTTAGGCATTTCCTCATTTACTTCTTCCTGTTCCTCTTCTTGAATTTTATTTTCATTTTCCTGACAGTCCTGGAACTCAATACTTCCTTCAGTGTCCGTTTCTGTTGTATCTTCTCCATGATCTATATTATATATTGTTTTATCCATATCAAGAGATATCACTTCTTCATCTTCTTTTGTACTTTCAGGCTTATCATGTTTCTTTACAAATGTCACATCTCGCACAATTTCAACTACATTTTTATTATGAAAATAAATCCTGTAACCTTTGGTACATTCACCATATCCAACAAAGATACCTTTTTCTCCTTTTGCATCAAATTTCTTTCTTTTCTCTTTTGGTATATGAACATACACATCACTTCCAAATGTATGTAAATTTTTAATATCAAACTTCTTACCTAACCAGGATTCACAGGGTGTCTTTCCATCTGCTTTATTTTGACTAGTTCTGTTTAGAGTAAATACAACTGTGTTAATCGCTTCAGCCCATAAAACTTTATTCATTTTGTTAGCATATATTAAAGTTCTTGCTCCTTCAACTAAAGTTCTCATGTCTCTTTCTGCTTTGCCATTTTGCTCAGGACAATAGGGCACAGTTGTCTCATGCGTCACCCCATGATCAATGAATAATGCTTTCATTTGTGAGTTTACAAACTCTGTTCCATTATCAGAACGAAATGTACATACAACATTGTTCAATACTTTTGCCTTCATGAGAAATTCTTTTACTTTTTCTACAGTTTCTGACTTGAATTCCAAAAAATAAACTGTTCTAAAATTTGAAAAATCATCTTTTAAGAGAAGAAAGTACCTTGAACCTCCAAGTGATGAGACTTCCATCGGCCCACACAGATCTGCATGCACCAATTCACCTGGCCTGCTTGTAGTGCTCTTGCTGTTTTCAAAGGGTAACCTATGCTGTTTGCCTTCCACACATGCTGTACATGTATCATTATGCGACTCACTGTAATCAATTTTATTTTCTTTTAGAATGCGTTTTACTTCCCTATAATTTTGATGTACTAACCTATTATGCCATTCAGCTAACTCTAGTTTGGCTACATTAACATCAATAATATTTGACTCATTTAACAAGTCCATTACATAAAAAGTTGTACATAAATCCTTCCTAGCAATCGCACATACAGCACCTCCCTTTGTAAACAAACATTCATTATTAGTTATTTTAATTTCATAGCCGTTACTTACTGCACTTCCTACTGAGAACAGGTTCATTTTTAACTCGGGAACATATAAGACATTATTGAATGAACTACAAACATACTTTTTACCATCAAAGGCTTGTACACAAATTTTTCCAATACCATTACCATTTAATTTACGTCCGTCACCTATTATCACAGTCTTAGATTGGGGTAATTCTTCATATTCACTTAATAAATGTCTTTGATATGTCATATGCTGGCTGGCCCCGCTGTCCACTAACCACTTTTCACATAGTCTATCTTCTACACCAGCCAAAGCCGTAGTGATGAATGCATTTCCGTGTTTACTGCTGTCCTTTACACTGCTCTTGTCACTTTTCTGTCCATTTGTTTTAAATCTACACTGCTCTTTAAAATGACCTGGCTTATTGCAGTTAAAACATACATTTTTCAGTCTACAATCCTTCTTCAGATGTCCACGCTTGTGACATAAAAAACACTTCATATTCCCTTTGTTTTTATCTTGTTGATCTTGGGAAAACAACGCTACACTTTCTTCAGCCTTATTATTTTTATTCTTCAACCTTTCTTCTTCTAACAAGAGACGTGCTGTCAAGTTATTTATTGTTTGTTGATCTTCAGCACACGACTCCCAAGCACTTACAAAATGACTGAATTTTTCCGGCAAGGACATGAGTATTTTAGAGATAACCATTTTATTACTAAGGTGTTCTCCTAAACGATGCAAAGTTTGTTGCTGTTCTTGAACTTTACTAATAAAATCAGCAACACACATGTTGTTGTCATGTTTCAACTGGAAGAATCTTTGTTGACACATCATTATGGATGTTTCGCCACTTTGTTCGTATATACTATGCAGCCTTTCCCATACAGCTCGAGCAGTCACACATGTTATTACATGCGGTAAAACTGTTTCAGACAACCTTGTTACGATAACGCTCATCGCCCTTATATCTTTGTTCACCGTTTTCGATTCTTTGCCGCCATCTTTGTCACTGGACTTAACCTCCGTCCCCGTAACTATGTCGTACAATCCTAGGTCCCGGAGAATGATCGCCATCTGGAATCGCCAGACGCTCCAATTCTTTGCTCCCTCAAGTTTAATAACTCCATGTTGGTCCATATTTCCCTCACGATATTGCTCCACGAACAAACCACGCGACGCCAAAGTGCCGGCCGCCACCGATGTTCTTAACGACTTGTCGAAACCCGACCAAGACGTTCACAAGCCAATATCTTCACCTAAATAGGATTTAGGGGCTGGGCCCATAACCTATTAGGACTTTGTGTTTCAATAATAAACAGAGTTACGCTTGCAGAAATGAATTTGTATTAGGAAAAATATAGAGACAGCCATTACGCTAAGTTTTCGTACAAGGGGGAGAGAGTTGCCACTTTTTAAAACTATACAACAATTAATATAAGTGTTGCCATCCTTCATTCTTCAACATATATCTATGATTGTGGAGCTGTGTCGAGGAGCTCGTGGCTTAATAAGAACTGCCACTCGGGTCGATCTTTACGTAAAGCTGTGCTTGCCTAGGTCGGTCTGTGGATGGGTGACCGCCCGACATACCGAGTTTTCTCCGTGCCTCGGAAAGCACGTTAAGCTGTTGGTCCCGGCTGCCATATATAGATCTTTGGCAGTCGTTACAGGTAGTCAGCTACCTGAAATTCTGACATCCAGTCTTACCAAAGAGGTATCGTATTACCTAGTATTAACTGGGTTATGGAGGTCAGATAGGCAGTCGCTCCATGTAAAATACTGGTATTCAGCTGCATCCGGTTAGACTGGAAGCTGACCCTAACATAGTTGGGAAAAGGCTAGGCAGATGATGATTGTGGAGCTGTGTCGCAAACTATGCTCCACAGTCTTCTATCCTCCTACCCAACAACACGCGGCGGAAGTGTATTTGCCGATGACGCGGTGTGGAAGTGCCGAAGTTCTAGGCTAACAAAATTTCTCGTGCCGGCAACACGAAGAAAACCTCTGAACTTAATATATGACTTTCAAAATCTTAGTGATCTTCATTCTAACTGTACCTACCCTGCAGTTGTTGTACCTACTACAGCTGTCTGGTCAAATAACTGTGAAGGGGGGTATCTATCTGTCAGTTACGAGTTAAAGTCCATTTCACGAAAGAAGTCCCGCAGACGCAGCGCTGTATGTCGCGCGACATAATGTTGTTTCACAACTTTTGGCATCGTAAATAAACCTTCAACGCACTAATCCAATAATAAACTCACAAAATATCTAGGTACCACCACAAACGCACCTTGATAACATCGACAAACGACAACATGGCCGATCTGTTAAATTTAGTTCCACAATTGTCCGCGGGACTTCTTTCGTGAAATGGACTTTAAACCGAATAAAATACACAGGGTGTTTGGTGTGTCGTTTCCCAAATTAAACTGGCCGAAAGAAGGTCATTGCTGTCTCATCAGCCCCAAGAGATCATGCTTGACCTGATTATGAAGTCGCACAAAATGTAACATTTAAATTCAATTTATTGTAATTAGGGTAGGTTTAAGTTATTGGGGCTGCAGAGACGGCAAATGATCATAAAACAGAACCATGTACAATAGGACAGGTAGTTGACCAACTAAAAAAATGATTATGTTTAGTCCGTCTGTTAAATTATCGAAAAATATTGGATACGTGTTTTTTGTTTTATCAAATTAATTAAATTGACGAAAATAAAACGTGTCAAAGATTGTGTGTGACGTCACTTTCTGGTAAAAAATGGTGAGAGTCAAAATGGCGGGTGTACCATAGCGAATCAAACTATACTACTACCACAAAAATGTACCTAAAATGTACTATTCTGTACCTAGCTCTAAAAAATCTGTACCTCCTTCAGAACGGAGTTATTTCAAAATTAAGATACACCAGCCATATTGATATCAAAATGGCGGGTGTTCTGTAATATTTCATTATTAAACAATTACTCATAAATTATAATTACACCAAAAATATGTACCTATAAAGTACCTCAAGTAAAAACAAAAATCCAATTGATCAGCCGGATAGTTCCTTAGAAATACTACAACCGTGTCTTGTGTTTATGTAAACACAATAATTTCGAGTCGAGGCCGCGGTATCCCCTGCGAACAACCCTTGAACCTATTGTCTTCGCTAATTTATTTATTAGCTGGTCTTTTGTTTATTTAATGTAGTCGTTAGTAACTTTGATCTCAAGTTTGTCAGTTCTCCTTCAAAATCTTTCTTTATTCATTGCTAAATGAGCCTGCTAAGTACGCCTGTACTCCGCAGTACTCTTACTTAGAAGGCTGATGGGTTAAATGTGGAACAACCCGCAGCCCGCCTTTGTATAACCCTTAGGAGATTACAGGCGTAATGTTAAGTAAAAAAAAAGGGTTAGGCAAAGGTGTACCTAATAGTACACCCACATTTCGCCAGTCATGTAACACGATAATTGTCACGAAATATTGAAATGCGGCGTGATGTTATGTTATTATTGTGTTTACATAAACACAAGACACGGTTGTAGTATTTCTCAGGAACTATCCGGCTGATCAATTGGATTTTTGTTTTTACTTGAGGTACTTTATAGGTACATTTTTTTGGTGTAATTATACTTTGTGAGTAATTGTTTAATAATGAAATATTACAGAACACCCGCCATTTTGATATCAATATGGCTGGTGTATCTTAATTTTGAAATAACTCCGTTCTGAAGGAGGTACAGATTTTTTAGAGCTAGGTACAGAATAGTACATTTTAGGTACATTTTTGTGGTAAGTAGTATAGTTTGATTCGCTATGGTACACCCGCCATTTTGACTCTCACAAAAAATGTACCATACTGTGACACGTCGCGCGACTTTTCGAGGCATTGTATCGTCTTTTTATTTACGCTGAAACAGTGAAGATTATACACTACTTCAACGTTTTGTTTAGTGTGGCCCTACCAACTTACCAAGACGTCAGTTTCACAAGCAGATCAAGTTTGTATAGAGAACTTTCTGTTCTCTTCTCACAAAGTGGTGACTGATCCATGTAATTACCCCCAATTTTCGGCGTGTGAAAGGTTCATTAGAAATTTAATTATATCAATGGCTGTAGGTAATCCAAGGTTTGGTTTCCGTTAGAACCAATGTGTATTATACCCCAGGCTGATAAAATTTTCGCTTTTCCTAAATCATAATGATTTAAGTAGGTACAGTTTACAATCGGTTTCCCCATGGAGAGAAACCCCGCTAATATTCCTATGATTTAGGAAAAACGAAAATTTTACCAGTCTGGGGTAAAATTTAGGAAGTCACAATTTACTCATTACTGGAGCTAAGATGTTCCTACACTTCCTACGGACTGTACCTACAAGTTATATACAAACTTGTATTAACTTCATTGCTGGGTTTTAGAGGTGAGAGTAGTAAGACTTGAGTAGGTTAGTAGTGTTATTGTCGTTTACCTAAGTGACTAAATAGAAAGGAAAAATTCAGGACCAATAAACAAAACCACAAACTTGTAGTAATATAACGTTTATTGATAAACCAGAGCTACAGTAAATAACACCGTTATGACCTCATTATTAGTCTTGTTGGCGATCATTAATCTTCGTGTCGTCGACCTTTGGACCTATAAATAAAGAATCAAAGCGGTACATACGTACAACGCTTTCATTAGTAAAACACACTGCAGGAGTGAAGTTTTGGTGCATCTACAGCCTGCAAGATCAGTTAAGTGTCGATTCTCAAATTTTAAAGAAATTATTAGGCAGGTACTTGCTTGAACCAAACGCAGCTTGAACACTTGTTCAAGCTAAGGTGATTCCGCCACAGGGATACTCCCTGTGACGTTTGTTTATTGTTGGTGGCTGTTTTGTACCTATATATTTTAGTGTGGCCACGAATAGGAAAATCCACACAAGTGAAACACTGCCTGCTTCACTTGTGGTTTATTCGTGGTGTGAGACTGAAAGGTTGCTGTAAATATTGATCTGATGACTCGGCAGTAACCTGTTTATTTTAATGAAAACGTTGCTCCACACTAGAATTTCTCATGTTAGTATAGTGGGTGTGTTTTACAAACTCACATAGGTATACAAATAGCCATACCCGGAAGAACTACCTGTAGGCCATAAAAATATTAATTCACCTGCGACAGCGGCAGTAGCCAATCGCTCAGCCACAGCGACCAGTAATTATTTACATTGAATGCTGTAGAATAGAAACTCCAAATGCTTACCAATGTCACAGATACTTACGAAATCGACTTATTTCAGGATTCTTCTTCTGCCCAATGCGGGGGCTGTCAGCTGAGTAAGTTCTAAATAGCAGCGTATATTTACCTAACTACCTACTCGGTAGTTCGAATAAAAGAGTGGTTCCACAGCATGGGATGGGCAAGACAAGAAAATGCCGTTGTTGGTAAAAAAAATCTGTTGAAGCAATGGTTAAAAATATTTGAATTGTCTCGTACGCGCCTATCCCAGTCGATGAAAACCACTTTCCAATTATTATGAACCTATCCAAGTGTTCATGAAACGAAATGACAACTAGGTGATAGGTACCTAATTTCAGTAATTACATACTGTAATACTTAATTATTAAATTACTTTCTGGGATAAAGTTTAGGCTGGTATGGGAATAGCAAAGTTGTGTATCGTTCTTTATGTTCTATATGTTAGAGGTTAATGTGCTTAGACAGGTCGTAAAAAAAAAAAAATCTCATGCCAGTTATGGTAACAACTAAGAAAGAAAAACATTATTATTGCCTGGAAATCGAAAACCATTGTGTAATGAACTGTTTTGGACAATTGTTCTCAAACTAGCTGTTACAGGTATATGTACCTGTCTCATAAAATTCAATTATTTGGCAAAACTTCAGAAGTGATCATCTATTGGTATTGAGATCTGTTACATCCCCTAGCTGGGCAAAGGCATCCCCCCCATGACAGACTATTGTGGAGCACTTGTCATTGGCGTATTATATAAACTGTTTTCCGATTTCATAATTTAAACCGATGATTAAGAAAAACTGTTTTATCTTCTTTTTGATACCCATCACATCCATGAAGTTACGCCAGATAATTTAGGTTGATCCTATAATTATGGTAAAATGTTTATTGAGAAGACTACACATGACTAGAATTAGATGTAACATTGAGCAGGGAGTCAATCTAAAGCGGGGAGATGTGTCCATACCCACAAAACACTTACCAAGTGGTGGAACTAAAATGATTATTTCATACCTAACTGTGTCACTATTATTTTGTTCACCATGATAAAACGAAACTATAACTTTATTTTATAAACACAGCTTTTTGAACACCATGTCTAGTTATTGTCATATTTTAGTCTTTACGGACCACAACACAAACACAAGGCTTCACTGAATCATTTTTGCATTGAAGCATTTTCACTTAATTACTGAGCAATGACTTTAATGTCATTATGAAATGACATTCACTCAAGTGATTATTGATCACTGAGGGCACATTTGAACATCACAAACCAGTCACTGTATCAAGAACTGCACTTGCCTGATCACAACTCACAAGGTATAAAAAAACTACATCATAAGATGAAATATTCTATTTGCAACTCACACACTTACACTACACATCACCTAACATACACTGAATAAGAATACACTATAACTTTTTATATAAATATACACTTAAAAAATTTTCAAAAACAAATCTTTGCTACAATTCTAGCAAAACTATCGTTCATCTACATATTTGCAATGATATTGATCATTGCTGTCACTACAAGGCTAACACAGCACTTGCACAAGAAATGTGAAACTTCACTAACTTGGATTTACAATCACCTCACCTCACTACACATCACAATTATACATTTTATTAAATTTCTGAAGAAGACAAGGGAACTTTAGTCAGAACTTAGGCTAATAGTGTAAACTCAAAATGTGTAAATCTAATAAATTAGTTCGTTCTAGGCAGAACCACCCATCACCAGCACTTTTACTGATCTCACTACAAACTTGTTGGTCCGGTTGTGACCTCTGCAGTTTGGGAGTTCAGAAGTTCATACTAGGCTGACCCACCCCTAACTACCACTATAACCAGATGGTCCTCCTTCAAACTCTCCTCGGTTAGGTTGTGACATGTCCGCTTGAGAAGCTCGGTTGAGAATTCACAAGGTGGGAAAGAGTATAATACGCCAGTAGCCTCTGTCTCCTTGTTTAGGAGAGAAATAACACCTGCTGCTTCTTTTTGCTTTAAGTAAGACACCAAGTTCCTCATTGGTCTAGTCTGAATACTTGCATCTTCATTTGTAATAGATGCTGTCGACCCTGCCACTCCCAAGAAAATAGCATGGGAACTAGATGTGGAAATACGTTTCTGAACATCATCCAGCTTTGGTTGATCTAAACGCAGTCTCTGTGTTATTCTCAGTTGATTTTTTCCATCTTCATCTTTCATCAGACTGTCTATAATCTCATTATCACCATCAGTCAGATGGAACTTAGTTGGGAATAGAGAGTTCTTCAAGATCAGGGCACCATTCCATATTGTGGTAGCTTTGCGTACAACTTCAGGCAATGTCCTAGCGGACGCTAGCATGCCGCCACCACGGCGAGGCGACCCGTCGGAGTCACTGTCGGGGGAGCGTCGTCGCGGTGTACGTGAGCGGGAGCGGTCCACACCTGGCTCCCGTGAACCAGAACGACGAGCTCGTCCCTCGTAATCAGGATCTGTTGGGGCACGCCTCCATTCTTCGTCGCGATAATCTCCCGAGCCGTGATATACGCCTCTATACATGCCTCGTCCTCGGCCGCGACCACCTCTTCCTCTGTAGCCAGGTGTTCCATAGGCAGGATAAGCCGTCGACCCCTCCTCCCAGCCCTCATACCCTTCATATCCTTCAACCGGTCTACCGTCTTCCCCAACAGGAGGAGCATAAGGCTTTGGCCTGAATGGGCCCCCAGTGCCGACATCTGCGAAATCGATTCGTAGCCGCCTTTCTGGACCACCAAGGGGAAAACCTCTCATCTCTTTTACTGCAGCTTGAGCTGCATCAATCGAGTCATACAAAATGTATGCATGAGGTTCTCCTTTGGCATATTCAATCTTTTTAATGGCTCCAAATCTATCAAACTCCCTTTCCAATTGGGCAACAGATGTCCAGGGACCAAGACCACCTACCCAAACTCGAGTAGTAGGTGTGGCTTTACCATATCCTATTTTACATTGGAATTTGCCAATATACTGGCCAGAAAGTTCAACTTTAGCCCTATGGGCCATGTCTAAAGTCTGATAGCGAACAAATGCAAATGCATTACCTGTGCCCGGTGGTGGGCGTTTAATGTCAATGTCTTCAACAATGCCATAACGACCAAAGATGCGTCGGAGCTCTTCATCTGAAATGTTGATCTCCAAGTTACCAGCAAAGAGAGTCCTAGTAGCCAGTGGATCATCTTCAGGTTGAACATGATGTAGATAATTGGGGAATTTATCTTTCTTATTTTCCATTTTCTCAAATGGAGGATGGTGGGGGCGGGGCATGTATGGACGGGGCATGTAATGAGGGTGAGGTGGGTGATGCATGGGTGGCCTGTGATGCATTGGGGGTCCATGAGGCCCTGCCATAGGGTATTCATGCATTGGAGGGCGAAAATCTCTGTGGTGGGGAGGTAATGTCGGAGGAATACCATAAGCCCTATCATCAGGAGGTGGTCTACGTCTCTCAGGCACTGGTGACCAAGCATAGGAATAGGGGCGTTCATAATCAGGGGGTGTGATGCTTCTAGGCCTGCTTCTGTATTCAGCACGAACAGGCTCATAGACAGGGTCAACAATAGCTACTTTATCATACAATATTATCCTGGGCTTGGCATGTTTAGCATCTCTCGCGTCTTCAGCACTACGGAAGCAAACATAAGCAACCCTCTCATCTAATTCATGAGAAATCTTGATGCTAAAATCACCAAACTTCTTGTATTCTCTGTACAGGGTATCCTTGACGATTTCATCAGAAGCTTTGGGATGAAGTGCACTAACGCACAAAACTTTGTAATACGGGCGAGCCGAGTCTTCTCTGGTTTCCCGGGATCTCACATAGTCTTCGCGGTGCGGCGACACGTAGCGCCCCCGGGGGCTCGGCGAGCGCACTCGCCGGCGCACCCGTTCCGGACTGACGCGCTCATCGGAGCTATCGTCATACCTGCCTATACTACTGCGTGTCCTTTTCGATCGCGGCATACTATCTCTTGACGAACTCCTCTTCATGTTACGAATTTTCACCGTTATTCGATCTCTATCTCTATCGCTACGCGGTAATCCAATCATGAAAGCTCAGTACGACGAACCACTATCTGAAATGCACAACATTACACGTCACTTCAAAATGTCGCTTTGTTCCAGAAGATAAATCACCGCAACGCACAATAGTGTTTTAGTCTTACCACAACGTAATTAACGACTTCAGTCAATTAGTTCACTGAACACCTCCACTCTGCACAATATATGGTCGATAATCACAGAATGTAGACGATCACGAAACGTAAAATAAATAAAAATTTCGATAGCTAGGTCACACAAGCACCGCGCAACAAAAATTATATTCAATATGGCTGCCGCGTGCCCCGTGCCGCCCGCTGCCGCTTGACGTGACGCTGCGGCGCCGCCCCATTTCACCAACATTCATATTCGAGTCTGCAAGTTGCAAGCCGGCAACATCCGCTTCGTTCGTTCACCAATCATTCATTCTCCTCCAATCATATCACGTAACCCTGAGAATATTAGCCAATCAGCTTATATTAACCATAGACAATGACATTGTTTTTGTTTCATAAAGCCCTGTCTTTTTGCATAATGTTTTATCCACTTTACTACTACGCAATGGCCAACAACACCAACTTCTTTTTTTTTTTTTTTTTTATAAAACGTTGCCCCACACTAGGAATATCTCCTGTATCGTGGGTGCGTTTACAAACACTTATACTCACAATTCACATACACAAACACACCCAGACCCGAAACAACTATCTGCAGGCTATACAAATATTTTTTCCGTGCGGGGATCGAACCTGTGACACGTAGCGCAGCAGTCCAATCGCTCAGCCACTGCGCCAACCGTGCCGTCATGTTTGCTATGTGCAGCCGGGTTTCTAATAAGGAAATGTAAAAACCTACTGAGATCATCGATATTGATAACCACGATACGCAAATCGCAAATCTAATGAAATTAGGAAATATACCTAGCAAGACAGTCATGTAAATCAAGGTAATGTTATGTAAGAAATGGCCAATCGACAGTTGCAATCGGGTAAAATCTGTGGTATCTTGTATTCTACCAGTTTACTCCTTTTTCTTCTTTTTTGGGTAAAACGTCTGGATGAGGCTGGCACTTCTGTGGCAGCCATGGGCCATGAGGAGATTGACACAAAAAAGAGGCCTATTATACGTAGTAGTCAGTATGTTATTTCTGGTTGCAGACGATAATGATGAACCTGGCAAGAGAAGTCAGTTGTCACGTATGTCAGCACTTAGCAGTTTGGAAAACGCTTCACAAGCTTATATTATAAATAAACAATCAATCAGTTTATGAGTTTACACGGTTAAAATAATAAATGAGATTTAAAAGGTAATATTGAATGTCTTTGAAAATTATGAAGGCAACACCACAGCCTCAGACCACAGTGACAGCAAGAAAAAATAAAAAAGAAAACCAACTTTTTTGTTGTTGATTTTAAAGTTGAGAAAATAATTTAGAGAATTACCTATATTTTATTAGCTTTAATCTGAGCTCATTACACATTCAGTGCCGCTAATAAAGAAAGGTACCAAAAGACAAAGGACATGATATTTTACATTATTTAAGTTCAACGAAACAATTTTTATTCGTGCACAGTTCAAGGTTCATATAAATAAATCGACGCTACGGAAATGTAAACATAGTGCTAATATGTACATTGTACATATCTAATATTCATGTATTAACAATGTGTAGTATCTTACTGATAGTGACTAAATTCGTCAGATAAACAACAATCTTTATTACTAAAGATTTGCAGCTTATTGCCATTAATTTCAAGACCACAACGAAGCCACGATGGACGTTATTATAAAAGTAAATAACCAGTCAAATGGTAGAGATAAACTAGCCAGGTCAGTATCTATTATTATTGTATCTTTTCTATAATAATAGCACTCTATCTGTCTGACCTTTACAAACTATAGCAGCTCATAAAAAGTAGCATACTGGTAAACTTGACATGGAATACTTTTTATAAGGTAATATAAAAACTCAAAAGGAACATGATATGTTCATGATATGATTTGATAAAATATAAATAACATAAAGCAAACAATGTCATTATGTAGAGGTTTTCCGCTCTTATTTTACATATCATATTATTATAGCTAATCCATATTGTCCTACTGCTGGGCAAAGTTCTCCCTCTATTCTTTCCAACAATCACTAATAAACAATAACAATATTTACACCCATTATCTTTTTTCCAATATTTTCAGACTTATTCAATACACAAGTCGACTTATCTGGCACCAATTGGAAATAAGAAATGCAAACAAGTACTCTATTGACAGAATAAAAAATCTGGAACTCACTTTTAGTTCTTTCAGAAAAAGTAAGTAAACTGATTTACTCTGCACGGGTTAATAAGCATTTAAAAAAAAAATAAAGAATAGCTTTACAAGAATGCATTTTTTTAAACAATTGGCAATAAACAGTTTATTGCTAATTGTTCCCAAGAACAGGCGTAACTTAGCAATAAACAGATGCAAAGTAACTTATTTAACAATCTTAATAATTTTATTTTTCAGTTTTAAGACTTGGAAGATGCATAGACATCTGTTACACTGCCTTAAATAGCATGCACATTGAAGATCCCATTTTAAGGGTAACATTGACAATCAGCAAATTGGCACATGCTTTATTTCTTTATTCAGACCATGTAGTCTGGCTCACCAAAAGTGGATTCCTCAAAACGGACTCGGAAAAATGGAACAGAACGGCGAATAAATTTTGGCTTCTGTCAATCATAGCTAATTTAGCTAGAGACTTCTATGAAATTGTGCATCTCATGGATTTGCACAAATCAACATTCTTAAGGCCATCTGAACTAGTAAATAGTTCAATTACAAACTATGACTGGAATGGAGGGATGAAGTATATGTATATGTTGATGACTTGTCACAAAGATGTGTTCATTGACACTTTGAAGAATTCTTGTGATATATTCATTCCACTGACTGCATTAGGGTTAACTAAACTCAGTCCGAGTACCGTGGGAGTACTGGGTGCAGTATCATCTGTGGCTGCATTAGTGACTGTCTGCAAACCAATTACGAAATTGGTCCCTGCTTGAACATAGTTCATTTTGGAATGATTTGTTTAAAATGGTGCTGGGCTTATGTAGATTGTGATATTTATGTTTCAGTTTGTATAAATTCAATAAAAATTTAAATGTAAATTTTAAGGAAAGAAAGTGCCAAGGTTATTGGCAAGCAAGTCAGCCTTAATTAATAATTACGTGTTGGGAGAAAGCTCCTTAGATTATGTATCAAATAATGTAAACAAAGATAGGAATTTTCAAAATTTTTGTACCTTGAGTTTGTATCAAACTAATCAGTACCTAGTTTATTGTTAATAATCTCTTTTGTTACACTACATTGTAGCTGTGTTAACTGGTATAATTATTGTTATGGGTTACAAGTTTATAATGAAAATATTAAATCTTTTTAGTTTAGCCAGTGTTTTATTGCAACAACTCACAAAAATATGCATATAATTTGTTTGTTTTCTTCATTTACATCAATTATAAGTTATCCCAATTACACGCCTCAATTTGCTAAAGGGGTAGGCAGTGATGCTGGTCGATCATATTTTGTTCTACAACATCTACTTGTGTGTTGAGACCTATTCTGACAATTGTCTGGACACACCATAGCATGTATAAACCAACGAAATAGCTAGGCAGTCTAGCTATGTTTTTTGACTGGATCTGTAAGCTAAACTGTTGTGTAGAGCTTCTTTTTCAACCATAAGGTGGAAGCTGCAATCTGCAGGTCAGGGCCAGGTTATATTGGGAGGGGTATCAATCGCCTAGGACTCGTTCTCGACAGCCGGTGGAACTTTGTGAAGCATTTCCGATGTTTGGCTCCCAGACTGGAACGGGCTGGGACAGGCTTAAAGTGGCTCTTGCCCAACCTGGGGGGCCAAACGCCTCCTGCCGGAGGCTCTATGCGGGGATCTTGCGGTCCATGGTCCTTTACGGGGCCCCGGTGTGGGCGTGTACTTTGAGGAAGCGAGCCGCCCACTACCTGAACGCGCCCCAAAAGGTGGTAGCTGTAAGGCTAGTCCGGGTGTAGATACTGCACGATCTCCAGCAAGGCGGCGAACCGTCTTGCCGAATTGCCGCCATGGAATCTGGAAGCGATAGTGCTCGCGCGCCTGCATAAATGGCGCTCGGAGGCGCTACACCGGGAGGGTAACTCCGCTGCCGCGGCAAATTGCCGCTCAGCGGACAGACGCGATCTCATGGCGAAATGGAGAGAGTGACTGTCGCAACCCAGTGCAGGGCACGCGCGTGATAGTGCAGTAAGTCACCTCTTTGAGGAGTGGCTGGAGAGGCGCCACTGCACCCTCGCCTTCCGTCTGATGCAGGTCCTCGCCGGACACGGTTGTTTCGGGAGGTAAGATACCTTCACCGAACCACCCGGATACCATTGCGAGGATCGGCCGGAGGACACGGTGGAGGTCTGCCCCGCTTGGGTGGAGCCCCGCCGTGTTCTGGTAGCGGCGATTGGCGGCCTTTCGCGTCCGGCCCTGGTGCAACCCATGGTCCGGGGCGAGAGGGAACGGGATGCCATCACCTCTTTCTGCGAAGCAGTGATGCTAGCGAAGGAGGTGGCAGAACGTGAGAGGGAGAGAACCTCTCGTCCCAGCCGCCGCGGGAGACTGTTAATTTTTGTGATTGAATGAATTGCTTTTAAAATAGATTATTGTGTCTGATGGTCATTGAGGTATAATGTACTAATGCTGATGGTTGATTGGTTGTCAGGGTGGTAGACACTTGATTAACTACGTCTAAGGCTGCTGGTTGTTCGAAAGAGATACAGCGGCCTCGACACAAAGGGCTAAGAAGGAACATGGTTGGTTTTCAGGCAGTAGAAGTCTGACACTCCCTACCGCTCTGCCCAGAGCGGGAGGAGTTATTATTTTGATGATTTCCCACCCTCCAAAAAAAAAAAGTCAGGCTGGTTATATTTTGATAAAAATATGATTCTCGTCCGTAACGTATGTAGTTATCATTTACATCATCAATACAACCCTCTAAGTTCATTTTACCTCATTGTATGAATTTTTACATGACAAAGTTATATAATAAGAATAGAATACGTGTTTACGGACGCGAATACAATAATATTAGTCGATAGAATATTAAGAAAATTTGATTTTTGCAGTCTACCCTGGCGCTTCCACCTTATGAACATGTGGGGAGGAAAAAAGCAGTTCGTCAAAAAGCAGTAAATAAAAAAAACTGTCGATCGAAATAGTATATTATGCAACGAGTGAATAAAGGACGGATTTAAAGCGAGGGCCGTAGATGAGTCACGAGCAAGTGAAGGATTCTAATGATTGAATCACGAACGCAGCGAGTGATTCAACTGTTAGAATCCTGAACGACGCGAGTGATTCATGGCCCTCGATATAAATTCGTACTTTATTCAGGAGTTGCATACTATACTTTATATCATGACTACGAGAAAAGACATAATTTAAGCGAAAATTGAAATTTAATCAAGAAATAAGAATTGTTACATTAGTTGAAATGGACATTAAAATTAGAGCAATGACTGAAATTAAGCGTAATTTTCTTATTATTATCATTAGGGTGGTCAACTTGTGAAACAATATTATTATTAATCTAATGCCAAACTCCTTGTCGCAAATATCGACCAATCAAATCTCGAGAATTTATTTGCACCAAAGAGTTTTGAATTTCGAATCTTAGCACAAGGAGTTTGTGTAAGCATTGAAATAGAGACCGGACATATTTTTGTGTTCCAAATTCAAACACCAAAATAGTGAATAAAAACAAAACAGTGAATAAAAGGCCTTTTTATTCACTGTTTTGCGTGAATAAAATAAGCTTTTTAGAGTAGGTATGGTATAAACAATATTTTTAGCTGATGAATTTCTTGAATAGGGCTCCCTTTTTTACACGACTGCCCCAAAAAAAAGAGTGTTATGTTTTTATTCCCCCACATGTCCCATCTATGGCAATACCTCACAATAAAGTCAACAAGGCAACTGTCACTGTCAGTCAATCTGTCATTCTAGGTCGAGACGAGCACCGATTTGTATTTTATTTATTTTCAGTCTAACTTTGTGAAACCTGCATTGAATTATAATAATTAAAAATGGCTCGTAATCTAGCAGAGACGGCAAAGAAATTCCTACTGTTAGGCCAATGTGTTCCTACCGTCAAACAAAATGCGGCCAAAATCAGAGTAAAGAGGTTAGAATTGGACGAGAATTTACTAATGGTTTGTATATTTTGGTGTATTTTTATGACAAAATACATACATACTACAAACATGAGATTTTATCACTAATAGCTTTCTTTTTTTATTTCAGTACTTCAGAAAGGATGAATTTTACTACTGCCATGATCCCAAAAAGGTCTGTAAGACTGGCGATATTGTCCTCATTCAGTCACTACAACAAAAGTTGACAAAGCTAATAACTCATGAAGTCAAAGAGGTTGTGTACCCTTTCGGTGACATTACTGACCCTATCACTGGCAAAAAGGTTGCTAAACAACAGTACAGAGAAGACATGGACAGGCAAGCAGAGCTGTATGGAAAATTAGATTCTACTTTTGATCATGATAAGGCACCTGAGCGAGGCTGGCAAGATGGGAAGAAAGACTTCACATCAAAACCTACATACACTAAGTTCCATGTGTTTGATGGAAATGATCCTTATGCCATTTGAGTTAGTTATTGTTGTATAGTGTAATAAATTAGCATTAAATATTTAGTTATTGTTAATCTATCTTTCATTATTAAAGCGCTTTCACACTAGTGTTTGTCCAGTGTAGGTGCTCGATAAGGGTAAATGCATACGCTGCGTTAGCGCCGCGTTACTGCGGAGTCATGTACAAGTGATAGAAGCTATCGCAATTGTGTGATGTCTCGCCGCGTTCAATTGACTTCAGAGGAAATGCCGCAACAACGCGACGCCTGCCCGCGTTTTCGCGGCGTCTGCGCTGCGCATACGTTTATCGAACGCCTATGCTGAACAAACGCTACTGTGAAGGCGCTCTTATTCATCACTCATCCATCCACCAGTTGAGATTGCCTGTTTACAATCAAAATTAATATTTATTCAAACTAGGCTGATAATCAGCACTTTTCGACCGTCAAAATTTACTTTTGGTGTTTGGTTTGTATTTAAATGTTTGTGAACGCACCCGCGGTGGGGCAACATTTTATAGGAAAAAAAAAAAAATCTTTACTTATTTACAAGTGACCGTCCCCAAAAGTGTTTTTGCTGGAAAGAAGTGGCGGAACAAACTCCCCAGCAACACATTCTGGGCATGCTTGTGATTGAGGTCAAGAGTAGGCCTATTTTGAAATAAACCAGAATGTGGTTTGCTACTGTTTATAAACTGATAGTGATAACTCAATTCCATCTTCATTCATAAACAAGGTATCAGATCCATCTGAACAGGTTGAGTATCTTGATTGGAGTCCCTTCAACAAGTATGTCCAAACTACCATCGCTTTTATTTCACTCCTTTGTGTCATAAATTTAAATAACATTAAATATCCCATCATAAAGTTTTCATTCGATTACGCTGAGATTTATGATCGATTTACGCGATTCTTTTTTCGTTTGATGCGCAATAGTTGCCATATGTTATGATATGATTGGTCACTACAACCTTATAATCTAGAAGGGAAGGCCTATCCCAGAGTTGGTTAGTGTGACCTCTCAGAATTATTGTATTTTCTTATTTTTTTTTATTATTGTCCTCTTCTGTATATTTTCCTGTTTCTTTATTACACCTAAACTAAATATTAATATTGTAATTGTTTTTGTCCCAAATAAATAAAATATTATAAAATATAAGCATTAGAATACCTTGTTACTACTCAAATGCTTTGCTACATCATCACGTAAGTGGTGGCCCTGACTTGGATAGGCGATTTCATTTCTTCGGTCAGTCTAGACTTACTGTATGTGTATTTACTCTGGATGTAGACAATCATTCATTTGTAAAAAAAATAACCAAAAAATTCTAAAGAAAAGAGCATTTATTTTATTCTTAGATAGGGCTCATAATTTGTAAATTGCTGGTATAGGTGGCATCAGTCCTGTGCCAAGAGTTCTTTCTCTAACGCCGCACCCATGAGGTTCCAAGAGCTGTCGTCGTCATCCGGTGGTTCCTCATCTGATGGTGGTGACGATCTTCGTGGTCTCTTGCGAGGGCGGGATTCGTCGTCTAGAAATTTAGAAAAATAAGTTGTTAGGGTTCTTGTTTTAGGTAGGATTCTGGGTGCGAAAAAGAACCAAGATGATTATACATCATTATCATTCAACATATAACAAAGTTTACTATACTACAAACCATAGATGAAAAATAAGTGCTTGGATCTGATTTGGAAAGTAAAAACAGAAAATACTTACCCATTTCTGAGTCATTTGTTGCTTCTTGTGAATCTTGTATTCTGAAAAACAAAAATATAAAATTTACTTTGACATTTTTACAGAGCAGCTCAACACTCTTCCTGTAAAATAATATTTTAAGTCCAGAAAGGTGTCTCATGGGCACTAAACCCTCTCATAATTGCATACTGATTTGCAAAAGCAACATGATTATCTTCTTTACCTGTCCTGTAAGCTGTCCTGCATGCTATTTTCTGCGCTGATTGATATCAGCCTATCCTCTGGAGGATTCTCTTCATCATCCAAGTCATCATCACCTGGTTTTTCCTCATCCGAAGAACTTTCGTCCGATTCATTGAATATGTCTTCCACCTAAAAACCAAGAAGAACATGTACTTTACAATTGGGATCGAGAGGCATACATTGAAAGCAGAACCTTTACCCCACACATAGATTGCATAGTAATGTTATAGTGACTTACTTCTCTATCCATATCGGCGATATCATCGCTCGAGAAGGACAGTAGCGGGTTGATCGTATCCATGAATCGTCCGGAAGGCGTACGTTTTCGCAGAGCGGCCACGGGAACCGGTGCGGGTGGCGGACTGCTGCAGTGAGCCGGCGGTCGGCGGGAACTGCTCTGTGGATACGGAACTTGCTTGGTCATGCACTCATCAGATTTAATGCTAAAGACATTATTTATTATTTGGCTATTTAATTTGACCTTTTATTCGTAAATTACAGCTATTACCGCGGAAGGTGACACATCTTCATATCATTTTAGGTTCTTTGGGTTTGCATTTCTACAAAGCAATCCTTTACCAATTGTTTTTTTATTATATTGGTAAAGCCTGTAAAAAGTTAGGGTGGTAGTCCAAAGTGCCAAAATATCCTTGGAAATAATTTCATATCTACAATAGTTTTATGGACCTTGCAAAATAAAGTTGTTTAGTTACTGTACCTGGCCCCCTCTTTGTAGAGGGTACAGTCTCTCGTCGACTCGCTCCCACCTTTCGGCGCAAGTCCACAGCCAGTCTGGAGTTACTACATGTAATTTGCTTGATTTGCCATCGGCGATTCGCCTGCTCGCATTCACTTTTGCTGTCCCTGTAAAATAAGTTAAACATTGAAACAAATATTTATATTATGCACTTAGCTGGCAATCCAAGAAGAAATGAGGAAAATGTAGAGTATGTAATGTAAGAAACATATGGAAGAAGAAGACATGCTGCACCAACTTCAAACATATTGGGATAAGGGCAGGAGAATGTATCTTAGGTGGAAGAATTAACTAGAACTAACTGCTACAACACCTACCAGCTCTCACCGCCACTAAATGTGTAGTTTTATCAGAATAATCTTGCGTGACTTCAGCTCCAAGACTTCTAGCCACTTGGTACGCCCTTGACGTTTCCAAACGCTGGTGCGTCGGTACTAAACCACTGAAGACTAGACTAGTTCCCGCTAATACTTCGCATTTCACTTCTGGGATTATAGACTTCAAGTCTGGAATTTGATTCTTGCCCATTTTGTCGTAGTTATCGTAGAAATGCCTGGAAAAGTAAGAATAATATAGTAACTATTCTGCCGAAACAATAAAACAGAAAAATAAGGAAATATGTAGAGGAAAATATAAATATTGCTATTGTTGTTTTACAACCTTTTACTTTGATTTCATTACAGAAGAATAGCTGTTACATCAAGGTGTTGATACTTACGTATGTATTCTTTTAAGTATGTCATCCAAGTAAATTAAGTAGTCATCAGGGTCCTCCACTTCAATCTGTCCATCCGAGGTCTCCACCCACCGCGGCTCCTCCTGCGCTATCCTCTCATCACCCTCCTGATCAGCTTCCTCACTTTCCTTTTCCTCCGTATTAGAACTCTTTACTTCTTTTCCCTTAGCAACTACGATACCATTACCACCTTCTTCCTTGTTCTCTTTGTTCTTTGATGCGTCATTTTGTTCTGGCTCGGCGTCTAAAGTAGGCATCTGATTTTGGGCCCCGTTTTTGCCGCTTGTCAGTTTGTCTTTAGGTTTTTCGTTTTCTGTAACATGTTTAGGGTACTCGTCACTTTCTTGGTTCACAAAGAGGAGAATGAAACAAGGTCAAGTAACATGGGACAAAAGCAGGAAGGTGATGATGAACTATGGGCCTACCACACGCTCATGCTTCACCACAGTCCCGGCCTGCGCGAACTTCTCGCACGAAATAACTGAACACGGACGGCGCTACCACACGCTCAGTTAAGTACGCGCATGCCTCATTTTTGTCGAAATCGTCGACGTGTAAACAATGTTTCCCAGTGAAGAACTATTTCTTTAATTCGATTTAATTTTGCAAATTGCAGACAGAGATTTATATAGACTTTTTAACTGAATTTACATTTTTTTCGTACATCAAAAATGGCAGACTTACGTATGCGTAAGTCTGCCATTTTTGATGTACGACAAAACGTACCTCATTCACGGACGACTAGCCTCGACTGCGGGTTGAACACTGAACGTACAGACAAGTACGCGCAGGCCGGGCTTGCGCAGGTTAAATTTCTAGCAAGTCGAATAATGCACAGGCCGCGCCGTGGGGTTTGCGCGTGATACAGTTTTACCAACGACACGCACGGTTACCGTGTTCCAGTCAGTTTGCGCAGGCCGAGACTGTGGTGAAGCATGAGCGTGTGGTAGGCGCATTATATGTTCATAAAAATATCAGTTCAATAGTCAATTACAATAAAATTGTCTTACCAGGTGGGGGAGGTGCATTTATGTCGCCTGTAGACTGAAAGAACGAGTAAGGCCTGACGTGAATCAGATTGGTTGCGTGTCGCCATACGTCTTCACGATCGTCGATAATACACACCATGTTGTCGCCACAAGGGAATAATGCCCTGAAAAGTTAGAGACCGATTAATAATTTGATACGGAAAGTATGAAATATTATATGTACACTAGCTGATGCCCTCGGCTTCGTCCGCGTGGATGTCGGTTATAAAGTAAAAAGTTTTATTTGGAACATAAACAGTTGGCACAATTACAATGAAAACGATGATAGGTACAAAAGTTTATAACTGTGTTGCAGCTATCAACGCCCATTTAAACAAGAGGACAATTATTGTTCCAGACTTAAACTATTGCAACCGATGACGGTTATTGCGACCAAAAGTAATCCTTCATCCCCCCCCCCTTTCAATCCTTTTTTGCGTTAAAAAGCCCATGTCTTTTATCTAGACTATCTGTGTACCAAATTTCAATTAAATCGGTTCAGTAGTTTTAGCGTGAAAGTGCGACCGACAGACAGACAGAGTTACTCGAGAATATTAAGTAAGGATTAGGTAATAAAATTACTTCAAATTAGCTGCTTTTGTTCTTGCATCAAAGCACTCATCCCTGGACAGGATTCTATGAGAAAAATATTTTTTCTCTGGATCAAGTAGGTCGGCAATGGCGTGGGCATATTGACGAGCGCCAAAGGTGCAAACATGAAGTTCATAGTTCTTGGAGGCAGATTCCAGGAACTCCTGAGTTCGTGGTCGAAGGCGCGTGTGGCACCAGCGGCCGGGAGATCCTGGACCACGCAGGAAGAAGTGAAGGACACCCTGTAATCAAGATATTTAAAGTTGAACAGATGTAAAAAAAAAACAGAAATTTTGTTATTATTTTGTTGAACTGGTTGTAATAAGTATAATACTTTAGGAGGGAGATTCTATTAATTTATCCATAAAAGCTAAACTAGTTTCTTCTAAAAACATTATAGGGGAAAACTTATACATTTTTAGAAGAATGAATGAAATTTCACGATATTTACCTTTAGGTTAGGTGGTACATTATCATTAGTTGTATGAACCAAAGTTTGATCAAGGTCCACAAGTAATACTAGTTTCCTATCCTTTAGGAGACGGCCAGCATCCTCTCGGCCCAACTTTTGTGCCAGCTCTTCTGACACCTGAAAATAGATAAGTAGCAGAAAAGTATAAAATTATCTGTTATTTGAGACTGTGAAAAGGTAAGAATCAAATAATATTTAAAAGTCTGCAAGTAAGTAAAATTCATAATGTTTGAAAATAAATCATTGAACATTTATGTATGTGTGATTTATATTTTGTCTACTTTAGTGAGTGTAGTCCTCGTATCTGTCTATCTTGAAAAGCTCAAAAAAAGAAAGTCTTCAGAAGGACTTGTTTTACTGTCTGGATTGCAAGTGAAGTTATAACCATGAATCAAAGTTAAAACTTGTATCTATCTAATCCAGTTTTCAACACAAACTTATAACAGCCAATACTTGTTGGAGTTATAATACCAATACAAAAATGCATTTTACAGATGACTGTGTGTTAGATTTGTGAATTTTATTAGAAAAAAATTACTGCAAAGTAGACAGTAGTTTTCAGGTATTGGCCATCAGGTTGTGTACAAATATTGCAAAGCTTACATTCATAAGCAAACACACAATTTGTCTTAGTACATTCAATGGTCTTGGTCTCACCTTCAATTCAGGTACAGAGTGTACCATCGGCACGACAGCGACATCCCTGTTGGTCACCTCGTCTGTGCGCAGGTCGGCGCCGCACTCCGCACACATCTCCTTCATCACAGTGGGATGGCGACATTCTTCAAGTTCTGCTATGGGTGCACTGAAAAGTAACAATGGTTTCATGAATTAATTTATACTTAGTTTAATTAGGGTTTATCCCTCCAAAAATTAGATGATGCGATATAGTAACATTAATGAAGGTATTGTTTTCATGTTGGAGAGACAGCGACACCATAATCTTTCAACAACTTGTCCTGTTTGTGTTGTTGAGAAAAATATTAATATTTTTGGATTGGTTGTGAATTAAACTTTCTTCATGCAGTTTCGGACGAAGTTTAAATACAAGTGCCTCATTGATACATTGAACGTTGCATGAATTTTATGAATCAAAACATCTGCAATGTTTGTTTTAGGTTACATTTTACGCGGGAAGCTATTGCTGCAGTTGTATTTACCGCGCAAACAATGCACCTGCATCCTAAATAAATAGTAACCTAAGTGATGCAGAATTATGCAAATTTTGTAGTTTGTTGTGGATATTTTGCATTTAAAAATGATAAATATTATTTTAAAGCGCATTTATAATGTGACGTCACTTACCCAGGCTCTACAATGTCTCCTTCCTTCACCTTGATCGATGAGATAGTACCAGCGCGTATTGCCTTGTATTTCTTTAATTCAGTGCCTGAGCCCGATGAATCGTTGTATAAAAATAATATCTGACCTTGCGACACAAAAACACCTTGTTTTACTTTCCACTTTACTACTTTCAAAGGTTTTTCTGATGGAACAAAAATAGGCATAGTTTTGTCGGCCATCTTGAACGGAAATGGTGAGTTATTTGTAGAATGGCGTTGTGCTATTGGCCGGTATCATGTAGTTTTGGCGGTTAATGCATTTCCACCAATGACATTACAAGACGACCAAAATCGATACGCAAAAGAACATTGTTTCCGGAAATAGTGCCACTCGTTGAAATGTCAAACTGGAAACGTTCAAATACCAAGTCGCAGCTAAATTAAACGACGGAACTCTTTATCTCTACTTTCTTAATATCTTTTTCTTATATTGTAATTGTAACTAAAATAGTTACAATCACTGGAATTGAAATCTAAAAACTAGTTTTGAAAATAAATAGGTATTTGTACTACTGATACTGAATGCATTCATTCTATTATCACATATATCACAGAATACACAGAGGAAAATAAAGGGCCCCTGAAGTTTTCTTTGTCAGTAAATTCAAGTGTACCTTGCAAAGCAAACCATTCACTATTTTCAATGCTACTCGTACAGAAATCCACTATTTTAAGTAATGAGTAGCTTTAAAATAATTAAAATATACCAAATTGTTAAAGCCGTAATTTTCGTTTCCGTTCGTCACATGATGTTCTAAACGCCCACTTTTGACTATGAATGAATAATGTTTATGAATTTGAATCTGTGCTTGCAGTCTATATTTATAGTCTGTATATCTGAAATCAAACGTCAAATAACAGCAACAATTTTCGTTGTGTATCTTCCCATGTAACGAGTTTTTATTAATTATTATTTTTCGTTTTGTTTGTTTTTGTGTAGAATTTAATGTAAATATTAATTCTTAACATTTGCAACATGATTGAAGAAAATATAACAGTGAGCGATAACTCGGATTTAGAGGATGGCGGAAATCCTGAACTTCGCGGATACTTGAGTAAATGGACAAATTACATTCACGGTTGGCAGGACAGGTTTATTGTTTTGAAGGATTCTACTTTATCGTACTACAAAAGTGAGCTGGAGAGTAATCTTGGATGCCGAGGTGCCTTATGCTTGAAAAAAGCCAAAGTCAAGGTGACTATGCATAGTTGTTTTATCGGCGAAGTCCAATAAAAAGATTAATTTGTCCTTGTTGCGTCTCGACTTTTTTGTCGCATCAGTTTCTGCTTGAGAACAAACAGACTTAGCATGTGATCTAATATTTAGATATTCGACCTTGGATGTTTATTAATTTCAGCCTCATGAATTTGATGACTGCAGATTTGATGTGTCAGTAAATGACTGTGTTTGGTACTTGAGGGCGACAAGCCCTGAGGAGAAGCAGCAATGGATTGATGTTTTGGAGTCTTTCAAAGTGAGTATAACAAAAAAAACATAATTTCAACATAACTTTTATTATCATTGCTATATTTATTGGTTGTAACCACATAGCTATCATTATCTCAGTACACTCAATATGTATCCTACACTCTCCTACATATAAAAGACATGTATGTCAACAGCAACCACTTGTTTTGAGTGTTTACAATGACTTGTTATCCTAAAAGTGTTTGTTTACCCCATTTCAAAACATACATTTTTTGTTTGTACATACAAAGTTAGGAGATACATAATTTTTTTTTTGGTTTAATGCCTACTAAAACAACAGCTAATCAGATCAAATTATTCTTTTGATATTCAAATTATCATATTTATATCTAAATTAAGATAATCACCTTGAGCACCATTTTAAATGAACTCTGGTGACGTTCACAACATTGTTATAACCTCATAAATTAAAAGTTGTATTACATATTATCATTATCATGTGATATTAACAAGTCAATGTGTATGATTCAGTCAATACATTCAATCAGAGTACTTAGCGTATATGTGTGGTTGTGTGGACATCTTGTTGTCAAACATTGAAGTATCATATTACTCATGAACATCCAATACTTATAACGCACATTGTAATTATGATGTTCTCTCTGTAAATTCATGTTATTTTATTGTCAGAGTAATTATGTTGATTATATTTATTTCTGACCTTAACATACTTTGATAGAAAATTATGTAACTACTACTTATTATCACTGTTTATAATTTTATAAATTTAAAAATAACTGCCAAAGTGTAGAACAGGAAAAGCAGGAAATATTTTTAGCTGTTAAATTAAATCAATTCCTAGCAAAGTCAATGTGGCTTAAAAACTTTATGAAAGTCTCAGCAAATAATGGACATACATACAAGTTTCTAATTGCAAACACTTTCGGAAAGTAACACTCTTGTTTTGTATACATACATGAATCATATCATTTTCTACAATATTTTTTTATTTATAATATCTTCCTAAAATGAGTCATCATTGGGTTATTGGGCCTACAACTGTTTTGTCTGTGTCATAATACTACTCACTATCAGCTCAGTGAGTAATGCTGATAAGGTTTAATACTATTCTCTACATAACTTATGATTGTATTCAATTCATTGTTCTTAATATAGAAATTGACAGATTTTATGATAAGATTATATATATTATGGTCAGTTTTTGTATTAGTAAGCAATGATTCATATTTTTGCAGCATATCTTAGGATTGACACTCTGAAAATATGCAGAAAACTGTTTGAGGCAAAAGCGGCCAACACTACCTTAGCCCCTGTAAAATGTCAAGTTGACCTTGAAAGTTGGTATTATAAGTACCAGTACTCAAACTGTTTACTGTTTGATGAATATCTATAATGATTACATAATTAAAGAGTATCTGCTTTTTACAAACAATTACTGAATTCACATCCCTTTATTCCTAGTATTTACTTTTACAATAATATTCAATCACATGAATAAAAGTATTGTCTCATAATAATTTAAATGCAGTTATTAGTTTTTACATTGCTAATACAGTTTTAATTACCACATAATTGTCTCATATATAATCACTTTGTTAATGAGTTATTAAGTAGTTATAGTAATCAATTTTTGATATTTGAAATTTGAATGCCTATTTTGATTTAATTCTCAGGTGGAATCAGGGTATGGGACCAGTTCAGACAGCAGTTCCAATGGTGGTGGTCTTCGAAGACATGGCTCAGCTACTTCGTTGCAGTCAACTGGCTCTCATGGTTATTATTTATTTATTTTTATAACATAATACACAGTCGGCTCAAGTATGGAAGAAGAAGACATGCTGTGCCGACCCCAAATGAATTGGGATAAGGGCAAGAAAATGATGACACAGTTGGCTCACTCGTATCAGGTAGTCAGTGGTCCGAAAGTCTGTAAAACCAGTCTTATCAAGAAGTATCATATTAACTAGTACTGACTGGGTTGTGGACGTCAGATAGGCAGTCGCTCCATACTGCTGTTCAGCTACATCGGGTAAGACTGGAATTCAACCACAACATAGGTGGGAAAAAAGCTAGGCAGATGATGATACGTGGTCTGCTCATAATGTTATGTTCTCACTACTGGGAAAAACTTCTTCTTTCTGCGAAATATCGGTACAAAGCAAGGTCTGGTTATACTGCAAAATGTATAGCATGATTTCTCGCCGAGAGTACACGTAATTCTTTTATTTGTCTTTCATTAACGTTTATCAGAACAATCTCACATAATTTAAAGTGCCCTCCTATCGTGTTACGGCGCAATTCTGTACCACTTTACAGAATCACGTGTTGCAACTGCAAGCCAATGCCTACCTACTCTTGAGTATTCCGTCAGCTATGAATGTCCTACTCCAATATAACACAATGGACGACCTTCAAATAGTAATTGCACATTATGGTAATACTCAGTAACAACAAAATATAATTAAATCTGTCTTGTTCACGAAGACGACGAGCGTCAGAATTCTCAAATGCATTAGCGTCAAGCGCCTAAAAACTTGTAGTGTGTAATTTACAAGCAAGGTTACCATGCGGCCGGTTTTGGCTCTCGTTTTCACACAAAAGAGCAAAATTAAATGAAAATCGAAAATAAACGGTTCAGGCGTTTCGGAGATAAACCGGTATAAACAGATGACTTAGGTAGGTACAGACAATTTTTTTATAAAATGTTTCTTTATTTCGTATTATAAGCTCATGAAAGTCATAAGCATTCTAGAAAATAACAGAAAATACTCCGAGTCTTGAACTCTATCTTAGAAATTACAATAAGCTGGGGTTCTATTTAACGCGATTAAATACTACCCTCTTTGGAATGTAGATTTATTCACTTACACTAGTAGATACAGTTCTGGCTGGCTATAGTATTATATGGATGGATGAACATTACTTTTTATCCTCATAATCCAAAGATAAGACTCAGTTTGCATATAATTATGAATGTACCGCGTCGACTTGCGTGTCTGTATCGTGCAATTTATCTACCATTGAGAGATCATCATCATCAGCCTCTCTAGGAGAGGGATGGGCTATGATCCACGCGGGCCTAGTGCGGATTGGTAGATGTCACATGTCTTCGAATTGTTTGGTTCTAAGACATGCCGGTTTTCTCACGATGTTTTCCTTCACCGTTTTGAGAGCAGTGGTGATGAAATAAATTACACAAAGTAATGCGCCTGGCTGGGTTCAAACCCACGACTCACTGTTCGTAAGTCGGGGCCGCTACCACTGAGCCACCACTACTCTTCCATTGAGAGATAGTTATAAGTTATTATGAGATGAAGATGTTATTTATAGGACCTTAATTTTGTCTGTTTTCACGTACATTATGCGACACCTAAGTATTATTGCACTATACTATTGAAATTTTAACTCTCCGAACTGAACCGAGAATGAAAATTCGAAACTTTTGCTTTATTGCATTCATTCAACTGAAAACGGGCATTTGTGTTATCGGGATTACTGTTAGGGTTTTACTGCAATCGACTAAAATATCCGGATATTTTTGACTTTACCTGTACCTATGTTACATATTTGGTGAATTTGGTCCCATTTTAATTTTCCTTGAAGTTAGCTTGTGACTCTTCCGGTCATATCGATCCTTATATTATGTGCGATATATTTATGTATATCGCTATAGGCTTATAGGTTAATTAAAAGTAGGTATTCCCTAAAAATATTTTTTGTTGGCGTCACTAGGGACTACTACGCTTCCCATTGTTTATTTATATACCTATAGTTTTAGGATGATATGCGTAAAAAAAATATCTAAATAATTATTATAAACTTACTAGTAAGTAAGTCAGTGAAGTATATAATTGTACATTACATTACTTTTTAAAAGAATGTTGCCTCACACTAGGAATTTCTCCTGTATCGTGGGTGCGTTCACAAACATTATAAAACAAACATAATATGTTTGTTTACATACATAATTACGCATAAATAATTATTATATGTTTTATAATATTATTATAAAATATATAATAATTATTTATGTCTGAACTATCATATTAAGGAATATTCGTATCAGTGAGCAATTAGGTGCGTAATTTCCAGTTATATGAGTCGGCCATTAATAAAATTAAATCTTTCCGTGTTGGCTTGCATATTTTATCAAATACGTCTGCTTAAAGATGTTTTTTTTAATATGGACTATTTACCTTTACTTTTTTTTTTTGGCGGGTAGAAAATCATCAAATAACCCCCCCCCCCGCTTTTGGGCAGAGCGAAAGGAAGTGTCAGATTTCTACTGACTAAAAAGCACCCATGTTTCTTCTTAGCCCTTCATGTCGAGGCCGCGGTATCTCTTGCAAACAACCCGCAGCCCCGACGGGACCTTTACTTGATCCCGTATATTGAATTTTAGGTAGGTAAGTACATCTACATGCCTACAGTTCAGATGTACCGGATTAGTACTGGAACTGCCCTGGAAACGCAGGAAGTAGGCAATTTGGTACATTGGTACTCGGGGAGGACAATAAAACAACTGTTTTAGTAAATGACCAGCTCTGTCTTAATTACCTTTTTTACTGTTTATGAAAAGTAGGTAGTATTATTATCCTTCCTCATTACAAAATTTAGGTAATATTTTGAGAAGTCTTTATAAAAACACATTTATATATAGGTCTATTATGGGTGTAAATGCGAAAACGCTTCAACGCAAGACATAGACGGACTCGCCATTTATATTTATAAATAGGTATTGTCATCTGCCTACCCTTTTCTCGATTATATTGGGGTCGGCTTCGAGTCTTACCGGATTCACCTGAATACCAGTATTTTACATGAAGCGACTGCCTATCTGACCTTTTTTTTTTCATCAAAATCATCAAATAACAGGGATTATTTGATGAGTTTCCACCCGCTCTTGGGCAGAGCGAAAGGGAGTGTCAGACTTCTACTGACTAAAAACCACCCATGTTCCTTCTTAGCCCTTCATGTCGAGGCCGCGGTCTGCCTATCTGACCTCACATCCCATTTAGTACTGGGTAATACGACATCCTTTGGTAAGACTGGTTGTCAGTTTTTCGGACCACTGACTACCTGTAACGACTGTTAAAGATGTACAAATGACTGCTGGTACCAACGACACAAAGGGAACTAAGTCATCCACGGAGCAACCGAGGAAAGTGTGGCTTAACCAAAAAATCGACCCGAACGGCTGTTATTTGCTCGCCAATGCATGGAGGATGTTTTTTTTTATTATTTATAAATATAACAATAAAAAATACATTTATTTCAGACTACCAAGATTACAAGACTTTATAAACAAGGAAGGACATCTTATAGGGATGTTTTAGTGACTAAAAAAATATGATTCTGTTTTTAAAAATATCGGATACGTGTTTTTTGTTTTATTAAATAAATAAACAAAAATAAGTGACGTCACTTCGTGGTAAAAAATGTACCAAGCTGTGATGTCACACGACTTTTCGTAAAAAAAAAGAGAAAATAAGTGTCCAATATTTTTTGGAAATCTATCTGACTAATTAGATTTTTTTTGTCAACTGCCCTAGTATGTAATACCACTATATAACCTATGTTTTCATTCTCATAGATACAATTTTGAAAGGCTATAAGTTCTCTGTCTATCTAAACCCACCTTGACTCCCCAGGTCGCACCGCCCGCCGCCTGCAAGAGAAGATCGCGGAGCTGGACACATACAACGAACTGCTTTCGAAGCAGGCGGTGCAGCTGCAGCAATACTTTGACAAGTGCGTTGCGGCCTACCCTCAGATCAGTGATGATGCGGCAGAAGCCATCGATGCTGTTAAACTTGCTGATGGTACGTTGATTTGAGTTTTATTATGTTCAGTAACATGAGGTTCGAATCCTGCGTCGGGCAAATTGTTATTGGGTACACGGAGCCTGAATTTGTGGCCGGTTGGTGGCAATAGGCTCGCCCTATAATACATGTGTGATGTTATGAGCACTAAATATGTAAGGGTTTGATTTTCCACGGAAGCTGGCATAGTGTTATTGAAACTGATAGACACATAAATATAATTCCTTAACACCATCATCATGTGTTTGTCTAGCTATTAGTCCAAAGAAATCATATTATATTTCCTGACTCAATTATATTTGTATTTTCTTGTCTATCTGACAATGTCCTTTATATGAGTTCAACTTCTTTGCTTATTTACCGCTCGAGTTCAACTTTTTAATGCCCTAAACCAAAATCCTCATTTTGGTTTGACATACATTGCAAACTTATTAAAAATATACTTTTTGACGGTGCTATGGTATATAAAGTTATTTCCTAATTTATCATAAACGTCAAAAACCATATTTCCGTAATCGATCCGACCAACCATACAGCTGATATAGAAATAATAAAATTTCATAACATTTCCTGCCTGTTTATTATTATCACTTTATCACGCAACAATTTTAGTCGTCGAAGTATTATATAAACCATTTAAACGCAATTTGAATCGTCAAAAAGCTAGTCAGTTAATCAGAAACTTGAAGCTTGTCACCCATTTCAAAACATAGGTCTATAAGAAGTTTTTTTTTTAAAGAATAGCGTAGTTAACAAAAAAAAAATCTAATTACTCCGTCAGATCGATTTCCAAAAAATATTGGACACATACAGGGTGTAAACGAACCCTTCACGCATCCGTCAACCAAGCATTCTGTACATCAAACTAAGTACCCCTACGCAAAAATTTTTGCTGGGAAATGACTTTTTTTTTTGGGGTCAAAAATCACATTTTACGGTAAAACTCTAAGTAGCACTCTTAAAACATTGTGCTAGTGGATGCTTTGAATAGTAAACGGGTCATGGAGGTAATTTAAGTAAAGTTTAAACCTGAAATACTAGTATTTACAAAAACAGCTACTTTTACACCCTATATGTATTTTTTATTTTTTCACGTAAACAAACAATGAATACGATACAGTGCTTTGAAAAATCGTGTGACGTCATATTCTAAGGCATAAGTATGACGTCAAACCCCCACTCATATCTTTGACGCGTTTTATCTTCGTCAATTTTTATTGATTTGATAAAACAAAAATTACGTACCTAAACAATATTTTTCGATAATCTAACAGACGGACTAATTAGAATAATATTTTTTTTAGTCAGGTCAGGAAACATCCCTATTATAAGAAGGAATATGAAACTCTAAGGACACTATTATAAATCATAAAGTATCACAAAATCGAATATACTAACACTTCCTCGCTGGTCTAGTGGTCGCAAGCGCGTCTGTTGTGCATTAGATACTGGGTTGGATTCCCAGGTCGGGCAAAGTGTTATTGGGTTTTTCCATTAGAAATTTCTCAGTAGCAGCAGTAGCATGGATGGATGGTAATAGGTTCGCCCCCTATTACATGTAAATGTAGGTGTACTAATGGGTACCCCTCTGCCTAACCCATCGGGGATTTCAGGCGCGATGTTATGTAAGAAAGGGCAAGCAACTCTATGGACACACATTATAAATAATAAAGTATTATAAAATCCAGTGTACATTATTCTTATTGTTTCTAAATGTGAAAAATAAATGAACAGCTATACAGCGTGACATCATATTCAATTGCTTTGCAGACGGCTGTTAATTTTGGTGATTGAATAAATTGCTTTTAAATTAGATTATTGTGTCTGATGGTTGATTGGTTGTCAGGGTGGTAGACACTTGATTAACTGCGTCTAAGGCTGTTGGTTGTTCGAAAGAGATACTGCGGCTTCGACACAAAGGGGTAAGAAGGAACATGGGTGGTTTTTAGCCGCCACTAAAAAGGCTGCGGGACCAATATAACCATCTTCCCAAATAACGTTCTTCCACACAACAGTTCCTCACAATTGGATGTAGTATCTCTTTGTATTTGGAATTTCACGCCGTTCGTCTCCAATGGACAACAGCCTAAAAAGCGGTATTTTTGTTATTAAATTCTTGATCTTACTCTAGAAATCTAATACTATTATTGTGTCAGGTAAACTGCCGCACTCAGAGAGCTTTAATGATTACTTAGGCCATCACTTATTAAAGGTTTTGACAGATTTGTCATTTTTTTTTTTTTTTTTTTTTGTTAGCCTACGTTGTGTCCCACTGCTGAGCAAAGGCCTCCCCTTTCTCCTGCCATACCTTTCTGTCATGTGCGATCTCTGGCCATGTTAGCCCCGCAAACATGATCAGATCGTCACGCCACCTTCGCCGCGGTCGACCTCGACGGCGCTGTCCTGCCTCAGGCGTCCAGTGTGTGACGACCTTTGCCCATCTCTCCGGGTGCATCCGTGCTACGTGGCCTGCCCACTCCCACTTCAGCCTGGCTGTTTTTTCTCCAACATCAGCTATTTGAGTTATGGAGCGCAGGGTGGTGTTTCTTTTGTCATACAAAAGTATATTAAATCTAGATTTGTCATACAAAAGTATATTAAATCTTTACTTAGTGACGGCTTAAGTAATCATTAAATATCTCTGAGTACCGCAGATAGTCTATTAAAAGGTCTTCATTTAAATTCAATACTTCAATATAGTTATGGTGACATGTACCTTAATGACTAATTGATTTGACCTGTCCTATGACTCGACTATATCGTCTATACTATACGATTGACCCTAATATGCACTATGTGACTATTACGGGAATTCCCGTCTCAGCTAGTCCTGGTTCAGTAGATTACCGGTATTCCCGCGATAATCTAAACTGTGGTTGTGGGATTTTTTAATCCAACAAAATATCAGGGCTGTTTTCCTAGAGGCAGAGGACTTTAGTATACTAATATTCCGCCAGTTTTGTTAAAGTTTTATGTCATAGAGAAAGAGACTATTGCCGTCAAGAAAGTCAGACTCCCTGCTGCTAATGACAAATTAAATAACACTGCCCGAACTGGAACTTGTACCCATTACTCAGTAGACCAACTACGCAGTCAGAGCTTTGTTTTTTTAAATCGACAGAATATAATAGCAGGAACCTCTGGTATGTTCTTTAAGGAAAACATGTTTCTTTCTTTTTTTTAATAATAATTATATCTATTTACCAGGAAACGACCTAAGCCTACACGTGGGTGAGGTCCGGGCAACTAGTGCGTCATTCCGGGCGACGTGTGGCGCCACCATCGCCACTCTGCAACATTGTGCTGACCTCTTGCGGCGTCGGGAGAAGCAGGCTAGCAAGGCTGAGGAGCTTTACATGTAAGTACTAAATCACTACATAGTATAAAACAAAGTCGCTTTCTCTGTCCCTATATCCCTATGTATGCTTAAATCTTTAAAACTACGCAACGGATTTTGAAGCGGTTTTTTTTAATAGATAGAGTGATTCAAGGTTTTAGTATATAATTTGACCGACATCCACGCGGGTGAAGCCGCGGGCATCAGCTAGTATTATCATAAAGCTGTCCTTGGGTCCTTGTTCCCAGGTCGGGCTAAATGTTATTAGGTTATTCAGGCCTGTAGTTTGAACTCGTGTCCGGGTGATGGCAATAGAATTGCCTCCTATTACGACGATAGAATACACTCGTGCCTCATCTTTCGGGATTACTCGTGCCTCACATTACAGACGTGATATTACATAGAGGCCAGTCGGTTCTGCTTAGCATTGGGCAGGCGCGCTGACACAACGGATTTTGATATTCTCTACTTCATTTAATGTATTCGCCCAAATATTGGAGCTATTTGGTGACTACTAAACAAAACCAAAAGTTCTACCGAACTATAATTAATTTTGTTATTAAACTGCGCGAATTTTACAATTATAAAAATACTTGACTAATTTTAGTATGTACCAGCATCAGATATGAAGCTACTCCTATGTGATTACAGCTTCAGAGGGATGTGTAGCTGTCTAGAATTCTGTTTCAGTTGATTCGATGACAATCCTACATTCGTAGAGTACTGTTGTCTGGTTAGAATTTACTGATCCTGCTAGCCTGCATCACCCCCTTGCTGGATGAAGGCCTCTCCCCATGACTTCCAGTTCCACTCCACTCCACTGGTCGTTGTCCAGATCGTCCCGATATCTTGTACGAGGTCTACCGCGACGCCTCCTGGCTGTGCCAGGGCTCCAAAAAGTGTATATTTTGGCCCACAGCTTATTGGGCATGTGGCAGATGTAGCCAGTCCAGTCCCACTTCAGCTTAGGGGCTCTATAAGCAATTGTACAATTAAAATGTAAAATAACAAAAAGTGGTACTCCTAACCGTTACTAGATGGCGCTACTGACGTGAAATAGACGAGATTTATAATTTGTTGTTCGTCTACAGGGCTCTGAAGAATCAGCTGACAGAAGCCAGGTTGGCATCGAAACCAGGACCAGACCATGAGGTGAGTCTTAAGTTACAATTATTTTTTATAATATTTTATATAGATTGAGAGTATAACGGTTTTTTTAAACTTGGCTCAAGATAGGTTAAATACAAATTATTTATTTTTTACTTTCAAATTAAAAGTACGTTAATTATACAACTAAGGGAGATGATTAGAATTAAAAACTGCAATCCCTGACCGCCATCGCGCTCTCACGCATTCGCTTTAGTTCGTGCTATTTCGGCGTTGCTAGAAACCATCGGGATTCGGCAAAAATTGCCACTCAATTTGGCTGAAGCTAAAGGGGCCCGAACCCGAGGATCGGTCGAACACATTTTCATCTGGGTAGCCTTTTCCCAACTTGCGGTCAGCTTCCAGTCTAAGTGGATGCAGCTGAATACCAGTATTTTACATGAAGCGACTGCCTATCTGACCACCACAATCAAATTAATATTCGGTAATATGATACCTCTTGGTGAGAGTAATACTGGTGGTTAGACTTTCGAGACACAGATTACCTCTTGGTGAGAGTAACACTCATGGTGGTTAGACTTTCGAGACACAGATGAACATTTATAAGTTGATAAACCAAGACGTATATTGTTACAGCCAGCCCTGTGAAGGCCTATGCCACAGTCACTGCGCTTCTTTAGTAGAATTATATAAATGTCACTTAAGGAAAAAAACATGGGCAAACATTGTTTTTTTTTTGTGTAGAAAGACAATGGCAGTAGTGTTAATTTTTAGTCTGTTAGTATGTTTGGCATGGTCGGGTTTTACAATTGAAATATTCTGTTATTGATGAAATTCTATTGGTTTATGTGACGTCAAACGTCTTGTGATTCGCATAGTAAATGTTATATTAAACCAAGTTTATGTGTATTTATATATCTTAAACATGATAGCTAGGATCTTTGTAGTATGAAATGTATGTCCTGTAGTATTAAATGTATGTTTATTATTAAAAATAACCTGATATACTTATTATATTTATTTATTGTGACACTAACATTTTGTTTTATTGTACACTTTTACTGAAGGCCTTTTATACAGTACTTATGTTAAAATACTTGTAAAAATAGGAAAATAAATTTAACGCAATTATAATTCGCTGTAAGCCACACACAAAATCGAGCCCAAACTGGAATATAGCGGAATATAATATATATAGCGGAAGCACTTGTGTCCAAAAATGTCACTGGCATGCAAATTGCATAGCGCGTTAATTAGATCACTAGAGCGAGTCTCGACGACAACCAGTTATATATTACTAGCACTTTGTTCACGCGTATGGATGTGCGCACCAGCGCCACCTACCGATTCCAAAAAAATCATTCCACTGACTGCTATGATGTATGGCACCACTTAGCCTCAACCCTAGATAAAAGCCAGCCCTTGGGTCACGGGAAGTGTTAACTAAGCGTTTTGAAATGCAGGTTAGGACCAAAATTACACATTCAAAAAAATTCATTGAAGATGGTTCAGTGGTTACTGAACGAATAATACGTGTACGAACTTAGTCACACGTTATTGTTAACCGACTTCAAAAAATAGGAGGTTTTCAAATAGTCGGAACCTTTTTAATTTTTTTTTATGTTCCCCGATTACTCGAAAATGGCTGGACCGATTTGTTTTTTTTTTTTTGTTAGAAAGGGTTCCAGGTGGTCCCATGATCATCAAGTCAGAATCTGATGATGGGATCCTGGAGAAATAGAGATAACTCTTAATTTTATAGGCACACGTTTTTGTGAGACTACTTTTTATAAATCTAGGATTGATTGTTGCCAAAATATTCAAACGAGATGGGGACACGGTACACCCGGGTCGACATCTCGTTTGAATATTTTGTACCATATACGCTGACAGAATAATATAATGTTGTCTGCGAGACATGTCTGTGTGTGACTGCCTTGCTGGTCTAGTGGTTGCTCCTGTGTTCCCTGTGTTCGATTCTGTTACTGAGAAACTTTTGATGGCAAAAATCAATAACACTGCCCGATCTGAGGATCGAACCCAGAACTTTATGCTCAGCAGTCGCACTTGTGACCACTAGACCGATGAGGCAGTTATCATAGGCTCTCTTAATATTATGGTTTACATAGTTTATTATGACATGTCTTTTGGATATAAGAGTAGAGGAAGACCAAAGAAACGATGGATGGACTGGACTGTGTTAAGAATGATATGGTAAGAAAGGAGGTGTCTCATGAGATGACGAGAAACAGAGAAGTATCCCAAATGACCACAAATGAATTGGGATAAGGGCAAGAGAATGATGATTATGGACATAGTGCTACAATGAATGTAACTAACTTTTAATGTAGGGGGCATTCAAAGTGACCTCTATGAAGTGCGAAGTTTTAATCCAATAAAATTTAAAATACACTGTCACGACTGCCAGCGATTTCCACTAAAATGTATCGTTTATACTATTTTTTTTATATTCTGTGCAAATAACTAAGTTATCACTCTATCAATCAACTGTCTTATTGTTACCGGAAATTACAAAAAAATATTGATTTGTCTATTGCGCATTGAACTAAAAATAAAGGTTTTATATTAGCACACCTGTTGGCTTCTAGTCTATATATTTTTTTACAACATTGTTACTTACGCGTTTAGAATAGTGATGTTATGACCACATTATATAGCACAAAGTCTCATGAATCATGAATGACTTGCTATTCTCCACGACCCGCGCAAAATTTTTAACTGATTTATTTACTTTTTAGGAAAGTTTACAACCATTATAATAACAATAATATTAACAATAATATCATCATCATAATCACTAAAGCCAAAATACGTCCACTGCTGGGCATAACCTCCTCAGGTGTCGCCACATTGACAGGTCCCGTACGTCTCGCATCCCGCAACCTTGACCAGCAATAATAAATTGCTAACTAAAAGCCTCCACAGATAAGTACAAAAATTATTACTACCTTATACTATTTGTACTGGTGGTTACTTCCAATTATATGTAAATCTAATACTACAGTACTGTAAATTATTGATACATAGTTGTTTCATTTGAAAGGTAGGTCAGTTAGGCGAAAGAACCATCATACTGGCACAATCATATTAGTCACTTCTGGTGATAACGAAATGGCCCATCCTTTGCCCGGAAACATGATACATGCACTGATTTTGAGCTAAACCCTTGAATCACTGATAATATTGTTTCTAATCGTTAAGATCTTATCATTATTTTATAGTTATGTTACGTCGGTCATCTAGAACCTTCAAGAAACCTCGCTCATAATTGTGTTGTGCCTAAAACACTCCAGTAAATTCTGTAGGTATATTTCCATTATGTTTACAAGGTCAGCACGGCGGGCGTCGGCGACATAATTGCCATTGTAATTTCGACCGTATGCCGAGTGCGTAACGTAACTTCTTCCTTGTTGGTTCTTTTATCTTTAAGTTTATTTTTTAGTTATTTTTCTTTGTGAATGTTGTATTCATTTTTAGTTAACAATAGGGAATTTTCTCGAACTTCTTTTGTGTGTTTGAGTATAAAAGGACCAACAGAGGTCGGAGCAGCCAGTCTACTTTTAAAGCGAGACAACGGAAGGTTCGAAGAGATATCTAGTGCGATAAAGTGTTCAGTAGTGTTTTTGTGATTGTGTATTTAGTGTTTTGTGTTAAATAAAGTTATTTCGTGTGTTTAATTGGTAGTGTTTTTATTTATCCCATACCCAGCTCGTAACAATTTGGTGTCAGAAGTGAGGGATAAATAATGCCGATTCTACCAAAGGACGACACGGATAGTATCCGTACGAGGAGTCAGCGACAACAAGGTATGGACCAAAGGCGATTTGGAGACTCACCGACACAGACACCGGGCGGTGTCCAGCCTACATCAGAGTCAGTCGCTGGCCCATCTGGAGCTACTCCAGCATTAGCGACGCCTGACTTGTCTGCCTTAATGGCGCTGCTTCAGGACCAGGCTCGCCGTCAAGAGGAGCAGGCTCGCCAGATGCAGGAACAGTTGCAACGGGACAAGGAGGAGCAGGCTCGCCGTCAAGAGGAGCAGGCTCGCCGTCAAGAGGAGCAAGCTCGCCGTCAAGAGGAGCAGGCTCGCCAGTTGCAGGAACAGTTGCAACGGGACAAGGAGGAACAGGCTCGCCGTCAAGAGGAGCAGGCTCGCCGTCAAGAGGAGCTGGCTCGCCAGTTGCAGGAACAGTTGCAACGGGACAAAGAGGAACAGGCTCGCCGTCAAGAAGAACAGGTCCGGCGCCAAGAGGAACAGATGCTTCTGATAAAGGATCTTCACGCATCAGTTGGCAAAGAGCTGAACGTGGTGAAGGAGCAGGTACAGGAACACGACCATCGAATTTCAAAGGCCGAAATTCAGATTGCTGATGTGAAGAAGGCTTTGAATGAAATTAAGGTTGGAGACGGGGCTGTGACTTCAGTGATTGCTGCACCTTCGGTGCGCGGGTTTAAAGTGCCGCCATTCGACGGAACATCTTCGTGGTCGGCCTATAAAATTCAATTTGAGGCCGTTATGAAAGTGAACGGTTGGACCAAAGCGCAAGCCATGACCGCGCTCACTTTGGGTCTCCGAGACCAGGCCCTAACCATTCTTGAGGCCCTCGGCAAGGATGTGACCTACGAACAGCTGCTGGAGGCATTAGAGTCCAGATATGGCGACGCGCACCTGGAGCACGTCTTTCGTGCTAAATTAAGGGATCGCGTTCAACGTAGTGCCGAGAACTTACAGCAGTGGGCCCTGGAAGTTGAAAAGCTGGTTCGGAAAGCATACCAGTCCGCCCCTGCCCTTATTGATGGAAATCTGGTACAGGCGTTCATAGATGGAATACGCGACTTGGAAGTGAGAGCCGCTGTGAGACTTGGACATCATGAGACGCTGAAGAACGCCTTAGCACATGCTCTAGAAGTAGAAACAGTAAGACAAGACCATCGAACACACTACATCAGAGAAGTTGTAGCGTCACCTACACGCGACCGTCCGCAAGGGTACAGTCCCAGCTGCTACACCGGTAAAGAAAGGGATCATCTTGGCTCAAGCTGTCCGCAGCAAGTTGGGGTAACACCTGTACGCCAGCGTCCGCAAAAGTACAGCCCTAGGTGCTACACTTGTGGAGAAAGTGGTCATCTACGGTCAAACTGTAAAAAGCGACGCACACCGAGAGAAGATCAATCACAGCAGAGAAAGGCTGCTGATATGACTGCTCAGCACCAGTGGAGAACTCGCGGTAACGAAGACGCACTGTCAAGACCTTGGCGTGAAGATTGTATACAGAGTTCCAGGCAAGAAACTAAGAAAGTTGTGTCTGTGAGAAGGATAAGAACAGATCTCAGCGACGAATGGAAGGCAACCATACAGCAGGCTCAGCAAAATGACACGGACATCAAACCGATCTTCGAGTGGATCAAAGCTGGTGGTCCGAAGCCCAAGTGGAGTGATGTGGCTGCGATGAGTTCCATCACAAAAGGTTATTGGGCACAATGGAACAGCTTGGAGATCCAGGACGGAGTCTTATGCCGTAAATGGGAAAACGCTCGAGGAGACAGCTGTCATCTACAAATGGTTGTCCCTAAAGCTAAGGTACCGGATGTTTTACGGCTCTACCATGATGGATGCTCAGGAGGACATATGGGAGTAAAAAGGACTCTATTGAAGATCAGAGAGCGCTTTTACTGGATCCACTGTCGAGATGATGTGGAGGACTGGTGTCGCGAATGTACCAGTTGTGCGGCTGTGAAAGGACCCCACACACGTAGCAGAGGTGCATTAAAAGTGTACAACGTTGGAGCCCCCTGGGAGCGAATAGCGCTGGACGTTGCGGGACCATTTCCAGAAAGTGATAGCGGAAACAAGTACTTCATGGTTGTCATGGACTACTTCACAAAGTGGCCAGAAGTCTTCGCCATTCCTAACCAAGAAGCTACTACAGTCGCAGATAAATTGGTTCAGGAAGTCTTCTGTCGTTTTGGAGTACCCTTAGAAATTCACAGCGATCAAGGAAGGAATTTTGAATCGCAAGTTTTCCAGGAGACTTGTCGATTGATGGGTACACACAAAACCAGAACCACCTCTTACCACCCACAATCTGATGGAATGGTGGAACGATTCAACCAGACGTTGGAAAGATATCTGGCAAAAGTTGTGGAAAGCAGGCAAAGGGATTGGGACAAACACATACAGCCGTTTCTTCTGTCCTATCGGAGTGCAGTTCACGAAAGTACGACCGTAACTCCAGCTTTCGCAAACTTTGGAAGGGAATTACGATTGCCTGCAGATTTAATCACTGGAACTCCCCCTGATGTCCCACGCAGTGTAACGGATTACGCGAATGACCTGCGTAACAAGTTAAACGATGTGTATGAGCATATCAGGTATTCCGGACAACAGATGTCTGAGAAGATGAAGACTCGTTATGACCGGAAGGCAAACAGTAGTGGTTTCGACGAAAGTTCGCTGGTGTGGTTGCATAACCCAGTGCGGAGCAAGGGAAAGTCTCCGAAATTGCAAGCAAAATGGGATGGACCATACCGAGTTGTGACCAGGATCAACGATGTCACCTACCGAATACAGAAGGGTCCGCGAGGTGCGCCTAAGATTGTGCATGTAGACCGATTGGCGCGATACTACGGGACCAATGATGCTCGGGACGAGCATGTCTAAGGAGGGGGCAGTGTTACGTCGGTCATCTAGAACCTTCAAGAAACCTCGCTCATAATTGTGTTGTGCCTAAAACACTCCAGTAAATTCTGTAGGTATATTTCCATTATGTTTACAAGGTCAGCACGGCGGGCGTCGGCGACATAATTGCCATTGTAATTTCGACCGTATGCCGAGTGCGTAACGTAACTTCTTCCTTGTTGGTTCTTTTATCTTTAAGTTTATTTTTTAGTTATTTTTCTTTGTGAATGTTGTATTCATTTTTAGTTAACAATAGGGAATTTTCTCGAACTTCTTTTGTGTGTTTGAGTATAAAAGGACCAACAGAGGTCGGAGCAGCCAGTCTACTTTTAAAGCGAGACAACGGAAGGTTCGAAGAGATATCTAGTGCGATAAAGTGTTCAGTAGTGTTTTTGTGATTGTGTATTTAGTGTTTTGTGTTAAATAAAGTTATTTCGTGTGTTTAATTGGTAGTGTTTTTATTTATCCCATACCCAGCTCGTAACAGTTAGTTGCCACTGGAGGCGGCTAAATAGAAAAAAACCGGCCAAGTGCGAGTCAGACTCGCGCACCGAGGGTTCCGTACAAACCTGTAGGTATATAAGTAAAAGTTATGGTATTTTTATTGCGTAGTAAGTTTAAAATTATTAAAAATATTTTTATTATATGATATAACTAAAAATGTATACTTTTCGCAATTTTTCCTATATCTCTGCTATAAGACGTTGCTTCATACCAAATTTCAAGATTCTGAGTTCACGGGAAGTACCCTGTAGGTTTTGATTCCCTTGCGAGTGTCGAAAATTTGCGGCATAAACGGGAGTATCTTTTGATCGCGTTGACTTAGAAGTTTGATTTTTTCACAGCTCCAAGAGACCATAGACTTGAGTATTTGATATGAATTTCAGCTTGATACCTCCACGCGTTCCTGAGAAAAAAGGTCTTGACAGACAGACAGACAGACAGACAGACAGACAGACGGACAACAAAGTGATCCTATAAGGGTTCCGTTTTTACCTTTTGAGGTACGGAACCCTAAAAACAAACAAAAAACAAATAGGTAAAAAAAATGATAAGTGTATAATAACCGCATTTTACTGGATACTTAAGAAAGTATAAACGCTACATATAACATTTTCATGTCTGTCTGTATTGGTTTGATTCGGCTAATCACCGAAACGGGTCAACAGATTTTAACGAGACTTACTGGCAGATACTTTTATTTGAGAAAAAGGATTAGGGTTCCGTTAAAAAAAAACATCCAATAGAAATAGGAAAGTATTATTTTTTATAATAAATACGCGTGGACGAAGGTCGCGGGCATCAGCTAGAAACCAGCTAACAGCTAATGACATAAAAATCACTCAACCTATCATGAGGTAATCACCAAGATTCATATAAAATGATTATGCTACTGATATGATTTTGACTTTTTATGTCTGGTTATGTAATGGGCCAATTACACTTGGTCGTTGACCCGCATTCGGATGCAAATATGGCATTTTAGCTGCCAAGTTTAAACGAACATCATCGAGTTTACCTTGTATCGGACAAGTTCGACGGAACATCGTATGACATCAGAAACGTTATAGCTAACTGAAATATGGTTACCCAATACCAGGTTCCCGTGGACCTCATTAATTTCTGCGTATTGTTCCGACATTTGATACATTTTCAACTGGCTGCCTTTATCAGAATTAATTCAGGTTTGAGGTGTAAGCAATAAGTAATATTATCATACCATAACATCACTTACCTCAATTTCGTTAGTTATGTTAAGTCCTATGTGATAGGGGGTGAGCCATCAACCAGGCACAAATCCGGATTCTGTAGTTGCTACTGAGAATTTGCTGATGAGAAAACCCAATGATACTGCCAGACCTGGGAATCGAACTAAAGTTGTTCTTTTGGTCTTACTACAGCTACTTACCCAAAAACTACTTTCACCAGCTTGTGCCAGGAATAATTAAGTATATTAAGGATTAATAAAATTCAAGTAAAACTGAAGTTGTGTGGTGATCAATGCTCGTATCTTCTCTGTATGAGAAAAGGCCTGTCCCCAGTAGTGGGATAGTAATAAGCTGGCTGGTATTATCTCTATGCTAGTATTCAGCTGCATCCGGTTAGACTGGAAGCCTACCCCAACATAGTTTGTAAAAGGCTAGGCAGATGATGAATATTTACATTTTTAAATATTAATAAAATTATATTCAAAAATAAACAGTTGTAGCCCACCGACATCGGAAACAGGGTTCGAGCTACTGGTGGTCTGGGCTCTTGAGAGAGACACCTTCTAACAATATGCTCATTGTCTAGAAGTACTGCTTTTTGAATCAATATTTAAGTAAAAACAGTACAGCCATGTGTCATGTGATCAGTATAAATGTGTCTGATGAGTTTAATATTAATTAGTCATCAATTAGTTGAGATAACATTGTTAATTAATTACAATATTGATATACAGTTGTCAATCTAGGCCATATCTTTTCATATCATAGTTGCACTGGTGCTCCTCTCACAAAATTGATTTTAAAAGATGAAATGCAAATAAACTGCATTAATTCATAGCTGCGATCTCAAAATTTTGACCGAAGTCTTTTTACAGCAATCTCCTTTCTCTCATCTATCCCTTTCAAATTCTGTTTTACCTCTCATACTCGTGCCAGCATATCCAGAATTCGTAAACATTGACAGAAATACACCGCGAGCAAGAACAGAGTAACTGCATATTATGCATTCGATATGCAGATTCAGCGTACCTTATAATCGAGCAAAATAAGATCTAATCGAGTCTTGACTGCAGTATCGATATCACTGATATCAATCTATGTTAACAGCTACAAGACAACTTTCCCAGTTTTTATGGAAGTGAAAATTACTTAGCGATATATCCACGTTGCTGCATACTATACAATGTTTTATTGGCGCGTACAGAATTATTTTCTACCCAAGCGTCACTTCGGGCGCAGACGCCTAACCGAACGGACGTCCGTCCATGTATAATTTCGTTTTTATTTATTTACTTTCGCGTTCCGTTGACTTTGCCGCTATTTCTGTGCTTTTATCTCTAGCCTTGATATAAAATTAGTTACCATTAAGTTCTGTGATGTTTATATTGTGTTGAAGTGTAGTTCATTTTGCCGATATGAAGTTTAAGATTTTTAAGAAGATTCTGCGTCAGGTATGTTGTGTGCTGTTGTTAGCGATGTTACAGTTCGATTAGCTGAATGTTTACATGATGGATTGCATGGTTTATTAAGTAAAAATAACTGTGTTTCATGTTGGGTTACTTTGGTTGTTACCAGTGCAGTTTCTGTAAAATTACGTGGTTTTGTTTGAGCAGATGTTTCATTATTTTTTCCTAGAACGCTTCAATGCTGTTATCGGTTTCTGCGGAATGAAAACACATCATGTTTTGTTTTGTTACATTTCCAATGTTTTTTGGTAAACCAGGTAATTTTAGCATCAAAGCTTTATGCCATACCAACTTTTGTTAAAGGCATCTCTTAAATTAGACAACCTTAATTTTCGTGACCTCTGCATACGATTAATGTATGGTGGTATGCCCGTTTGATATTTGGTGCAAGGCGAAGTGTTATTACAGATTAACGACATGAACAAACCAAGGGCAGACTTTCTTGTAATACTGCTTTTTCTACAAAAGAAAGTAATTCGAAACTCATTTCTTTCTTTGCTACAAAAAGTAGCCTCGCTTATAGTTGTTTAGTCTACTTTCAACTATTTGATTTAATCCGTCAACTGATTTTTTTCAGTGTTAGTAATGTTGTCTCACTTGACACAGCTAACTTATTTTAAAACAATAGAATAAACATCGCCAATAATTGCAATTTAAATTAAAGCGTTATAGGTTAGCTGTCTAGGATTCATTTAAATTGCTAAAGTTTGAATTTCCTTTATCGGAACACGCAATGGCAAAGTTACCTTACTTGTGAACTTTACGCCCAACATTTATATGGCAGTACCTGAAAACAATGTCTTTTCAAAGTTAATAAAATGCTCTCTAAATTCTGCCTCGATACAGGCAACGACTAACTATTATACAGCTGCCGCAGCCGGTTTCAGATCCGTCGCATCTAGTTTATACACTGACCTACAAACAATACCTGTATCTCTTCCAATGATTAATAACTTAATTAATCTTACCAAACATGGATATAGAATTAAAATATTGGTGAGATGTCAAGTGGTGACATTAATTAATGTACTAATAAATTAATATAAATTGACATTACGTATCAATGTTTACTACTTCGTCTGTTAGCCCAATTGCAGGATAGTTATGCATTTATCAATTATTTAACATCAACGGTTTATGTCAAACCAAAGGTTCTGATAGGCAGAAATAGTTACAAAACGTAATCTTGAGTGCTCTATTTTCTCCTTCAACCTTTGACCACCCAATGCGTAGTTTAGGTCTCTCTGAAAGCTCTCCACTTTTGGCGGTTTTTGTACTAGATCAATCTATGGAAAATAGTGAGATGAACCAACTTTTGGCCACTGGGCTGGCTTTCCAAATCAGTATTTCGATTGCTCAGCAAGAAGTGTTGAAACTGTGAGCCTAGATACCCCTTTCCTGGTTGCGAAGAAGTCCTCGTGACAAATTCTGAGCAGACTACTAATTATTTCACGCTTGCTAATTCCGAAAGGAAACTATTCACTTTGAAAACGTAAAGAAATAATAAAAGAAAGTGAAAGGATTATGCATAGTTTTATTACGTTTATACTTCCTAGGAGTATACGTATTATATTTTTCGCTCATTACCACTTACGTCAATGTTATGTAAGCCCCTTTTGCGAATCGTCTGATATCGCTCATGCAGGAGTGTGAATGCTCTTTGCAATAGTTGTTGCATACTTAACCCTCTGTGGTTGTTTATGTAGGCTAATAATACAGTTGATAGTAACTATTATTTATTAGGTAATTTTAAACAACAAACTGACCCCCAAAAAGAGAGCACTGACGGGCAATTTGACGATTTGGTTCAAGTCTTGCGTAACTCGCAAAGTTGAACCGTGTTAAGGTGTTTTTTGACATTTTTTAAGACACTGGTGTTTACTTTAATTTTTCTGCATCATTACCTATATTTTTTCTTTGGAAAAAAATATAGTGCGCGGAAAAACCGTTTCTTTGGAAAGTTTCGTTTATGTAACTTGTGGTTGAAGCCTGTAAAAAGAGCATTTGTAAGCGCGTGGGTTTCACGACTTACATATATATATATTGTGGTTCGTTTAAGTAAACACTCGTGAACAATTACTCTGTTTTTATTACTTTAACCTTAAATTTACATTAAACTGTTATTGTTACAAAAGATAAGTTGTGGATGTGGAAGCGCGGTAAGGAGCGCATGGGCGCGTGACGCGTGTGTCTTCGTTGGCGGTAGCGGAAGCAAGAGGCCGAGAGCGCGGTTCCCTCGACGCAGACGCGTTGCGGGGCGTGAGGCGCGGGGTGCCCTGTAGAGATGGGACGCGCGGCGCAGATGATATTCTCGTTGTTGGCGCAAACATACTCCGGGGCCGGTGAAGTCCAGCAGGAAGGCGTGGACGAGGAAACGTTAGCGACGAGGGTTTTCGTCGTAGTCGATGATAATGTTGCGTCCTTGGAGCTGATGTAGAACTACAGGTGCTGCAATGTGTGCCCATGATGAAAGAAATAAGTGGCAGTGCGGCGCTGTAGGCGGCAATGCAGTGATGCGGACGTCGAGTGGCCGGTGTGGTGATGGCGTGCACGTAAAGCAGTATTGAGCTGTTATCCTTTTCATTAAATTCTTGTCATTATTAATTGGTTAGAAATGTGTGATGAAGATCTGGATCAGTCTAGTAAAGGGCAGAGGCGAGTGAGGGACCGCTTGATAATACCTCTGGTAGTCAAGATATCGGCGACGCGGGATATGCCGTCTCCTCCAGGATACAGTTTGGCAATGCGCCCCAGGCGCCAGCATAGCGGCGGCGTATTATCCTCCTGAATGAGTACTAGATCACCAGTGGCCAACTTAGCCTTGTTCTCACGCCATTTCGTTCTCGTTTGGAGCTCAGAGATGTACTCCCGTTGCCACCGCGTCCAAAATTGCTGTCGCATTTTTTCGATGGCCTCATATCTTGTACGGCAGGTTGCGGTGTCACCGATGATTGACGATGGCGGTGCGGTCAGCGGCCGGCCGATCAGGAAGTGTCCTGGGGAGAGAGGGAGGAAATCTATAGGACAAGATGAAAGTGGGGACAGGGGTCGACTATTCAGTATAGCCTCAACCTGCGCAAATAACGTGGACAACTCTTCGAAGGTCAGATTAGTGTTGCCCATTACACGTTTGATTAAATGCTTAGCCGATTTAATGCCGGCCTCCGACAGACCAGAAAAGTGAGGAGCGTAAGGTGGATGGAAATTAAAGTTAATTTGCATGTTTGCTGCAAGATCACTAATTCCTTTTGCGTTTGATTTTAGAAATTGACCTACTTCCTTGGATGCTGCCACGAAATTACGCCCGTTGTCTGAGAATATCTCTAAGGGTTTTCCTCTACGTGAAATGAAGCGTTTTAAGCATGAAATAAATGCGTCTTTAGAGAGGTCGCTAACGGCCTCCAAGTGCACACACTTGAACCTAAAGCAGATGAAGAGACATAAATAGCATTTAGATACGCGAGCACCACGACCTTTTTTATTAAGTATGTGAAAGGGCCCTGCGAAATCCATCCCGATAGACTGGAAGGGTGGAGCGGGAGTGACTCGCTCGGGAGGTAGATTGCCCATCATAGGTGTAAGAGTTTGCCCTTTGTGGCGGCGGCACACGACGCAAGAGCGCACGGTGCTGCGGGAGAGCTGCCTGCCGTTGCTCGGCCAGAAGGACTCTCGGACAGAGTACAGCAGTTGCTGTGGACCTGCGTGTAATAGGCGTTGGTGTTCCTGGCGAAAGATTAAAATGGACATATGATGTTTACAGTCTATAATTATAGGATGTTTCTTATCATGGCTATAGCTGGAACGATCAAGCCTACCGCCTACTCTCATAACACCGTCCTCGTCGAGAAATGGGCTAAGAGCTGATAATTTACCCTTAAGTATGGATTCGCCTTTTGTTAGTTTATTGTACTCTTCAGGGAATGATTGTTTTTGAGCCTCTTTGGCTAATAATGTTAATGAAGTGTTCATCTCTTGAACTGATAGAGGACCTCTTATACTATTTTTATCTTTCAGACATTGAATGTACCTTAGCACATATGCAAATATTCTCTTGATTCTGTTGAGAGTGGAGAAATCTTCAAATCGTATAACTGGTGACTTGCTTACGGTCGTCACGAGTAGGACCTTCATTTCAGGTAAGTTGGCTTTACTTGGTTTTTCTTGTGATGGCCAATGATTTTTATCCATGCTGAGGAAGGACGGGCCTGACCACCAGTTTTGTAGAGTGCGCAGCTTCTCTGCAGGGACGCCGCGGGAGATGTAGTCAGCCGGGTTGGTAGCAGTGGGCACGTGACGCCATGAAGAAAGGTTTGTATTCTCGCAGATTTCTACGACCTTGTTAGCAACAAAACTCTTCAGTTTGCTGGGAGTGCTGTTGAGCCATGCGAGTACGACACTGGAGTCACACCAGTGTATGCACGTGGAGATAGGGTACCGCAGGGAGTCCAAAACTGTCTTCGTGAGATTTGCGGCGAGTAGAGCTCCAAGTAGCTCCAACTTTGGTATGGTAAGAGGCGGTTTAGTAGGCGCCACTCTTGATTTGGCACAGAGTAAATGAACTGCTATGTTACCTTCATTGTCAGTTGATCGTAGGTATATGCATGCGCCATAAGCATGCATGGATGCATCACAGAAGGAGTGTAATTGAATTTCTTGTGGATTCTCACATAGAACTCTTCTTGGTATTACCATTTCATTAAGAGACGGAAGGCTAGAACTCATTTTCTGCCATTCTTTTTTTAGATCATCTGGGACTGGCTCATCCCAGGCCAATCCTCGCCGCCACAGCTGTTGCATAAGCATCTTTGGCTGGACAGTGGACGGTGAAAGCAGTCCGAGAGGATCAAAAATGCTGAAAGACGATGATAGTATTCCTCTTTTGGTAGTTTTGTCTGTAGGTTCAGAGCTTGGAGCTTCAATGGTGAATTGAAGAGAGTCGGATTGTGGGCTCCAGCCTAAACCGAGGGCACTGGATGCGTCACTCAAGCTTAACTTGCTTTGCAGGTCGACACTGGAGATGGGAAAGATGTCAGGGGCATTTGACCTGAACTTTCGGAGATTGAAGCAGCCGGATTTCAACATAGCGGTGACTGCATTCAGTATGTATAGTAGCTCTTCTTTAGTGTCAGCTCCTGTTAGTAGATCATCACAATAAAAATCCTTCTGAATTATTTCCTTGACTTTATCTTCGTCGCAGTCTTCTCCAAGTTGCCACAAGCATTTAGTGCTCAAGTAGCTTGCACTGGCGAAGCCATAGGTTACGGTGTTGAGCCTAAGTGTTCTAATAGGGAGATTTTCTTCTTCACGCCATAGAATAAGCTGTAGGACTCTGTCTTCTTCGTGGATATTGACTTGACGAAAGAATTTATCGATATCTCCAGCTAAAACGTACTTGTATAGGCGAAATCGCAGCAGAATCGAAAACAAGGAGTCTTGTACTTTGGGGCCAATCATTTGGATGTCGTTTATGGAAACGCCAGTAGATGTCGCGGCGGAGCCGTCGAACACGACGCGCAGCTTGGTGGATTCGCTCTGCTCGCGCAGCACAGCGTGGTGGCACAGGTAGTGGCGCCTGCGCGGCGGTGGCGACTGCTCCAGTGGAGTGCAGTGGCCCAGTGACAGGTATTCTGCAATGAATTCACAATAGGCTTGCTTGAGCTTCGGATTTTTGCGAAATTTTCGCTCTAAAGAAAATAATCTTAGTTTTGCTCTGTGATAGGAGTCGCCGAGCACCTCAGTAGACTCTTTAAGTGGAAGTTTCACACAGAAATGTCCGTTTTCTTGGCGGGTAGTGTGTGTTTGAAAGTGCTGCTCACACATCTTCTCACTATCACTCAGGAGAGGCCTTTTTGGTAGCTCTTCTAGCTCCCAAAATCGGGCAAGTTGTTGATCAAAATTATTGGTTAAATGATCGTCATTTCTTGACAAATTGCACTGAATATTTCTAGGTACACTGTTGGTAGGTATATATACAGGGCCTGAAATTAGCCAGCCCAACCGAGAACTTCTCAAAAATGGTAAATTTGCTCCAAGGGATTGCTGCTCTCTTCCTATAATTTGCCAGAATAAATCAGCGCCAATCAGCATGTCTATTGGGCCTGAAGTGTTGAAGGCAGGATCGGCTAGTGGAGTTTTCGGCGGGATTTTGAAGTAGCTTAAATCAATGGTTGAACTTGGAATATTTGCTGTAAGCTCCGGGAGCACCGGGCATGCCAGTGTGGTATGGTAGTCTGTATGGCGAGAATGTATGCGGACAACGCATCTCTCTGCGATGAATCCACAGTGTGTATTGCCCATGCCGGTTATCTTCGTAGCATTTGTTGGTATGACAGGTAGGCCCAACTTATTTTTCAACTCTCTAGTTATAAAGGTGGCCGCACTGCCGGAATCGAGAAGGCAACGAACTTCCTGGCATGCGTTGCTACTTGGATTTGCTACATCAATAACGGCGGTAGATAGTAATACGAGATTGTTTCGTTGTACCTGAGCTGAGAAGTTAACCGAAACCTCAATGGTTGATTCAGGAACGTCCGTGGCTTCAACGACGGCAGGTTGCACGGAGACACTGGTTGCAGGCTGTGAAGTTATGTGAAGCAATGAATTATGCTTTTTGTTACATTTTCGACATGGCCCTTGCGGGCAATCCTTGGCGACATGACCTTTTTTAAGGCAATTAGGACATAATTTCAGGCGGTAAATTTCAGCTTTTCGTTGTTCTATACCTTTTGCTAAAAATGTAGGACATTTGTAGATGCTGTGATCTGCACTGCAATAGTTGCAGACCCAAGTTGATCCTCCGTTGTCATTGTTTGCATTGGCTTCTATACATGCAAAGGATTTACAGGCGCGCTCCTGCTTATTGCTAGAGTTGTATTTCTTACTACTAGATGATGTATTCTCTACAATGTTAGCACGATTTTGTAAGAATTTTATTAATTCACTTAATTTGGGCATGGTGTCATCATCAGGATTTCTATGTTCGTCCCATGCTCGCTTGGTCGTAAAATCAAGTTTGTGGTACATGATTTGTACTATTAATGGGTCCCATTCGTCCGTGGACTGACCTAAACTTGACAGGGCTCTGAGATTTTTATTGACACTATAAACCAATGCTCTAAGAGAACTATCAGAATCACGGTGAGTGGGTTGTAGTTCAAATAAAATTAAATCTATGTGTTGAGTGATCAAGTGTCTCTTGTTATTGTACCTTTGACACAGCAGGTCCCAAGCAACCGTGTAGTTTTTATCTGAGACCGCTAGGTTAGTTAAAATGTTGGCTGCTTCGCCAGTTAAATAAGAATTGAGATAATGGAATTTGTAAATAGGAAGTAATCGTGAGTTTTCATGAATTAGTGATTTAAAAGTGTCTCTAAAGTCTAACCATTTAGAATAAGTACCATCAAACTTTGCTATTTCAATTTTAGGTAATTTAAAATTCACACTGTTAAAATGCTCGCTTTGAGAATGATGATGTGATGGAATTTGAGATTCACTAGGGTATTGCGGCAGAATTGTTTCTGCCTCAGCAATCAATTCTATAAACTTAGAGTCTGTAGCATCCCTCTCATCAATTTCAATAGATATACTTTCTACGGAATGCTCATCGATGTGGTCTTGCAGCACAACAAAGTTTTTAAATAAATCTCTGATCATCTCTAGTTTTAATTTAAGCTCATTTACTTGTGATTCTTTGTATTCAGTTATGGGTACTGTCTTGATCTGGTATAAGTAATTTTCAAATTTAGTTAACCTACCACGGATACTGGCACGTTTGGCTTTTAGAGTTTTGATATCCATGGCGATACTATACGATACAACAGTACAACTACTTTGACAATGACAGCACCGAATCACTAGTAAAAATAAATGGAAAGATCTTACGTTCCTCCTCGTCTGGCTATCGGTAGTTACCGGCACTCCCTCGGCGTGAGCAAAGCGAAGCGACCGCGCGCGGGCGCGGATCGGCGCGGGGCCTGGGGGCACGTGTGCGGCGGCGGCACGACGCGCTCGATGATTACCCGAAGTGAGTACGGGCTCTGGCCACAAGAATGGGCACGGGCACCTCTTGCGCTGAAATAGTCGGCCCAAAGCGGGGTATATAACGTGCAACACAAACCAAGGATAGTGCAACTAGAGAACGGGAGGGCAAACAATGCACAACAAACACTCGTCAGCAAAACCCAAGAACCAATTAAAATAAGATAGTTAAGTTGCACACGAGCACAATACTGGCTAGCACATCCAACACGTGCGGGGGGGTAGCGTGGGCAACACGATGTTTACAATGAAACAAAACAAAATGGCGCACAAGTAAAACTCTCCAAGGTCACTGTTGTAGTTGCACAATATAGTGCGGAGTATGGAAGATAGTCTACAACGAAATAGAATGGGTGACTGGATTAATTGTATAGCAAAATAATTGCGTAGAATTGTAAATAGTAACCTTACTATAGGTATTTATCCTAGCCACTTGTAGCTGCGCAATCGCACTATTGCACAGGCCTACAAATAATCAAGGGTATAGGTGGCAGGATTAGAGTATTTATCCTAGCCACTTGTAGCTGTGCAATCGCACTATTGCACAGGCCTACAAATAATCAAGGGTATAGGTGGCAGGATTAGATAGTTGTTGACCGAATTAGATACGCACAATGCACATGCACGCAATAGGCTCTTCCTATCACTGATGTAGTTGTCCCACAATTACGCAGGCTATAGACTACAACAAAAAAGGGGTAGTATAGGTAATAGGAATATGGAAGTAGGAAACTTAGCTTGGTCAATTCACGGGCCGGCCGCACCCATGCGGGCCGCACTCGCAAGTAGATAGATCCTTCTTCGTAGTGATTCTCGACGCGCACGATGGTCGAGGCTCGCTGCTCGCAGACACGCCGAAGCTCAGGGAAGCACGAAGTAGTGTAGAAGGAAGGAAGGCTCGCTCGGAGTCTCGGAGTCCGAAGATTGCATTTAGACGGTCGCCATTATGTAAGCGCGTGGGTTTCACGACTTACATATATATATATTGTGGTTCGTTTAAGTAAACACTCGTGAACAATTACTCTGTTTTTATTACTTTAACCTTAAATTTACATTAAACTGTTATTGTTACAAAAGATAAGTTGTGGATGTGGAAGCGCGGTAAGGAGCGCATGGGCGCGTGACGCGTGTGTCTTCGTTGGCGGTAGCGGAAGCAAGAGGCCGAGAGCGCGGTTCCCTCGACGCAGACGCGTTGCGGGGCGTGAGGCGCGGGGTGCCCTGTAGAGATGGGACGCGCGGCGCAGATGATATTCTCGTTGTTGGCGCAAACAGCATTAAAATAACTATTTACACAGAAAAGGGTTCATAAACAATAGTACAATTTCCTTTGTAGTTATGATTGATTTGTTTTCATAGATGACTGAGGGAATGAGATGAATCAGCTGTTTCTTGCTCCATCTATTATAATGTTGTTAGTCATGCAAAGGGCCTGTCACTCGTAGTAGATTATTTTTTGTTTTAGTATATTTATAATGGATTTGTTCTCCATTATACTCGTTACCTTTGCACCCTACTGAAATAATAAGTAATTATAATATAACCCTGGGGACAGTACCTCAGTAACTATAATGACTTCATAAAGATTTACTAGACAAATTACAAAAACCATCATAACTATGTATTTACTCCTCACTGCAATTCTCGTGCATAACATGTTTTCAAATACAGCAATTACAGATTTATTACATCCACCGTTTACCGTGCAAACGTGAAAAGCAAATATTATCTGCAATAAATCGATACTACAAAGGCAAAGTTGTATTTTCTTCGACAAACATTGTAGGACGACTCCATTGATCGCTAAATAAGTATAGGACACGACATTATCATTGCAGGCGACTGTCTTTACGTAAAACGTGATTGGACTGCGGTCGTGGCACACATAATTGGATATATTTCTCTAAAGGTCTGGTATAATGCAGCTTTTGCAAAATCGTATCATCATGCTCTTGCCCTTAGGTATCCTAATTCATTTGGGGTTGGCGCAGCATGTCTTCTTCTTCCATACTTCTGTATCTTCTACGACTATATACTCGTCATCTCATTAGACACCTGCACCTTTCTTGCCATAATATGATCCTTTACACAGTCCATCTATCGTTTCATTGGTCTTCCTCTACTCTTATATCCCTTCACATTAATTTATATTATACATTACGTAATAGGATAATAATATGAATTACGGATGCCCCTCAAGTTAAAGGAGAAAATATACAAGTCCGTGATTAGACCTGTCGTACTGTATGGATCAGAGTGCTGGGCTTTGAAAAAGATGGATGAAAAACGATTGCATGTAGCGGAGATTAGAATGTTGAGATGGATGTGCGGAGTGACAAGAATGGATAAAGTAAGGAATGAGTATATTAGAGGAAGTTTGAAAGTGGCACCTGTTACAGAAAAATTGAAAGGAAGTCGTTTATCTTGGTATGGTCATGTAATGAGGAGGGATGAAACGCATGTGACTAAAAAAGTGATGGATATAAATATTGATGGATGGAGAGGGAGAGGAAGTCCAAAGAAAAGATGGATGGATTGTGTGAGGAATGATATGAATGAGAAAGGAATAAATGCCACCTTGACGTGTAACAGGGAAGAATGGAAGAAGAAAACGTGTTGCGCCGACCCCAAATAGAATGGGATAAGGGCAGGAAGATGATGATGATGATGACGGTACAATTCGTAAAATGGTCATAAAGTGACACTTCATAATATAAACTGCGACCGTGGCCATTTTAAGAATTTTAACGTGATTATAATTCAGCTAAACCGGCAATTTTAGGCCCTCTAGACGAATCTGCGGTTCAAATAGGGCAGAGGTAATATAGCTGATCTGGGTTATAAGAATTCAGCTTATCAGCTTCATAATTGGCGAGAAGAAGATAAGACGGGCTACGTATTGTCTGCTGGTGTTTGTCTAAGAACATGTGATCTTGTCTCAGATTTTCTGTAATCATAACGTGATAAGGAAGTTCTGAAACGACATAAATATACATCTATATTCTCTGAAATGTGGGTCGGTAATGTAGCTTTGCTTCCTTACATAGATTGTCGTCCGCTCTGAAAGCGAATTAAAACCTTTCCTCACCTCTGGGCAAAGGCCTTCTCCAAATTTTGTGCATACCTTTTCTCTCAAACAGGACCTCATTAGTTACATGACATATTTTTGCATAAACTCATATAATAATGTATAATATTGTGTATCATCCGTCATTGAATGAACCTAGCCAGTCTGGAATGTCCACAGATTAGTGCTAGCTTCGCATGTACCAGATTATCGCGACTGCAACCAGTCTAATCCGCCAGCCAATCTCGAGAGCTCATGTGTGCTTATATCTTAAGTTAGCTTAGCCTGTAATACTTCTAGTTTCGTTAGGGTTACCGCAGCTTACACTATCGTAAGTTACTTAGTAGGTCAAGTTGAAAAGTGATTCATTCTGTAAAGTAAATACGTATTGAATTTGTATTTGAGGCGTAAAAGAAAGAGGAAAATGTAAAATTGTTTTTCTATATGCGTGACGCATCTTTTAGTTCCATTTTTTTATCGTTTCCCTTTGCTGCGTCAGTGTCTGATGATCGTATGTGTCTACGTATGGATAGTAAGATAACCTTTGGCTATCTTACTATCCATACGTAGACACATACGATAGGCTTTGAGTAACTGTACCTGTGATTAGAGATGGGCAGTGGGAAAAAACCCAACGGGTAAATACCCAGGTTTTTACCCGTTTGGGTAAAAACCGGGTATTTATGTGGGTAAATACCCAATAGACGGGTATTTTCATTATTTAACGTAATTATCACGATCTTAAAAAAAAAATACATTTTTAATTTATTTTAAGAACAAATGCTGCGAAAAATAGGTACTTTGCGATGCGCACATACTTTGCGCCAGCGTATATAGGGCACTAGCGGTTGCCTGTTGTTCGAAACGTCAAAATGTGTAGGCTGATTCAGGAACTAAAATAAAACCAGCAGTTTATTATAACAGGAAAAAGTCGTCTTCTTGTTTCTAACCGACTTCCAAAAAGGTGGAGGTTCTCAATTCGTCTGTTTGTGTTTTTTTTTTGTATTTTTGTTATCGCGTATCTCCGTCATTAATCAACCGATTTACAAAATTCTTTTTGTGTTCGAAAAGGTATACTCCCGAGGTGGTCCCATTGTCACCAAATCAGGATCTGATGATGGGATCCCAGGGAAATCGAGGGCAACCCTCAAATTGTATAGGCATGTATTACGTGTTTCGTGCTTTTTTAAAAGTTTTTTTAAGTATTTGCATCTAGCAGTCATCACTTCATGTTGATGAGTTGATGATCGAAGGTATAACTCCTCAATGGTTAGGAGTTGAAAGCGAATCTTGAAGGTTAAGGGTTGGGGTTCTTGGTTGAATGTTAAATGCATAGTAAATATTTGTATAGGATATTATAACTAAAAATTGTAAATAAAAAAGTTTTTGAAGTCGGTTTTTTTTTCCAAAAAAGTGCAAAAAAAACCGACTTCAAAAACACAAAAAAACGAAAAACAGAAAAAAGTGAAAAATAAAGATCACAGGAAAAAGCAGCTTCTGAAGTCGGTGGCAAAAAAAAACGATATCAAACAAACAAAATGTCACAGACTTCGGAAGCTGCTTTTTCTTGTGAACTTTATTTTTCACATTTTTCTGTTTTTCGTTTTTTTGTGTTTTTCACTTTTTTAATCATAAGTTTTTTCGGCGCATTGTGATGGAATGTTACTTATTTGCAGAAAGAACGTCTTTTAAAACTTTTGAGAATCTTTGACCAAAAAAAACTAAAACAACGAGAGATACTTACCAACAATTATTTATTACACTTTATAATAGTTGCCAAGGGTGTTTTTTTCAATTGAATATTTTTAGGGATAGAATTTCCATTAAGAACCGAAGATTAGGAAGTTTATATTTTTTTTGTACTTAGATAGTACCTACTCATAAATAGAAAGCTTTTTGCAAATTGTCAAGTCACAAAAATTCACGGTTTACAAGATATAATTGTTTAAAGTTTCCAACTTTCCATACAAATTGGACAATAACACGCCATTTGTAAATTTGTAGGTTGGACGAATTGACATTGTAGACGTCAACGTTGATATTTCACGTTTGGTTATTGAAAAAAGTGAAGTTTAGTAATTTTTTGTCGTGTTTTTTAATAAAATCTAATTTTATTTTTATTATATATTTTTGAATGTATTAAGAGTGTGAATAATAATTGTTGCTGTATTATGCAATTACATTGCCATTCTTACACTAAAAATAACGAACGGGGTGGTTAGGTTCGTAGGTCGGGGTTCAGTGAGCGAGCTAAGCGAGCGATCTGAGACCCCGACATACCCTGCGAACCCGCTACTAAGAAAACTTGGATGCAAGAGCGAGCGAAGCGAGCTCGGGACTTCGGGGCACCCCGACATGGACAGGTTAGGTTAGAAGGGGATGGCGGGGTCGAGTGAACGAGTGAAGCGAGCGAATAGACCCCGCCATCCCTGCACGGGTTAGTTTCCAATCATTTGTTTTTCTCAAGAACGGTGCGTCCCCTTTACGTGGGAGTGATGTCAGGGCACAGAGGGCACCCCCCTCACCCTTCCGCTGTCAAACGATACAAAATTTTTACCCGGTTCGCGTTTTAGCGCTATTGTAACCTCAAAACTTTAACCATGGATATCTCCATAACCATGGGGTTTCGGTAGGTGGGGGTGGTACTGGGGGTTTTAGCCCTCCCCCCCATTCCCGCTCCCGCCCCTCCGCCTTATTAAACTACGGTTCATAATGGAATTTTAACCATTTTTAGTCACTGTCACTACTGTCATGATCATTAAATATATTATTAGTTGTCAATCCAAAGTAAATCACGTATTTAATCACTAGGCAATCAAAAGTCCACAAAACAAAATCCAAGTTGTCAATTAAACCAACAAATTAACACAAGTGCGTACAGTACGAAGCCAAAACAACGTGTGAGATAGATAGATCACCAACGCGTACGCCACTACTACTACCTGCTTCCCCGCCACCCTACCCGCGTACGTACCCGGGTTACATGACGCTAAGAGCGGATGAACACACACAAATAGACAGGTTTTTTTAAATTTCATTTTATTTAATTAGATAGCATGGAGTATATAATTATAACGTATTGATGAATTACGAAAATAAACAAAGTTAGATTAGCTCGAACTAGTAGTAATAGTACTTAAATAGTACGTACTACTTGATATATACATGTATCTACACATTACGTAGATGTTACATATGCTAAAAATGAAAATACCCGAATATTTACCCATTCGGGTATTTTCCCCGGGTTTTTACCCTATTTTTACCCACATTTGGGTATTTTCCGGGTAAAATCCCATCTCTACCTGTGATTAAAATTCAGTACGCGATCATCCATTGTGCAACATCGAGTTAAAGCAAAAAAGCATGAGCAGAGACGATGCTCTATATTTCTCTGTGACAGTTTCCTTCTGGGTGATAATAATGTTGATGGATGGAGAGGGAGAGGAAGACCAAACAAAAGATGAAGCTATTGTGTGAGGAATGATTTGAAGGAAAATGGACTAAATTAAAGCGTGCCGAATGACGGAGGAGAATAAAAAAAAACGTGTTGCGCCGACCCTAAATAACATGAGACAAGGGAAGGAAAATGATGATAAATCTCCTACTAGTTGACTCTAGCTTAGAGAAACTTGAGAGTGTCAGCCCTAGAGCCAAGCCACCTGGCACGGCGCCTAGGTCAACATGCCACATGGCTCCAGTAACTGGTTATAGGACAATGGATCATTGACAATGTGCCAAATGCACTTATACGACACCCATCTGTTTTATATGCAAGTGGCATAAACTATGTAGGATTGTACTGCATTTTTTTATTCCATTCATTGAACTGTTCGACTGTAATGTACTTGGACTTTACTACTTAAATTAAATAGTATCTTGAAAAAAATCTGGTTTTTATTGCATTCATTGCATATTCGACTTTATTGTCGTTTCGGTGAAATTCGGTGACAGCACAAAAAAACCAAGTAAAATTATTTTAAAGTCTGTTTCGTTTCGTAGCTCGGTTTGCATGGTACGCTTAGTATAAAAATCAAATAAAATGTCAGCAGTAGAGCCAGTAGACAGAAGCATGATTAATCTAGCTTTCAGTAGAAATCATTCCATTCATTGTTTCGGTGAAAATATGCAAATACTTTTGCTCACTTTGACACGTAGTAGAATTAAGTAGAGCGGTAATAAATAGAAATACTAATATCTATGCTTACTATTTAAATATTACAATGTCAACTGTAACAGATATGAAATACTTAAAAGATATTAAAAGGAAAAGTAAAGAAACCTATTTACTTATTTATGAATCCAACGTGTAATTTACGAGTATCTTCGCACTTTGATCGTATACTATTTGTCCATATTTATATATTGGTCCATCAATATTGAATATTTACGTTAAATACTATAAACCACAAAGGTTATTAAGTTCGCTGCAAGTACTAGGGTGGGGTTCATGAACCTGTCCACTTGTCATTGATCGGGCGACGTTATGTTATTATTGTGCTATAGGTATTTGCTAGCTAGACTACCTTAGGATATGCTTGAGTCATCGAATACGGCCACGTATTTCATTTGCACAATTTTCGAGTACCTACTTACAGAGTAGTAACAGTTAATAGAAACAATAATAAAGAGTTACTCCCGAATTACGTATTCTTCCTAAACTAGTATGCGTAATGATGTGGAATTCAGGATCTCTATAAGTGGCGATGTTCAAAAATTCGGACCATTAAACTGAACCACTCTCCCAAGGAACATCATTCTCCGAGCCTTTTCCCAATTAATTTGAGGTCGGCCCAGCATGCCCTCTTCTTCCATACGTCTCTATTACTCGTCAACTCATTTCTAGCCATATCATCCTCATACAGCCCATAATATTGTTTCTTTAGTCTGCCTCTACTTTTGTAGCCATCTTTCACACACGTAGCCACATTTCCTCATTATATTTTCCTCTGGGTCTAAATCACCACTAAGAAGTATGCGCTTATTCTGTAACAACCTGTAGAAGGAAATGTACGCCTGAGACATTCTGGGGAGGCTGCCCCGTTAGAACCTTACTTAGCAGTTTAAAACCGAAACGAGAGAAAAATGTTCCAGTCACTCGCACCAACCATAATTGGAACCATTTCTAAACGTAACACGGTGTTATTGCAGACGACTTTGTTAACCAAATTCGACGTCAACTTTGCCTTTAATGAGGAATGCTAGCTTTCACATTGAGCTTTTTTCTGATTGCTTTCCCGTAAAAAATGGTCTTATACGACTCCAGTCAATCAAATATGGCTTCTTTGATTCAAAGCCATACGCACTCTAGTTGATAGAGGCGTTTAACCTCAATCACTGCATGCGATCGTAAATTGTAAAGAAATATGGTGGCCCTCTAATAGCTTAGTAATTAAATATGTATGTGTTGCTTTGAATACTTGACATACCATTCTTGGTAAAGGTCGGTAAATTAAGGGTAGTTTAATAAAATACCTTTCGCTGGGATTTTATTTCAAGGGCTAATTAGAACTTTAAGGCTAAGGAGAAATAATTCATAATTTATCTTTTTTTTATAAGTACCCCTGACTAACTGCCGTACTCAGAGAGCTTTAATGGTAACGTAGGCCATCACTTAGCAAAGGTTTTGACAGTTTTGTCATACAAAAGTATGTCAAATCTTTACTAAGTGTCGGCCTAAGTAATCATTAAATATCTTTGAGTACCGCAGTAAAACAGAGGGTTGTTATAAGTTTGACTTATCTGAGTGTCTGTCTGTGGCATTCACTCCTAAACGAATGAGATTAAGATGCAGTTGGTTTTTTTGTAAGCTATCGTGATCGAGATGGATAATTCTCTTGCTCTTATCCTAATTCATTTGGGGTCGACGCAAAATGTCTTCTTATTCCACGCTACATTACTCATCTCATCAGACACCTCCTTTGTTGCCATATCATCCTTTACACAGTCCATCACCATTTGGTCTTTCTCTACTTTCATACTCAAAACTTCCCTCATGACATTCCAATTTTGGACAACTCCGAGTTGCAATCTGTCCATGGAACGTGTGCAGTGTCCTAAAACAAATCTCGTCTACCGGCAATCCTAGCTACGTCATACAACCATCTGCACATTTCTCGTTTGTTAACTCGCTCGCCTTGCACTAATTTATAACAACGTACTAACACTTGCACTATCACATAATTACAAAGTAAGAACTATATTTTCTGTGCTATTTAAGTCTAAGCATATGTGTGAGGTGTTTCTCAGAATTCCAACACGCAATGACTTTATATACATTATACGTTTTATCTTTACAAATAAATAAGATTGAAGTGTCTGTTTTGTAATTTCAAAATAGCAGTTTTTACTGAATGTATATGAAAGTAATTATATAAAAAAAAATTGTCCGTCTGACTGTTTGTTCCGGCTTATCTCCGAAACGACTGAATCGATCTTGACTCAATTTTACTGGCAGATAGCTGATCTTGTGAGGAGTAACTTAAGCTACTACTTTTATTTTAGAAAAAAGATAAGACAAGTGTTCTATGCAAAAAATATGATAACATTGATAACCCTTAAAGTTGCTGAACAAATGAAAATCCTATTCAAAGAGGGATATATAATATTTATTATTTTTTAATTACTTCACGCGGACGCAGGCGCGGCGCACTGCTAGTGTGATTATAAGACAATGACCGGCCTGCATTCTAATCGCATTAAAGAATATTAAAACTTGGCTACTACAAGTAGTGACTCATAGCAACAATAGCAACGTGGTTTATAAAAATAAATATGATGGATGTCCGATGTCCTATAAAAAGTTACTCATTGAAAAGTACATGGAATAGATGACTCAATTACCTGATCACACGATTCATTTCTGCTGAACATTTCGACATGACATGATTGTGTCATGTCATAATAATATTGTAAGGTGTAATATTGAATTATGGTTATTTTTGGCGATACTTAAATTTAAAAGTATATCTTAATCGTAATTTTAAAGTATATCTTATGTGTACATGTTGTTTATGCTATAAATAACGATACAAATCATTTCAAACAGCATCTTATATTTAAGGCTCGTATTTTAAGGTTCAGGAAAAAAAAATACGATCCTTGATTACGATATTTGATAGTAAAGAAAAGAAAGAAAAAAATATTTGTCGCAGATACATGACGTTCATACAATGGCAATAATGGTGGTGGTTCATTTCGTGTGACTGTACCTGCCAACCTGCTATACGTAAACTTCTGCATATCTCTTGAATCTTGACAGGCGTTATGCGAAAAATACATTTCAGCGAACAAAATCATGTATAACTGCAACAAAACTAACTAAAGTTTATCCTATCGCTAACCATGACCTTGCTACTGTTTAGATAATTTATTTCCATCGTTATTCCACCCACGTTTGTTCACTAAAATCGGTTCCGATTGAGTGTAAACCGATTAGTCGAAGGTTAACGAACACAATGCCTATCGATTTTCTTACCCTATTTCGTGCTAAACTTTATTTATATCTAACGCGTTGCCTGTCAAAACATACACTGATGTCATGACATTTAAGTCAACCTCAATAGATTTGTTTTTTTGATGATTTTTGTAGAACGGTGGTGGTATTTGTTTAAGGCCACGGCCAGTCCTACACGACTTTGAATGTCAGTCCCAGACTATGTTTATAATAACCCTGTTATTAACGTATTGAAGCTCTGAAGGTTTCAGTAATAGTTTCATATTTGTTTGGGTACTTTGATTTATAAATGTGGATAATCTTTTCTGACCAGTACACCGAATCAATACAACTGTCTAGCAATTTTTTTAATGCCCTATGTACAGATAATAATCTCAGTCTAGTTCCTTGCTATTCTGCTAAAAGTACTAGGTTACTAATCATAATAACTTAATCTAATTAAACGTTATATGAATGTTTACACTATGCCATGTTCCCCTTTGCATAATTAGCATCATCATTATTTCAGCCGAAAGATTTCCACTGCTGGACATAGGCCTCCCAAAAATGTCGGTCAATGTGGCGCATTGACCGGTCCCGTGCGTCTCGCATCCAGCGAATCCCCACAACCTTCACCAGGTTGCATAGTATTTCGATAAAAAGTTTTATATTTACCCCATTATACAATCTAATGGTTGTAACCAGGTTACATTTTATTACTCTTTTGTTACTAGAGAGTATATGGCTGAACACTCTATTATGAAAAGTTTAAGTTTGAAGGTCAAATGAGTTAAAAAAATTGGACTGTAATTTATTCAATTGTTGTCATTACATAACAGGACTATATTTTACCCTATTAACTCAATGTCTGAAACTATTAACACTTCGTTTTCTTAAGTGTAATCGTACAGTCTAGTTTTTAAAGGGTACCATTATATCTTCACAATACGGTATTTCACCAAAAAAATCTAATTAGTCCGTCAGATAGATATCCAAAAAATAATGGACACATATTTTTTCTTTTTTCACGTAAACAAAGGATGAAGACGATACAGTGCTTCGAAAAGTTGTGTCAAGTCGTGTGACGTCATAAGTTTAGTACTTTTTTACCCAGAAAGTGACGTCACAAGCCCCCCCTACTCATGATCTTTGACACGTTTTATTTTCGTAAATTTTTATTAATTTGATAAAACAAAAAACACGTCATCATCATCTTCCTGCCCTTATCCCATTCTATTTGGGGTCGGCGCAACACGTTTTCTTCTTCCATTCTTCCCTGTTACACGTCAAGGTAGCATTTACTCCTTTCTCATTCATATCATTCCTCACACAGTCAATCCATCTTTTCTTTGGCCTTCCTCTCCCTCTCCATCCATCAATATTTATATCCATCACTTTTTTATTCACATGCGTTTTTGCGTTGCGTCAACAAAAAACACGTATCCAATATTTTTCGATAATTAATTAGATTCTTTGGTAAAATACCTTATTGTGTTAGTAATTTTCGGTTATCAACCCATTGATCACCCTTCTATTATTTGTTTAGGTTTGCGTCATAGTCATTACGTTCTAATATTGTAATAACAACACCCAATCAAAGTCCACCATTACTGATGAGACCACTTTCATTTGTGTGCTGAAGCTGAACTATAATTAATTGACGTTCAATACGCTTTTGAAAGGCTTCGATTCCATGGAAAGTTGTAGGTACCACCACCATTATGTGTATGCTTTCTACGTCACTGTTTTTCCTAGGAATAGGGGGGTATTGTACGGCTTTAGGCTCAAACGTCCGTTTGAATAAGGAAGGGTTTTTCGAAATTCAAACCATAAGGGAGTTAAATAGGGGACAAAAGTTTGGATGGAAAATTCACGCAGGCCCGCGGGCAAAAGCTAATCTTTCGTACTTCTCTTATGATTATGACTCGTCATCAAAGCAGTCAATAAAAATGCGTTTAACTCGGGTCTTAAAAAACACTTCGCTCATCTTGCAATGGTTGATAGAAACAGGACGATGCGTTAAATTCATTTAGCGCTACATGTTAGTTAGTGGTATAAATTGGCCTAACGATATTTTTGTAGAACATGACATAACATCACGCCTGAAATCCCCGACGGGTTACAGAGGTGTACCTAATTGTGCACCCACATTTGTTTACATCCAGGCTCTGGCTGTTACTGAGAAATTCTTGGTGGATAAACGAGCCAGACTAACATCATGATGCTTTAAATTAATTTAGCGCTACATCTTAATTTGTGGTATAAATTGGCCTAGCGATATTTTGGTCTATAGTTCAAAAGTAGGTACCTAAGTAATTCAAACGTAGGTTTAGTCAGTTTGTGGTCGATATTTAAAATGATTGGGCTGTTCTGTTGTCCATCAACAATCAAACCAAAGGAAAGTTATAATAGCAGCTCATGTAGATTGTAGGTACCAATTATCGCTGTTGGCACGTTGTTTATTGTTCTTCCGTGTTCATGCTGCCATTAACACGTTATTATTTCCTTCCTAAACAATTTAGGCATTTGAAATTGTTCATATTATCAGGAAAATTGCGAAATTGATTATAACGTGTTTATTACCTAATAAGTAAATTTATTTATTGTCGACAACATTATGATCAAGCAATTGAACCCAACGATCCCGTTGTTTTCTTATCGTGGTTGGAGCCATGTGGTTTAGTTATTATTCATGGGCTTATTACTAATTCGAATACCCGTCATTTGTAAATACTAATCACTACATAGTATAAAACAAAGTCGGTGTCTGTCCGTCCCTATGTATGCTTAAATCTTTAAAACTCCGCAACGGATTTTGAAGCGGTTTTTTTAATAGATAGAGTGATTAAAGAGGAAGGTTTTAGTAAATAATTTGACCGACATCCGCGCGGGTAAAGCCGCCGTCATCAGCTAGTATCATTTATAAATGCGAAAGTAACTTAGTCTGTCTTCTTTATTCATAATTTCTTCCCCGAAAGAGGAATAAATCTGTCATCCACGCGGATGAACTCACGAAATCCTAGAAGAACTAGTACAAAATTCGCCTATTTTAATCCATGCAATAATACGCCCCATATTCTAACAATACAGTGCAGATCAATTCAAGACTATCTACTGACCTTCCGCTGGATTCCATGACATCATCATTGGTAAGGTCTCTAAAATACCGCGTCGCCTATAAAAAGGCACATTCGTTTCCCCTCATCATGACGCTTGGCGGTTCTGACGTCATACTCCCGTCTCCCGTAACAAGCGACTCTGATGGCGCAACATAGGGTTCGTTATGATGTCATTGAGTTACGTGGATGTTTTGGTTTTACTGTTTTTATCGTATTATGAATTATAATTTTGTGTTGTAAGGCAGAGGAAGATCAAAGAAAAGATGGATGGATACTCTCGCAGTATCCATCCATCATCCATCTTTAAATATGGATGGCCAGGAGATATAGAGACGTGCTGTGACGACCTTGAGTTGAAAGGACAGGCAGAATGATGAGTTTTTTTGGAAGAGGAATTTTCAGAATATGAGGTTGCGTAGGATGGTCTTACTTTTGGTACAAGAGCTGGATTCTGTAGAAATAGACGAGTGATGCGAGTTACCAATGGTGTTGTAAAACGGGCAGGTGGCCGCAACTCCACGTCCAAAGCTCTTATTTTGCGTATGGGTGGGAAATTTTGTGGGAAATTTATTCGATCAGCTCCTTCTCCCCGCGAAAGGCTAGCTCCTTGGTGTTACTGACGATCTCGCGGAGAGTACCTGGGTTACCGAAAAACTTTGCCCTGGAACAACTCACCATTACACAGATTTGTAGGAATATGATATTTGATAAATTATGAGTGTTAAATTGACTTATAATTTATTGTGGTGTTCCTAATTATATATTAATCCACGAGACACCACGTTCTAACACTGATATTATAATTACTGAAGGACTTACTAATTGTAGATTACCGGTTATCGAAATGTCAAATATAATTATTAATTACAAATCTAACAACGGCTTGTTAATTTAATAAATTATTAAATTAACAAGCCGTGTGCCTGATGGAATTTCCCATCGACAATTTTTATTGATGTAGAGAATGATTTTCTAGAATCCTTCGTTAGTGGTCATTTTCGTCTAATAAGTTGATCGAGTCATTTCCCCAGATTCAAGCCTACCAAATTTTTTTCATAATTCCCATCAAAAACTATGTGTTTCCACTAAGTACTAGCTAGTTCAGTTCTTTTATATTTCATTGACCTGCAATTTGTAAACGACGCGACGGGTAAAATGAAAGACATCGGTAAAGAAATTGCGTCTTATGCCATAGTGACTCACAAACAGATGGTGGCTCACACATTTTTATTCAGTTTGTAGACTTACTAGAATTACTTTTTCATGGCATAAAATCAAATAAATTGAGATAGGTACTTATTTTTCTACAAGGAGCCACGTGTTAATTTCACATGTACGTTTTAATACACAGATTATATTTACATATTTATTACTGAGGTATTCGTTTAGTTGTCAACTAGTGTTTTAAATATCCTCAGATTTCAGTTTCGACTGCCTCGTTGGTCTAGTGGTCTGGTTTCGATACCCAAGTGTCGATACCAAAGTGTTATTGGGATTTACCATCAGGAATTTCTCAGTAGCAGCCACGGAGTCTGGATTTGTGCCCGGTTGACGGCATTCGACTCGCCCCTATTACATGAGACTTAAACATACATAATTAGCGAAATGTGCGTGTAATATTAGGTAGACCCCTGCCTAACCTTTCGGAAATTACAGGCGTGATGTTATGTTATGTTCAGTTCCGTCAAGTCGCAATGTATGTTTTCAGAGATAAGAATGCAAATTATCTGAACTATTACCAGTTTTTCCACAACACAATCCAATCAACCAAACAAAAACGTCAGTTACCACCTGCTATCATAAAACCAACCAATAATTGTTTAGTGTTCTGCTAACGACCAAACATTGTACGTCAGGATTTCTTTGATGTGCTAATTCCCTCACTATATCCCAGAACAAAGCACAATTGTGGGTACAGATGTACCGGTCTCATAGTTGATGTAATCGAGTAACCTTGAGCCGTATGTGGTAGTAAATAGTAATTTAATTCGTATGGCTGAATGTGACTCAAGATTGATTAGACCGCGATATTTTGAACTCTTTTTTAGTTTCGATTAGAGATTCTTGTTTCAAAAGAGGAAAATGTTTGTTGTTTAGAAGATGAAGGTCTTAAAGTACCTGTCTAATGTCTCATATTTTCTCGATTTTGTCTAAAAAAAGTAGCATAAAAAAGAATAGTTCCTTCTTCATGTTACTGTCAGTTTACAAAGGAGAATTGAAAAGCACGAGCGAGACCAAGACCAATCTTTACTTGGCTACATGCAAGTCAAGTAAAGATTGGTCTTGGTCTCGCATGACTTGTATACTTAGTAAGAAAACTCTAGAAAATGGCTGTGTTTGTATATGACGACCTGACCCCACCATCTCACCATCACTTAGTTGATATCCTGAAGAATCGTACTCAGCGCTTCTCCTCCACTTTTATTATGGGCACAGCCAAGTGTGACTCTCTCTGTGTTTCCTTCCAAATTTAACCCGTCTGCCTTCAAAGCAAGAGTGAACAGGCATCTTCTAGGTACGATCATTCCATCATCGACCTCGTCCATCGCTTTTGAATTTTAAACTCTATCATGGATTTGCAAGATCTATGATGTCTTGAAGTATTTTAAGGACAGAAGTGCATTGTGATATATGTATGTACTCTCAGATATAAACACCTTTTTACTAATATGTAGTTAAAAGCCTTTCTATGAAAAATGCAAAAGAACCTCATTGGTCATATAGAAATATGTGAAATAAATACGGGCCTCGCGTGACGAGTCTATCATAAACTAAACGTTATGCTTGTAAAATAAATGGACTGAATCACGGTTGGGCACTGCTATGAAAAAGTGCTGCTAAGCATTTAAATTAGATGCCACCGTGAAATACGAGAAGTGACATCGGAAATAATTGTTATTGTGGAAAAGAGAATGGTGAAGGGGTTTAATGGGAGTGAACCTTTGTTTATCATCTCCTTAGCCATATGAATTATAATGATCATTACGAGTTTATGGCAGTTAGTTTATACTGCGGAATAATGATGACATGGTCCCCGTTATGGGAAACGAATCGTAGTACTTATGTTGTGATTTTGTACTTCGAAAATAGACTCCTAGGAACCTTCATCTGATGAATGCACTGGCTAGCAGTACTGGTAGAATCTGAGCAGACGTTTGAGGACAATTTATTTGTGGGTCGGCGCAACATGTCTTCTTCTTCCATACTTCTCTATTACTCGTCATCTCATCAGACACCTCTTTTCTTGCCATATTATCATTGTAGTTTTTCTTAAGAAATTCTATCTGAATCACAATTTCTGTTTTGTTCACGCTATTGACATTATGCCACGAAAATTTTATTTCCTCTCTGAAATATTCAACACTATTGCCGGAATCGTGTCTGAAAATAGCCATCATTACGGTTACGAATCGGCAAGGGACTATCTATTTATGTATAGCATGTTGTTTCTATGGGGGCTGGCTGAGGAGTGCCCAACTGACGTCACTGGCGCACTACTCGTCACAAACGGGGTGCGCCCGCTACCCTTCAGCGGGACAGCGGGACTGCGGGACTGTGCTGCGGGAATTTGAGCCATCTCGCATATTGCACGAATGCTCAAAAACTCAAATGGCATTTCACTTATTACTTTAAATATACACGCGATGAAATGCGTTAGTAAAATTAGCTTAATTGAGCTTGGTAACAGTTTTGTTTCGAATAAATTGCTTTGTGAAACTCGTAAAGAATGAATAATTGTGAGGCCGTTAATTTCTTACTTGTAACTCTGTTTTATTTTAATGCTGATGATGTTTAGGCGTTTAACTTTCAAATCAACTAATGGGAATCCTATCAAGTGTACTGAATAACCAATCTTATACCCCTGAAATAAGGTTTTCATCAAAATACTCGTTCTACCAATGTCAGTCGTGTTATCGCACTTAGTTATCTGAACACCATAAAGTAAATGTTGTCATTTACATATCTTATTAGTTCTGTTCTACAGTAAATAAATAATTATGTGCTTGCATTTAACAAATAGAAGTAAAGATAAACTCTTACAAATTACTGGGGTTTAAAACATATAATTACTGTCGTCAGACGGAATGTTGGAACCTTTTGTAAAGTACCTGAGTATATTATTATGTACTAAGTAAGACATTATTATAGACATAAAATACGTTGTATTTGTCATAAAGTGTTTACCTCGTCGTCCGATAAGAACAATATGTTTGTGATACACACGTAATGTTACCTTATTTGAACACAAGCACCATTCTGAATTTAACTATCAATTATGGAGATACATAATATCAATTGACATTTAGTCGTCGGGAAAATAAACAGCTGTTTTATACAAAACTGCAAAACTTACGCGATCAAAATGAATGCGAAAGTTGTTTTTTTGTAAATTTATGTGATTTTTTTATGATGGTGGTGATCATGTACCTACTAAATCCGTGGCTAAAGTTTGTGTCACGATGTCCGTTGCTGTGTTACAGGGTGGAAATGCTGAAATCTGAACTAAAAAAAAACATACTGTGTTTCATACATTTTGACGGTGTAGGTATTGCACTTCTGTGGGTAACAGTTTGTTTTATTATATTTTCTCTAAGTAAAATCCGTGTGGGTTGTTCAGAATGATGTAGGTACTAAACACGTGGTAACCTTTTGTGGGTCAATATCCGGTCCACCCTGTATTAAACTGGCTTATACCTTCAAGATAAAAGGGCACGTACTTCTAACCCAAATAACCTAAAACAACGGATGAATAGACACTAGCCCGCTAATTACCTTTCGTTAACCCAGACACCATCACACCACCAATCGAGGTCACTAAAAGTACCACCAGACAACCCATCGAGGCCACTAAAGGTACCCCTAGACAGCCATTGTTCTTATTTAGGGCGTAAAGCAAATCTAACCTACATACGGTGTCAAGGGATCGCATTAACAGGTGGTATAGCGTTCCCGACTAAACAATTTATGAATATTGTTGTTTAAAAGCTTTGCGTCGTAAAGATAAAGTGTGCTTGAAGAGCAGGTGTTTATTCTGTCCTTGGAGAATTTTGGGGATACCCCCGGGTAATTTTCAGATAGTGTTTTATTTTCTGCATTATTTTGGTGTTGAGATAGTGTCTTATTGTCTGTTTAAACCTTGGTATTTTATGTGGAATTAATCTTATAATCATGACAAATATTTATTTTAATAAAATAATAATTATCAGTGACTTACATTTTAAATAGTTGTACAAAATTTGCATTGGCTGTAAGAGACAATACATGTTCTGTGAAGATGATATGGCTAGAAAGGGCGTGACTGTTGGCATGATGACTAATAGATTAGTATGGAAGAAGATATGCTTCGCCGATCCCACAAAAATTGAGACCATGATGAATGCACTGTATACTTTTCTGATGGTACTTATAGCTCTTGCAAAATTACCAATAAACGAATTCTCGGAATCACGATTCAAAATGCATAAACTTCACTGTTACCAATGTATTCAAACGGCATGTTTACGTGATAGTATTTTAAGCCCTTGTGCTGGTATGCACCACTCACCGGGTTAAACCAGGTACTTCATAGTATTTATATCTGCCCTGACTCCGACATGGTTGCCTCGTTTCACGGTTTCATCTCGTACTAGCAGATGTATTTATTAAACTATTTCCGCATCTGCTGGTATGAAATGATTTGTTTGTTCTATATTCATGACTAGCTTTTGCCCGCGGCTTCGCTAATTTGGCTTCCGGAAATTATGCTACGGGAATGTTTTACCGAGATATTATAACCCCACTAAGAACAAAACTTGTAAAAAAAGCCAAGTCGGGCAACTCAGTTCTTCTACCGTAAAAAGTAGTGAGATTCATGATTACATGGATCTCACTAAGTCCAATCTATTTATTTTAATAAATTAACTGACTTGATAACTCATCATCTTTTTCCTGCCCTTATCCCGAATTCTTTGGGGTCGACGTAGTACGTCTTCTTCCATTCTACTCGATTTGTATAAAATATCAGTATGCAGTAAATAAAAACGCTGTCTTTTCTCTTTCGTCTGCTCTGTTTTTGCTCACTCCTACAATTGCGCTTTGTCGTTATAATTTTATCTAGAATTAAAACGACTAGCAGCTGTGCCTGTATACCACAGATTTGATCATAATGAATACCATTTTATGCATGAGATGTGATATCCCAAATGATTGTCGTAAATGACCTTCATGCATCATTTCATGATGTGAGCACTGGATCCATTGTTTAACCGCTCTGTTGGTCACGGTTTGAGTTAATGGCTGATACATAGTAGTGTACACAAATAGGTATCCGTGACAATTCTGGGTACACAAATACCCATGATTAGTTCACCAGAGGAAACTGATATACTTAGTTTCCTTTGGCGTAACAAACAATCACAACTAAGTATCACTAAGACGTCAGTTGTCTGTTATCAAATATGTATAAATTGAGTGGACTGATGATGGATAGTGGGGCCTATCCCAAAATTTGTGATTTCCATGTTGACTTGCCAAAAGTGTGTGTCTTGCCTTGTGTTAGTTCATAGTTCAGTATTAGAGCATCATTTTTGTGGGAAAGTTAGCTAGGGCATGAAAGTTAACAGACTTACTGCGGTACTCAGAGATATTTAATGACTAGCTGATGCCCGCGGCTTCACCTGCGTGAATGTCGGTCAAATTATATACTAAAACCTTCCTCTTGAATCACTCTATCTATTTAAAAAAACCGCTTCAAAATCTGTTTTGTAGTTTTAAAGATTTAAGCATACATAGGGACGAACATACAGCGACAGCGACTTTGTTTTATAATATGTAGTGATTACTTAAGCCAAAACCTTTACTAAGTGATGGCCTAAGTAATCATTAAAGCTCTCCGAGTGCGGCAGTTAGAGACCAACTTAGAGACAAAGCTTCTTTCGATGGATGTTTTAAACTATAAAATGAATCATTTCTCCTGACTTAAAGCGACTCGTCAAGCTTCATCCAGGCGTGATACCGAAACCAATAGTAATTATTTCAACTTCAATTCGTACAATTATAATCATATTACTTAGCTAGCTAGATAATAATTAACTTCGCCTACTTTTAAATGGGCATCGTAAAGCGTTGGCCTTAGCGCCGGGAGCATCGATTTTCTAACATACGCTTGGCTCTAATGACGTGCTTGCTGCCAGCTGGATATGGGGACTACAATTTGTTAAACGATTAGGTTTTATCTTCTTCACCATCATTTAGTCGAATGATGGTGAAGATACCATCATTGAGTCCACTGCTGGAAGTTGACATCGTCTAGATGGTGCTATGATCATTGGTCCTGCGGTTCTCGGAGTCTTAGGTTTCTTTCGTAACTTTGAAATGGTCCCGCTACATCCAAAAAACTCCACGAGCACAGACTGCATCACCTCATGTCATTTTTACTGCTGCATGATTATGATTAGAGGCTATCCCGTCACGGTGCCGATAAGTGTGCGTTGCTGTATGGAGTTATAGAAATAATCCTGAAGGGCTTGAGTTGATAATGATGCTGTTCTCGTCCAGTCTTCATATAAACTTGAACTATGTTAAACTACTGCAACAGAAAAACCAAACAATTTAAACAGCATCTACGTAAAACTTCAATTATTTGGTAAGCTAACTTGCTAAACATATTTTTGCCTGTTTCGGTAATCCTTACGCCCTTGTGCTTGACGGTGGTATCAAGCCGTAAGCCGTAGCTAATAATTATGCGGGGCGAGACATCACGTGGATCGCGCAATCAACCAAATTTCATTTACTAACGTGTCCATGGCTGTGTCTATGTATGTAGGTCGGAACGACGCGGAATAATATTATCTAGAGGCTACAGATACTTCACTACTTTATCATATTTGTTTATGTTTGGTAGTTGTCTTTTTGTTACGGGCTGTTCTGTTTCTACAACAAATAGTACTTGTGATTGTAAATTGCTCGAGTTTGATGCTACGTTTAGGGAATAAAGTACCTGGGTAGGAAAACTTGAGATAACTCTTTAGTGCCATAAATAATGTATGATACAATATAGTGAGTCAAGCGCAGGAAGCCCATGATAATGATATTAAACTGAAAAACAGACATATTCCTAAAATGGAAATAGCTTAACACATCACCAATTAGAAAATAAAATGCACTAATGCATGCATTAGCCTGGCTGAACACAGTTCGTTTGACTAATTTAATTGTACAAAGTTACGGTTGGGAACTAATTAGACGTCTAAATGTCGACTAACGTGAATGAACGCAGACTTGAAATGCTGCATTTCTATTCTCAACGAAAAATATTTTGAAATTTTATTTGATTTGAGACAGAGATTACAAGTTTTTGTATGAGTGAAGATATTCTGCCTGATATGGCGTGCCAAATGAAAATAAAACCATCATTATGGTTAATCCATCGACTCTTTAAGTGATCCTTTTTGCAAGCACTCGCTTGTCTCAAGGTGGCCACAATTCAGTACTTCAAATTCATGAATCGAATTGCTGTCATGTGCCGAGGTTAGCAAGTGAATATTCTGCGAGAAAGGTTTTGCATGGTGGTGTCTTATTGGTTAAATTTAGCTAGCTTTAAATAGGTTGATGGTTGATGATGAAATCTAGCTGATTACAGCCACAGCGACAACATTTGATGGCTGTCCACGGTGGTTGTTCAAAGCTTACAAATAAATACATGAAAATAACATTAAACTGACATACACTGATATTATTGGTGAGGCTCTTCAGAAAGGACAGGTGCGTAATACTCGCAACTGGCGTGCGTGTATGACCAGATGTATGAATGTGAACGAGGCAAAAGGAGTATGTAAGGATCGTAGCAGGTGGCGTTCTGTGGTTTCTGCTTTAGTTTATGTATGTAAGTAATATTAAACGTATTTTCCTTTGTCTACAGGAGGGTCCACACTCCACACTACCAGACGACGAATTCTACGATGCAGTGGAGACAGGCTTCGACAAGATGGAGGAGGAGAGGTGTGCCCGCGTGGTGCCCCCTAGTGTGCACACACGTGACCAGGTGGAGTTACCACCGCCGGCCATCGATAACCGACTCACCGTGCACACTTTGTGGTCTGAGGTAAGATGGCACAGATCATGTTTCTTAGGTACCTGTCCTACAACCGGCTAATAGCGAGTTAGATCAAGCAACTAAAAATCCAGCTTCACGCACGTGACTAGATGAAGCGTTATGTTCCATCCGGTGATTAGCGTGAAGCGACCAGTTAGCGACTAAAAACAAGATCTTTGTTTGACAAAGTTCTCACCCAAATATTATGTCAGTGTTCAATATTATGAGATCAAAATATGCATCCCTCTAACTGACACGTAACCCATAATATTTCGTACGTGTTTTGAGCAAAAGGTAGTCGATAGTTTTCTCATCTACAGTAAGCAGGACATTTGCCTTAGCTCACGTTTGGACTATCGTTGTAAAGTGATATGCGTTTGACACTACGTTAGCCTTCAGGACAAAACCAGGTTTCTTGCCAGATTTTCCTCGGCATACTTACTTAGTCTTTCCTATTAGTCATATCAGGCTTCCTTTAATAAGGGGGTGTTTATTTCAATGTTCATACATATAAATGTATGAAAGTCTTCAGCAATAATAGATTAATTTTCAATCCTCTTTAAAATGTTGTCTTCAAAATTTAAAACTCAACAAACCCTGGATTACTTGTAATTATGTCTGTATTATATTAGACGTATTATTTAGATCAAGCCTTTCAACCAAGTCTGTCCCAGTTCGCCGTTGACCCCAAAAAACTTAATGCCATCCAAATTACCACAGGCAGGTAGTTGATGAAAATACCGTGGTATTCATATTCTAGGTTAATGGCCAGATAAGGGAAACATTTCGTGTATCTTTTCTCGTAGTCACTACTGATAACGACAACACTCATTTTAGAATGCGTGTTCAGTTAAGGGGTAGTCAAACTCAGTGGACTGGACAAAGGGATAGATAATGTGAAATATGTGGTTCGTTGGGTTTATATGCTCCGATATTATATCAAAACACTTCATCACTTCACCCTAATCTTGATTAGGGTCTGTCTAAAAAAACATATAATCCTGTCAGCCCTTTATAGAAATCAAAAAGACATACTGATATTTTAGTTCATCGAATTACAAGTATTAGTATTTTATTTAGTAGTAGTTTATTTAGCATTTCAAGCAACAAAAACACAGAGGCGGACTTAATGCCGTAGGCATTTTCTACCAGTTAACCTTTTGGATCAACCTTTAGCGAATTACACACTTAGTACCTCAGATTTATTTCCAGAAATCTACACCACAGTTTGATTGTGTGTCGCCCATACTTAAGGTCAATATCTACTAAAGGAAATTAAAACTAGAACAAATATAATCAAAAGTTATACTAGAGCTAGTTGCATCTGTCCCCAAAGTACTGATTTTTTAATCCTGATGTTTCCAGATCGACAGAATATCGTCGGAGCAGATTCAAGCGGCGTTCGAAGGCGTTGGCGGCGAGATAGGCTGGCAGCTGTTCGCCGAGGAAGGTGATATGAGGATGTACAGGAGGTACGTGGAAAATGTTTGTAGAAGTGGGTAGGTGGACACCATTCTTATACTACTTTTGCTTACATATGTTTTACCCCTTTATTCATTCCATTCAAGCTGTAGATTTATTGTAAAATTTCATAATCGTTGTTACAACGCAATTTCGTCGAGCTTCAGTGTCTTGGCGCTTTTCTGATGGTCACCACTGTTGATTCTGGCTTTCAGGAGTTATAGTGGTTAAGGAATAGTGTGGCAGGATGGCCCAATAAAAATACCCTTAGTCATGCAGTTTGAAGATTAATACATTACTTCGATTGATGGCCATGAGACCATCGCCGGGATTCTCCTGCCCGTGCCCTTGGCACCTAAACTACCCAGGGTTTGTTAAACCCTTTTAACTGGATGTGTACATCCACTCTTCTAATTTAAATTATAAAGAGTGAATTAATGTCCTTATGAGTAAGGGGGTAAAAATGTAGCTAGAAGGTGCTCTTCTGAATCGCGAATCATAGCGGCAACGTCGCCTTATCCCGATGAGAGACCTTGAAGTTCGGAAGAGCACCTTCATTGTAAATCTGTAATGTAAGCTGGTAGTTTTTAGACACAGTATTGCTTGGAAGGTTTGAGCTAGTTTGTAGAGTAGACATTTTATTTTGGTTCTTCTTGCATTTCATATGTTACGTTTTTCTGGGATTGGTAAATATTGTAAATATAATGTGAAGTTTATTTTTGGATTGGTAGATAGTGTAAAGTGTGAAGTTTCGTTTAAACATTTGTTTTTTTTTGTGTGTTGTTTAATGGCTGCTACACTCACTTTTGCACATCTGAGATACCATAAATATTTGTGATCATGTTTCACAGGGGTAATTTTGCATGAACACATAACACGGTTTATTCTGGTCACATTAACTGGGCCTGTTAGTCCCAGAAATCCTTGGATGCTCAATTGGTCTACTTTCTCAGGGAGATGGAGGTAGACGGCATGGTGACCGATCCTCTGAAGGCGATGCACAAGGTGCGTGGAGTGACTGCGCGTGAGATGTGTCACTACTTCTTCAACCCGCGCTACCGGTATGAGTGGGAAAGTGAGTATTTTGTACAACGAATCCTAACTAATATTATAAATACGAAAGTAAGTTAGTTTATGGCCTTTGCTTGCCATAATTAGGATATATCAAGAAAGTCAAAAAAATGTGAACAAATCTACTAGTACCTAGAACTCCTAAAACTTCGATCCGTCATCGAAGAAAATACGTACACGTTCTTAATGAATTATTAAAATACTAAGATTTTACATTTATGATTTACAATAAATAAAACATGGCCACAATTTTGTGTAAGATTATCTTGTCAACTGTCAATATTTAGTCAAAACCATAAATATAATAATGGCACTGTAAAAGGTTAAATTATACTAATACCTTCTTGTTCATTGTACTTCGAGTTCCTTGGATCACATCAAGGAAAAGATTTTGTTATTCTTCGGTAGACATTCACAATACATACCTCAAAAGATTATACTGATGATAAATTATTGTTGTAGGCGAGTCAAAGACCTAGAGAATTTTAAATCCAATGTACAAAACCATGTTGAATATTTAGTAATGATAATTAAACATTACATTAATATATAATAGATGAATAAATACATAATACATCTAGAAATAACCTCTCAACATGAGGTGCGTCGACCCCCAAGCATCCTATGGTAATAAGAATGTAAGATGTCACACGACAACTAAGGTTTTGTTGAGGTTTTAGCGAGCACCGCTCTTACGAATCACTATGATGGGTCTGCAATTTTTTTTTTTTTTTTTTTTTAAACGTTGCCCCACACTAGGAATTTCTCCTGTATTGTGGGTGCGTTTACAAACATTCAGTCACATACACAAACACACCCAGACCCGAAACAACTATCTGTAGGCCATACAAATATTTGTTCCGTGCGGGGATCGAACCCGCGACACGCAGCGCAGCAGTCCAATCTCTCAGCCACTGCGCCAACCGTGCCGTCAAATTCTGTATCTCAAACCAATTTTTGTTTTGAAGGATTGGAAATCATGAAATTAATGATCCTGCTCTGGGCGGACCTAAAGAGTGTCAGACTTCTACTGACTAAAAACCACCCATGTTCCTTTAGCACTTTGTGTCTGGGACCACGGTATCTCCTTCGAACAACCCGCAGCCCCGACAGGAAACCTCAAATTAGTCTCACAAAACAATTTTACAATCGTGATAACGAATGTTCACAGTAAAGACTCTTTGTCGAATTGACATTTCTAGAACTATACAGGGTTCCATTTTTGAGGAAAAGACAAAAGAAAAGTGGATAGAAATTAATGGGGGAGAGGGATCTTAATGATATATTGAACGTTCGTCCGTCGATCACGACTCGATCCCATGTACCTATTTTTTTTTTGGCGAGTCGAAAATCATCAAATAAAGGGGTTATTTGATGATTTCGACTCGCCCGCTCGACTCGCTCGCTCCGCTCTTGGGCAGAGCGAAAGGGAGTGTCAGACTTCTACTGACTAAAAACCACCCATGTTCCTTCTTAGCCCTTTGCAATTTGACGACACGGTTGGCACAGTGGCTGAGCGTATTGACTACTGCGCTGCGTCTCGCGGGTTCGATCCCCACACGGAACAAATATTTGTATGGCCTACAGATAGTTGTTCCGGGTCTGGGTGTTTATGTATGTGAGTTTAAATGTTTGTAAACGCACCGGAGAAATTCCTAGTGTGGGGCAACGTACTTTTTAAAATAAAAAAATAAGTATTCATTATAATTTTTCAATTCCAGCCACGTTAGAAACGATGACAATAGTGGAGGAGATCTCGGCAGACGCGTTGGTGTTCCACCAGACTTTCAAGCGCATCTGGCCGGCGTCGCAGCGAGACGCGCTGTTCTGGTCGCACGTACGGCAGTCCACTGACAACACATACGCCGTCACTAACCATTCCACTACCAATGCTGACTATCCAGTAAGTGATATTACTTGTACTGATCTGCCAGGAGGTAATGATCTTTCTTTAGAAATGCAATCGCTTGGTGATGAGAAATATAGAGCTGTTACAACCATGAAAGTATTTACTAGAGGGAAAACTTCATTCAAACGAACAATGACAAGTGCACTTTTATTGTATAATTATAATATCCTTCGGTAAAGGAAAACATTGTGAGGAAAGCAGCATGCCTGAGCGATATTTCTTGTATGAAAAGTCAAGTCAGTTATGGGTCTCTAACTTGGGTGGCATTAACAACTGACACCAGTTTAAGCACTAACTACACGATAAAAAAAAGAGGGGACTTTTGTTTAAAAAAAAATATTACAAGTCTATACGTGAGAATTTGTAATTCGCTTTCTGGTGACTATGGTTTCTTCTAATCAGCTATAAATCCTCCAAGTACAAAATAAAATAAATAAGGCAACTCAAAGATTATTGATCATACTTTTGCTGTTTTAACTCTATCTGTTGATATGATGTTAGGAAATGTCTCATAAAAAGTCTTTCGTTTTCCAGTCGAACACAGGCGCGTGCATCCGTCTGTTCGTGACGGTGTGCCTGGCGTGCCGCACTACGTACCCGGCCGGCGAGCAGCCCTCTAGGCATAACATCACCACCGACATTGCTTACTGCAGTACAGGTACATACAGCTTATCATTTAGCATAAATATACGCCGTGTGCTATGATACTTCTCATCGGGAAAGGCGAGGAACCTCCATACAAACTTTTGTACCTTAAAACTTGAGTGCTCACTTTTTGACGACTCGTATAATGAGAGTGAACACTAAAAGTAGTCCCGAGCTCACGATTTTGTGTTCCTAAGTTTTGTATTGTGGTTTTATAAGTTTTATGCCCTGGCCAGAGGCTAAGCAGAAGACAACCTCATTAGGTTGACCTGCGAGAGAGATAGTAAAAACAAAAAAAAAGTCCATAATAATAAAATCCATCATGTAGACGAAAAATTCCGTCATTGTCTCCCTTTTTGAAAAAACAAAGGATGTAGCCGCTTATTTTAAGAGATATATGAATGTAACTAGCCGATAGATGTGTTGTATATTTTTTTCCTAATGTCCTTGTGTTTGTTCCAGTGAACCCTGGAGGCTGGGCGCCCGCCGGTGTGCTGCGCGCGGTGTACAAGCGGGAGTACCCCAAGTTCCTCAAGCGGTTCACTAACTACGTGGTGGAGCAGTGTCGCGACAAGCCTATCGCCATCTAGCGGCGCCGACACAACGCGACGGGAAGGTACCTCCCAGCTGTCACACACCTCAACGGGTGATGTACCATTATACGACCCGTACCGGCACTACATTTCGTATCTTCGAATATTTTTCTCAGAAAATAAACCTGTCTTTTTCTATTTTCCGTCGGTGAGAAAGAGACATAATCTCCCGTGAACTGAGAATTCCCAACTGAAGTGTAGTGCTATTAGACGTTTAAATAGGTGTTATGTAATGTTAAAGGTTTTATTCAGGGTGAAGTTAAGGATTCCTGTTTCATCGTACTCCGTTCAATAATTGTATTTTCTTCGCGATCTCGGTGCCCGAGTCTGATTTTTACACGAAACTGCTGGAACATTTTCGTTTGAAAATAGACTCGGACATAAGTGAACAGTGTTTAAATTGATGTCGTTACGAATTAGAGTTATTTTTGTAACGATACCTTCCGGAATGACAGAGTGGGATGCCGCTATATGTCGGCTAAACGCTAGAAAGAGAGCGAACGTCACGTGTCCGCCTGTTATGAGCTAACTATCTAACTGTACTTGTTTATAAAATATTGGATTGGTAAGTAATCGTGCTGAATAAGCCGGTGTCATAATTAGTATATTGTATGATCAAAATATTATTATTTAATGTTTAATTTGGATTGGTTTATTTTTAATTCTCAGTAAAATGTTTTTTTTTTCCTAATTATAAATTCGAATAGATATAATAAGTAGCAATCTACCTAGTAATAAAATATATTTTGCTGTGAAACTATAATTTCTCAAAGCAGAGTTCTTGAAACCTTGTATTTTAATGTGTGACGGATTGAATAACACACTGTAATATATTATAATATACCTATGTCGTTGAGTGTTACTATATAATAAAATTTATACAATACAATTCTTTAAAATATAATATAAATACTCGTTAAGGGTCGTTACAATTCTTTAAAGACGATGTTGTGAAAAAAATAAATATTTCTAAAGCACTTTTGACTGCATATACTATGATTTGATGGTATGTATTCTATTTTCTTGAAGTTTAAACAACACGGTATCGATACATGTAGACGTGTCTGAACATATAACTGTTGTAGGTATAACAGAAGCTTTTATTGTGAAAAATATGAAAAAATACTACATACTTCGACTGTACAAGCATTGTTAAAATAGGTTACGGAGAAAGTATTCTAACATTGATATGGCCAGTCTCCGTTATTCAACTTTCGTACTGATTCTTTCGGAGTCTCGGCTATAAATATGTATGTCGAAAATGCCTTTTGTAAATAAATAAGTGTTGGGTGGATATTGTGGCTCTTATGTATTTTACTCTTCTAACTTATATGAGTGTAAATTGAGGAATCTGGCGAAATTTCTTTTCAAGGCGCGTGCAAGTACCTGACGTAGATTGTCACGCCGAATTGAACTTTATGGCTGAACAATATAATACTAATTATTGAAATGTATAGCAATCATGTCTATGTATGGAAAGATTTAATTAGTACTTATCTTTTTATAGAAGGTCTTGTTGTTTGTGAGGGTAATATTCAAGGATGGTGATAGTCTAATGTGTTCAGTTAGATAAGTTTGCGAAAGAAAACACGTACTTTAGCACTTTCTAGGCTGTGGTCTTGGGAAAGACCGACTGCGAGTACTGAAACATGAAAGGACCATTTTCAAGTATTACTTTTCATGCCAAGTTCACACTATAATTTTTTCTTTGTATGCTGGGTCATCTACAGCTACGTATAGCGAGAACTCGGAGGTGGGTTGTCGCCTTGTCGGCACACAAACGAATTATTGTTCGACCCATATGTTGGGTGCTTAGCACCGAAAGTGGCATAAAAATGTTCAGAAAAATGTCCTCTTCACGTGTTTTCTGGCCTCGCTTCGGTGTTTTCCCAAGTCTACGGCCTCTAATCCATTTCATGTACAGGGTGGGACTAAATAAATGTAGTTCTTAATGTTATATCAACTATGTTACTTCGGTTTTTGACCAAATGAAATCTAGACGAGTTGGCTTATGTAAATGTGACAGAAAATTTAAGTAATTGTTATAGTATTAGTAACTGATTATTGATTACCGGGGAATTGACATTTTGAATTTGTTTATCTTCTTTTTGTGTCAATATGAAGCTTTATTTTATATTTCTAGGTCGTTTGTTTGGTCAAAACTATTGATTGTGCACATAAACGATAGTATTACTCACGTTTTACTGTCATATTATTTTTTATTAATGTTATTTTACTTGTATGAAACAGACTTCCATTCCAGCTTATATCGAATATCTGATTTTGTATACATTTTAAATTAAAATAGGTTTAATAACTAAAGGTTACTTGGACGAACTTCAAATATATAATATTGTACAGAATTTCACGTTTATGTCTCAAAGTAATATATTATTTGCTGTTAGGTAATGTTGAACTGATAACTTTTTTGTTGTATGTAGTAAAAAGGTTAACGGTAAATATTACGTCACTTTACAAGTTAATACCTGAGCGGAAGTGTAAGGAAATTGCATTTATAATACCGCAATGTTGCAATTGTATTAAGTTATATAAAGTATGTTTTTTTAATAATTATTGTTTATAATAAAATGTTTTATGGAAATACTTAGTTTTTTTTATCTTCGTAATCGCCGTCCACCCTCGAGCATTTTGGCGTATCCTCGGGGAGTAGCGTGTAGGCTTTTTTTTATGGTGGGTGGAAAATCATCTAATAACCCCTCCGGCTCTTGGGCAGAGCGAAAGGGAGTGTCAGACTTCTACTGACTAAAAACCACCCATGTTCCTTCTTAGCCCTTCATGTCGAGGCCGCGGTATCTCTTGCGAACAACCCGCAGTCCCGACGGGCGTAGGCTTGGGCCCGTATTTCAATTTCTTTCTAAGGACGTCCCACTTTTACGCTTTTCGATTCGCGATCTCCATTCAAGAACACATCTACACCAACGGCGGTTCTGCGGCTTCGGCCGTCTACGAAACCGTAGTTTTGTAACTGGTTTCGAAGAAGGAATGATTTATCCTTGTACGTAACTAGTTTCGATGGAAGAATTATTTGTCTTTGTACGAAACCACGGTTACGTACTAGGAATTTTTGCAAAAATATGAAATTTTACTAGTTACGAACAGGGAAAAATAATTCTTTTATCGAAACTTGCGATTTATGTTAGGATTGGTCCAAGATTGTCAATGTGCAAATTTCCCAAAAATTATACAGGGTGTAACTGTAAACCAACCCTTTACGAAGCCGACGTCCAAGCATTTGGAATATCAAACTAAGTACCCCTACTCAAAAATTATTGCTGGGAAACGACATTTTTTTTGGGGCGAAAAATCACATTTTAGTGTTAAAAAAATATTGAAACCAGCCAGACCAATCGGAGAGGCCTAGTTATGATAGGAGCTTCTTAGTTATGATCTTATTACTCATACTTGTGTATGAGTAATTAGATCATAACTATGTCATTTGTGAACCGATTTTCAAATTTTTTTTATTATTCGAAAGAGTATATTCCGCGTTCCAACTAGGGCCGCGCGGATTCTTGAGACCGAGCCACGCGGCCGTGCCCCGTGAGTGTGGGACGGTTGTCGGTCTACTTCAAAGAAAGCTGTGTAGCTCTGGGTTGTCGATCAGTGCGCTAGTGCCTCTACATAGAGTTGTGTATTATCTCTCTCTCTCTCTTTTGTTTTATTTTCCTTGCTTGTTGTGTTTTTTTTTGGGGTGGGAAATCATCAAATAACTCCTCCCGCTCTGGGCCGAGCGGAAGGGAGGGTTAGACTTCTACTGACTAAAATCCACCCAAGTTCCTTCTTAGCCCTTTGTGTCTTAGAATTCGATTTTTTATTTATTTTAATATAGACTTACTTATTTTTGTTCAGTCAGAATTTCTGTTATAGTTATTAAGTATTTATTATTATTATTATTATTTATTTATTATTCCTTCTTAGCCCTTTGTGTCTTAGAATTCGATTTTTTATTTATTTTAATATAGACTTACTTATTTTTGTTCAGTCAGAATTTCTGTTATAGTTATTAAGTATATTATATCATATTATTATGTGTATTATTATTAGGTACCTTTTTAAAAAAATATATATGAATTTGATTTTTTATTTATTTTAATACAGGCTTAGGTAAGTTCAAATAATTACAAGATGAAGGTCAGGTTCAGTAGACAGCAAACACGTCTACTGAACTACCTCAATCACCAAAATAATACCTCAATCGAAACCAGTTACGTACAAGGACAAATCATTCCTTCATCGAAACCTTGACAGTAAATTCTTCGTACGTAACCATGGTACACAACCGTGGTTTCGTACAAAGACAAATAATTCCTCCATCGAAACTAGTTACGTACAAGGACAAATCATTCCTTCTTCGAAACCAGTTACGAAACTACGGTTTCGTAGACGGCCGAAACCGTTCTGCGGCTAATATAGTCGATCCATTGCCACTTCAGCTTACTTATTCTGTAAGTTATATCAACGACTTGGAACCTTTTAGTTTTTTTGCACATATCTCACAACCTAGACTTATTGGATCAAAACTATCAAATATTAAACTCCTACATGTATGGCACCTGCCGACTGGGGTGTTTATTTATCAATTAATAAATGGCCTAAAGGAGAAGTTGCAAGATGCCCCACTTCCGTCTGCAAAGATAAGTATCTCAATAAATTGCTAAAATATGTATAAAAAAATGATATACTTCCGGTGATCATCCTTACTGGCTAGCACATTTAAAAATTGCTCTAAACTTTAATTCAGTGGCAGAATACCTATATTAAACAACTTATAATTTTAGTTTTAGAATAGGATTGAAAAACATTAAACACTGTATGTATTAACTCATTGCGATTGTTTGAAAATAGCTTTTATACCTACTAGGTTAATAATAACATATTTAAAAATGTGCATCTGGATCGAGGGCCTATTTTTTGAACCCTTGCGAAACGAAATAAGACATAATTATAGGAAAATTAGTTAAAAATAGTTAAAACTTCAAGCAAAAGGCCATGAATTTCTTAAACGTGAATTAAAACTGTTTAACGCTTACGTAGTATTGCTTACTGCGCCCCGGCCTTAGGTTACCATCGTAGATTCACTCGAAAAAGTTAATAAATTTTAACATATTAGTCACCTTAATTTCACTGTTTTATGATCGTTTGGGGGTATGAGAACCAGAGTGTAAAGTTCCTCATCCCCCATGGTAAAGGGAAGACGCTCCGACCAGACGGGTGTTGTCTGGTGGGCTAACTGCCCGACCTATTACGTAAGTCGGGATTTTCTGTATGAGCTAATGTCGGGGATAACTTTGATAGCGCGATGTAGGATTTGTCATTTTAGTTTTCATGTGTTGCGATAGATGTCGCTGTCGCCACAATCGTTATAATGTAGTAGTAGGTATTGCATGATTGAAAGTAAAATATTTTTAAGATAAAAAAATTTGCGCCTTAAAGAATCTTTAGAGCAATTTCTAAGTAAGGATTACAATCGGAAGTATGCAATTTATCAATACTCATTTTAATTTTTTTTTTGATATTTTTCTCAGCTGGCGGACGTGGGGTTATCTTCTATGGCAGCTGCAACTTCTCCATTATGCGCACTTCGGTAGCCGAGCGTGCGGCTGGGGGTAGAGTAGGGCGACTAGCAAATAAAACAGGCTTGTTTCGTCACTTCTTTGTGAAGTGTTTTGAATCTTTATTCATTTACATTAACATTAATTAATTGGTACTTATACAAGTTATGCATAGCACACGTCTCCGCATATAAAATTCACAACAATGTAATTTTATATATTTTTCACATTTAAATATGGGGACCAGCCCCCGGTACCTTAATAGTTATAATTTCTCAAACATGACCAACTTACATTAAACTCAATATAAATAGAAATCAGTTGGATTAGGTCTTGATCTTCTACATTAACAAAAACATGTACAAACCACTGAAGGAGACTATGTTACACCCTGGGAGACACTCCCAAATCAAGATTTCATAATCATTAAAATCTAATTAAATTGAGCTAACTATAACAAAAAATTAACTAATTTGATCATTAGAATTTGTTAGTAGGCGAGAAAGTACGTTTTGGTAGGTTCTTATTATTGATTAAATAATTACGAGATTAACACCGTTATCTATTCAATGCAATACAATATTGGAGTAGCAAATTGAACTACGTATAATATGTATAAACGTTGACGAATATTGAAGAAGGTATGTTTTACATTAACATTAGACCGCTATGTATTGACATTGAGCACAAGGAAGCGTATTTTATTTATTTATTTATGTTTTCATTACAATTGTATCAACTATAGTACAACTCTTAATATACCAGCGTCATATAGACGAATACATAATTCAATAATCGCTATTACATATAATGTTAGACCTTATTCGAATACAATAAATTATTTTATTAAAGAAATATTCAAGTGTTCTAATATATCTATTAATAAATAACATTAACATTTATAATTGTTAAGTATAAAATGTTATAAAATATTCCCCAGGAATGAAAAAAAAGAGTCTAGGTAGATTTATTGTTTAACAGTTTTTTGAATCAAAATCATTCGAAAAATTTGGAATTTTGATATGATTGAGGCCGAAAGTGTGCACTACAATAAGTTTTTTTTTTATAAAAATAGGACATCTTTGAAAGCTCAAGTGTATAAATGGACCAATCGTTCAATAGTATAACAATATAAGAATTAGAGAAATACTTTTCAAGTTAGGTGCGAATCTTATAGTGAGGGCGTCGAAGATGCGGGTATATTGACGGGGAATCCCAGACTCCATAGATAAAGTGTCAAAAACAAGCAAATCTTCCTATATTGATCTTAGTTCGGTTAAAAAAAACGAATAGACACCCTCACTGTACACGAATGATATTCTATCAGTAAATAAATGGTGAGGTGTGGGTGATAAAGGTACTGTCATGGGATGCAGTGAGAACTGATCGTAACACCGCTAAAATGAATGAAACATAGCCAACCGATAATATGGCACTTATATCACGGACTTTGTAAAACATTATAACATTACATATTATGTTACTAAGATACCTACCCGTGTATATGGCAACTTGAATACAACAATTAGTGGATTATGCCGATTGTCTAGTGATTCCACAGACGACATAATAGTACACAATATTTGATAAGCACAACGTATTTTATTGTATGCCATACATTCTGCCGTTGCTATCATGTCATAATTTGCTTTTATTAATAGGACAATATAAGCTTATATGAGGACTCCTGACTCGACATATTCAATACGATAAAGTTCAGGGCTACGATAAGGCCAATATGTATAGTTCAGCACATCACTAGTAAACATATTCTATCACACAAGTTAAGACATTTAAGTACATACAAAGCCAGACAAAATCATGCCATCTGTGGACAGTTAATGAAAAAATCCAATGATACATCGATGCAGTAAATATTTTGCATTCAAATATTACCTAATAAATACGACTACTTAAAAAAGTAGATATCAACAATTATAATTAGTGATATCCACACTAACACGGATATATAAGTATAAAATAAGCGTATTATCGGACTCATCCGTCAGGCGTGTGCCTATGATCCGTTTCAGACTTATAACGTTGACATCCGTACCTGTCCGGCCGCGCGCACCGAAATCTGCCGAACATTGGCGAGGGCTCCCGAGCTTATCCGAGCTGACCCGAGCTGACCCGAGCTTGCCGTCTACTCCTCGTGTGTGGCGTGCGCGTTGTTGCGTGCCTGTCCCTGCGCGCGCCGCACGTCGGCCAGCGTGGTCACGCCGGCGTCGTCCAGCTCACGCCAGCGCGCGTGGTTCTGGCGCGCGTGGTTCACTAGCTCCGGCATGTCGATGAATGCTGGAACACGACATGGGTTATGATTATGACGGCCATGGCAGGAAAGATTTGGAATGCTTGCCATTTGAATTTGAAGAGTCTTCCGCTAGCTCTGGATCCGTCTGAGCCTTCATCGTCATAGAAAGGTTCAGAGGAACCCATTAATAAAATATGCTTATAACAACTTTCAATTAAAAATAAATAACTACTTGATACAGCCCCTTGGACATCTTACAATACCAGAGGCAACAGAGACATCCCAGAGATAGCTAAAGCTGAAAGACACTATGTCATTTAGAAACACACCGTCGTTACTTGGCAGCGGAATTCGAAAGGACGAATCTACCTAGACAAGTAGACATGCTTGTCTAAGTAGTGTCGCACCACCTTCGATTCCACTAAAAGAAAGATGAGCGAACGAGACGTGAAGAAATCGACCAATCACAGTAGTAGGAATTCGTACCGCATCTTTCGTCTTTCCTGTAATCGAATGGTGTCTCCACACAGGGACGATCAGAGAATCACTTTGGTGGTAACCGTGCCTCACTACTATTAGTTTCGTTTACAAGTGCAAGTACTCACCAGACCAGGCCTCCATCATGTCGATGATGATGTAGTCAATAAAGCCGATCTGCGAGCGCGGGATGGAGCAAGTCGCGCGGTCGAACATGGGCATCACTACCGGCAACTCTTTAGCTTTCTCCTCGTCCGTTTGCAGGAAGTATTCTTCTGCGATTCTGGAATACGAGAAATCATTGATTTTAGTTGCAAAATTTTAACAATTTTGCATAGTCTCCAGTAGATCTTCCAGCATTCATCCAAGCTATGATGCGACCTGATTGATTTGCCCACTTCAGCTATTTGCTCTTTTTGTACGATGGTTCGACTCCCTTCTCGTGCATAGGACACTATGTAATATAACTTTGGTTTATCTTCTTCCTATGGGTAAAATACTTAATCATCATCATCATCATTTCAGCCGAAAGACGTCCACTGTTGGAAATAGGCCTCTCCCAAGTGTCGTCACATTGACGAGTCCTATGGGTCTCGCGTCCAGCGGATCCCACAACGATCACCACTCCACCATAAGACTTAATTGCTGCTTTGAATTGGGCGTAAGGGTAAGGCTCATCGTTAATGGGGTCATGATTTATATCTATTGTGGTGATAGCTATTGCTATTGGCTTTTTCCAAGGTCTACCTAAGTATCAAGTAGCGTTTCAATATAAGTATCATGTGCCTCACCTCCTAGCCCACTCGAAGGCGAACTTCTGCGGTCGCGACGCGTTGGACACGTCGGCGCACTTGATCATCATCCTCTTGATGAGCACCACGTTCTCCGGCAATGACAGCGCTGTCGTATCCAGCGCTAGCGGTTCTTGCTGGAAAATGGAAAAAAAAAATGAGTTTAGCAGACTTTCTTTTCCACTTGCAAAGAGTTTAGATATTTGTTTGTATAAGTTTGGAATTCCACAGGGCAGCACACTCGGCCCGACTCTCTTCAGCTTCTATATGAATGATATTTTAAACTCACAATTAAACGACGCTGAAATAATATCGTATGCTGACGACACAGTGATAATTTTTCACGGTAAAACTTGGGAACAAGTGTACCACCTTGCCGAGATCGGACTAGTAACTGTCTCTAAGGCTCTTGATGCAAATCTCCTGACTCTAAATATAAAAAAAACCAAATTCATAACATTCTCCAAAACAATAGCCTCTCGACCTCCACGTCATCTTGTACTTAAATACCACACATGCTGCAGTTACCAGACTTCACCGCTAACACACTGTTCTTGCCTAGTCATAGATCACACTGCCTCAATTAAATACCTTGGCATCACACTAGATGACAACATCTCATTCAAATCTCACATACACTTGCTCTCTGGTCGCGTTAGGAAGCTGATACACGTTATGAAAAAACTACGTAACTGTACACCATTTAAAATTCTACGTACAATTTACCTCGGTTTGTGTCAGTCAGTACTTCAATACGGGATTTCTGTTTGGGGTGCAGCCGGGAAAAGCACTGTTATAGAGGTAGAAAGAGCTCAAAGAGCAGTGATAAAAGTAGCTTTAAGAAAACCTTTTCGCTACCCAACAGATTTTATTTATAAGGACTTTGATGTCTTAAGGGTGCGGCAATTATTTATTTTAAAAGCAACCCTACATGTTCACAAAACCCTAAAAAAAAGATCCGACTACGAAAAAATTATCTCGAAACGCGTCCTCTACATTCCCCCACCAGAAGCAAATAGCCTGTTAGCCAGACGATGCCCATTCTACTCACATATCCATATTTACAATAGAATTAGTAAAAGCTGCAACATTCAAGACTTGAACAACTTTTCATGCAAAAAAACTTTGATAAAATGGTTAGCCAACCTATCGTATGAAGAGACGGAAGAAATTTCAAGTTAACTAAATTATACCAAAAATAAAAATACACACACACACACTCACATACATATACACACACACACATACACACACACATACTCACACACCCAGTCATACTCATACACACTAACATACAACAAGCTAGAATAAACTTTTTACTTTACTTTCTTACTTTAAATTTTACTTACTTTTAATTACCAATTTTGTTTTGTTCGTAGATAATAAGTACTTATTATTTTAAAGTTAACGTAACTCCGGCCCCCAAGATACAGGCACAGCCTAGTTTGGGGACCTCTATTCTATAAGCATGTTAAAATATAATTTGTTACATTTTTTTATTAACGTTAAGTTAGATTAAGGATTTACTGTACTGTAACAACGATTTAAATAAAATTATTATTATTATTATTATTATTCGGTAGTAGTTGAATATGTTTTTAACTTTTTGTCTATAGGTATTATGTACCGTTTGAAGAAATCATAATTTAATTGCATCATCAAGATTCGGTGAAATGATATTCTGGATAACAAATAAGTAGGCTACTTTTCGTCCCATTGCCTGAAATCGTTCAATTTATGATGTACAGAGGTGTACTTAAGGGAAAAAAAGTCCGAATACATGGATAGGCCATAATATATAATACAAGATAAAGAAATAGTTACTGAGCTAAAAATTTACTTAGCTGTTTTCCAAGATCAACGCACGTAGAAAACAATTCTAATGTTACTCACATCAGTGTGCATATTATCCTCCTTGCTGCCGCTAGACTTGGCGTAGAAGACGTTGACGAACTTGGCGAGATGTTCGAAGTGCTTGGTCATCTCCGTAGCGAGGATCATGTCGATCACGTTGTGGCGCACCTGCTTGTATGTGTCCCGGTCCATGTTCTTGAAGATGTTCACTCGGTCATCATCTGTGGAGGGTACAATTTGATGTTATAGTTCGGACAAGAAGCAGAACCGAGCGCCATGAGGAACATACAATGTATTATCGGGTTGATGGCATGGGATTTTACCTATAAGGAAGTAAAATTGACTCATTTACAACACTAATAAACACAAACAACACAAAGATGGCAGAACATTGTTCATCATTCTAGGGGAAAGGCATTCCTCAAAGACTTACTACAATTCCGTTCAGAGTATTTGAGGATCATAGTAATTATATACTTACTAAGAGTTAGCTTGAAGGTCAAAGCAGCGTGATGCGACTCAAGCACGCTAGTATCATTGTACAGTACAGCGAGAGGATGTCGAGCATTGCACAGGAAAGCTGACGATGTTCCCGGGTGGTCCACGTCGTGAGCTGCGGCTGCTATCAGAGCGGCGGCGGCCTCCAGAGGCTCCAGCACCGACTTCAGCCGGTCCTTTTCCAGGAAGAATGCTACCGCCTGGAAAGTAATGAAAATTCAAATAAGAAACGGAATGAGGGTAAGGTTAGTACCCTGTGGAACACCTTATTATTGTTTAAAAATTCAATAGTATTTCGTGACGTACGAAATGAAAAGCTTTTCCTAAATCAAAAATTGAATTTGTTATATCTTCGTTTAATCAAGATTATAGTTATTTTTTTTTGTTTTGTTAGTTGTTGCCTATAAACTCGAATAATGCACAAAGGTTTTTTGACACAAGCCTTGCACATGCTATCGACGACGTTTAAAATGTATCATTACCTGAAGTACATCAGCAGCATGCGTAGAATTATGATACGTATTGACAGCATGGTAGTTGGTCTCCACAATAGTCAGCCAGTGCAGTAGCGTCCGGTCATCGCACTCAAGTGCAGCACACACGTCGAAGCGTCCTCCCATGAGAGCAAGACCAAGGTGTGCGAGCGGCCGGCCGCGCGTCATATCTTCTAGCTTGAAGATCTCGAACTCCCAGCTTAAAGCTGTGTCTAGGAGTTCGCGGAGCTGGCCTGTTGTCTGAAAATAAGTATGAAAATGTTATTGGGTAATTCACCGAAATTATGGAATATTTGAAGTCTCAATGTAGTAGCACCTTAACAAAGAAATCCACCAAATAAAGAAAACTCCTTTCCTTTTCTTAACAAAGAGCCTACTACCGGCTTGATAAGAGGAGATACTGATTTAGACTAACTAGTGAAAGTTCAGATGTCACGGGTATTAATATCAAAACGTACAACAATAAAAGGAAACCTATTTATAATGATCATTCATATTTACCTAATTATAGAAAATCGTGACATGCTAAAACCCACGCAGGCTGCGTGGGTTGATATAAATGTACCGTTAGAAAGCAATATAAATAAATAACTTCGTAACAAGTCTGGAAGAAAGCTTTCCTTTCCTAAATATAAGTTTTCCAAGAAAGCGAGTGACGATGCTTGAAGGTGTCGTGGGTGAAGTGGTAAGTTGTCAAGTCAACATTTCAATCGTACAAGGAGCTTATTTCTCCTTGTAAATGTTGACTTTATAAATACGCACACATACATATTCTTAAAAAAAGAAGCTTATTTTTTTTAAAGCCTTTTTTGATTTTCAATTCAGGGTAGACTTGATGGCAGTAGAAAAACGATGAGTGACGGATGAATGATTCTAAATTAATTCATATCCACGGAAATTATCTTTCTTTTACTAAAATACAAGTACGTTTTGAGGACAAACTTAGTGTCTACCTGTGGTCAGGATTGTGGGCTAATTTATACTTTGTTTTTGATAAACTAGTTAGTTGTAAGTGCTTGCTGTTCCTTTCGATAAACAAATAAGTAAAACTCACGAGACACATCTTCAATCTAATTGAACTTACTCTAAAGTTATAATATTTTGATGATAATAGTTGAAAAAGATTAAGAAATATTATTAGTATGCTTACCTTGTGCTTGATATTGGTCCTGTTGGTCTGCGATCTGACGACAGTAGAGTCATTGCTGCTTCGACGAGAGGACAACGTGTTGGTCGGCCCTTGCTGTAAATTAATTAACGATTATTTTCACTAATTGTCTCTTTTAAGATTCGTCCAATGTATTTATTTTTTTACAGAGTGTATAATCTCTACGAGATTTGAAGCATGCTGTAGATTTCTAAGTATTTTGTTATTGTGTTGAGGTAGTTATTTTTAAGAAAGCATGCCGTCTTCTGTAAACGTTTGTTTATCAGAAGATTTAGACAGTTTAAATTAATCTGAAGCTTGTTATTTCGCTTTAATTTATTTTTTGTTATAGCGTAGCAGGCTGATTTCGCATTATTTACAAAATTAATAGTCATTAGTGAATATGTTAGTAAATAATAAATGACTAGTTAAATAATAATAGCTAATATTGTATGAATTTAAAAGATTACGTGGAACTGTTAGAAAGATTATAGAAAATTGTGCTACACACAATATTTATAGTGGAACATTCCGAATAGCTGGATAGATTTGTGTCTGAGACGGTAATTATGGTACCCAGGGTTCATTTTACGATTATAATTCCTATTTAAATATATATTATAAAAAAGCATCTAGTTTTATATCTACACAATATTTAAGTTGTTAGACTGTGCGAATATAATTACCGCATTTTACGTGTTAGTTGCTATTCTAGAAAGCGAAAACATTTTATAAATAAATATAAAACCAATAATAAATACAATACATAATTAATATAAAAAAAAATATAGTAGAAATTACTTAAAAATGAGCCCTGTGTAAAAGAAACGAAAGCATGAATCACAAAGATCTATGTACTATCTAAATAGTCTATATGTTTGAAGGTATAGACAGACAGACTTGTAATTCCAAACCTCCTACCATAAAGAATAGGCTAGTGTTCACTTGCTCCCTCTTCCCCACGCGAACAGGATCGTAAACAAATAAATACCATCGTTAGTACATATATAAACAGCAATACATGCATACAGTACTTTAAATAACCAATATCTACAATCATCACATTAAAATAAGGATAATAAATAAAAACAATTCTAACATCGTGTTTATAAATATCATAATATCATCTAAACAGTCGTAATAATTTTAATAATAATATTATTGATAAGTGAACAGACAACATCTATTTGATTTGTACTATTTAAACGCTGTGCAAGGTAGTATTACGTTACGTGTCTTGGTAAGAACGATAGCACAAACACGCATGAAATATATAATTATTATAATTTGCTAGAAAGCAACTGCTGTGTCTTTCAAAAGAGGATTTCAACTCACCGAAAGTAAGGCTCCAATGAGGTCAGTGGCGATGGGGTCTTCAACGCCACGCATTCGGGGGTCATCATTTCCCCTCATTTGAGGAGAATATAGCTCAGAGGTCCTCAGCATGTCCACTGCCCTGTCAATGCACGCCACTGTTGACGGAGGGGCACCCTCCGTTGCCGCAGACAGTAGAGATATCACCTAATGAAGAAATAATGGCACTGTGATTTTAGACTTAGTTATATGCACGAAAAAGTGTATTTTCGATGAATAAAATGCTTCAAAAGTAGCTTCAAGGTGTTCTTTATGATTAAAACTGATGAATATAATAGAAGCTAAAAGTTATTTGAATCACAGCTTTTTTATCGGACGATGCACACTGTTCATATCACATAAAGGATGTATTAATATAAACTGAATCACTGTTTGCCAACTAAATGTGTTGCAATTTTGCTTATTTCAATGATATCATTGTTGGAGTAACTTCAGTGATTACAAAGGGTTTGTGTGACTCAGAAAGGCGTAGTGCAGAAAGGACGTAATAAATAAAATAAAAATAAAATATAATGGCCGCCACGAGACGCCCGGCAGATGTAACAACAATGTAAATATTATAATTAATAAAAAAAATTGTAAAGTAGAAAACAGTCCATTGAAATGTTACATTTAGCGTGCATTTGTTAGAGGACGTAATTTTATTTTTTATATATCATGGGAGGGTCAGTTTAAAGTAAAATCCAAGTTTGTAGGGTTGCAACCCTTGTCCCACGGCAGCCATCTTGGAGAAAGGGGTGTTTCAAATGGTTTTCATAGTTTATCTGACGAACTATTGGCCTCACAACAAAAAAATTGTTAACAGTTTTTGTTGCAAATAAGATTATCTACAACTTTTGTCCAGTAACTTTTAGTTGTAGAACTAAAAATAAGTGAGTCACAACTGACAGCACCCGTTCACGAGCATGACGCATGGATTAGCACCATTCAACTCAACCATTTTGAAGAGAACGAAATGATCCGCCACTCGCGCCACCATCAGCGTGATATTTGATAGCTTTCTAGTAGATACATAGTACTCACACAATATGGGCTATGCGACTATTTAATACTAAGGAGATTGAATTTATACATTGCAAAGATAGTTGTACAATGTTCGTCTTCCTATTTAGTGCTATTAATTTAAGCGCCCCTGCCTTGTGGAGCAGGATCGGCATTGAGCCAAGCATTTTATCAGCGGTTATTACATTAAAATATGTTCCATTATCAAATCTCCATACAACCTTACTACATTAATAATTGAGTAGCGTGGAACTTTCGAAAACGGAACATGTTGATAAACAGTTACAATCGTTCCAAAACAAAGTTACTCTAGCAAAAGGTTGATTTCATACCATGACACAGCGTACGAGTCTGTTTTACTGTCTAGGCGCACGTGGATATAGATATTTCACATAAAAGGTGCTATGAGCAAAGCCAAAGAGAATTGCAGGTATTGTATGAAACTAACTTTTGTATGAGACTACTATATTTTCATTACTACTATCAGTGGCTATGAAAATTTATTGCCCTCGAACTTTATCAAGGTAACCGAAAGTTCGTTATAATGTAGATACCTGCAACTATCATGAAACAGGCTATAATATTAATATGTGGACATAAAGAGACTCATATATCGTACGAAATGCTCTTTGATGAAATATTATATTGTAATAAAATATAGTGGGCCACGTGTGTCGCATAAAATATCATTTCTTTTCTATGAAACGGCACATGTTCTATCATTTTATCTTTCCTTAAAGTACTAGCTGTTAACATTTCTCATAACAATAGTGATTTGTAAGCGTATTCTTGCTTTATTGGGTCACAAGTTTCTGTGTGCTAAATATTAAGTGATTCTTTCTTTACATTTTGAGATAAAATATTAGAAAACAAGAAACCAAGAAGTCATTTTTAAAGATCTATCTATAGTTACCCCACGAATAGGTTTAATGAAAAAAGTTTTTTTAGTTTCAGCTCCTTAAATGGGTATAACCTTCAATTTTTTTTTTCAATTTTTGTATAAAAATCGTAAAGCGGTTCACAGAATAAATCTACCTACGAAGTTTCAACTGTGTAGTCTTAATAGATTCCGAATAAAGTGGCTGTGACATCCGGACGGACAGAAGGACAGACAGACATGACGAATCTATAAGGGTTCCGATTTTGGCCATTCGGCTACGGAACCCTAAAAAAGTACATAATATTATTTAATCAAACCTTTGTAATAGGAGCTTCAAGCGGCAACCCTTGCAGCTTTGCAAGAGAAGTTCGTCGCAAGCCATCGGATGCCACTGAGCGTACATCCAGAGACCCTCGCCGGATGGAGTGCAGAGATCCTCGACCACGCTCGTTCTCTATCGCGTGAGTTGGCTCACACACGAACACTATATGCGAAGTACTCCTGTGAAAAAGAGAACAGAGCTAGAAAGAGAAAAGAGATTTCGTCGGGAAAACAATGTGAGACGAAAGGTCTGCATCATGGGTCACGTCGTCGTTGAACGTTACAACGTATCTCAATAGATACGTTGTAACGAAAATTCAATGTTATGATCAATGTGATGTTTGAAATTCAAATTCTCGGATAAAAGTTTGTATAAAACTATAAACACTCAGGCTCATCCCTATATAAAAGTCTGGTAAATGTATGAGACCGCACAAATATTTTAGGCTTATGGCGTCTAATCTAGTCTCACTTTACACTTTAAAAATGTTTATTTTGCAAATAATTGTTCGGCCGTTATTTCGTACCCGACTACTCTGGGAAGGAACAGCTAAAGCAAACTCAGAGGTTTAGACATAACCTTGTCAACTCACTTGAGGACTATGCAAATTAGTGTCTGAGATGGTCTTGTGGACAAAGAACTGCACAGATTTGAGACCTATCCAGTAAATGCAAGCATTTGTCAGTTATCGTGTGGCTTAAATTATAACTCGCTAAGTTACCTTTTTAAGGAGCACAATTTTAGCAAGGTAAATTGGTAAAAATCAACAGAATATGTGCATAAAATACCTTGAAAGAAACCGTATATCCGGAAGACGTTGCGAAAACTGGCCTAGTGTCTCCTGATCTCGGATCATGACAACTGTGGTCAGCAGTGGTAACCACAGAAATTTGAACTGCGCATTTATTGTACTACATAATTTATTTAACTATAATTATGTTTAAATTTCCTGTTTTGTTTAGATTAACGCATGCTTTTAATTATTATTTCGACCATTAATTGAACAGACGTCACAATGAGGATAATTATTTTTTGGTAATTAATATTATTTGTTTTTTATTGATAACGTGGTCAGACTGAGGAAAAATGTCACTAATTTGCGAGCTTAAACGAATTTATTGTTACAATTTTTTCATTTTTTATTTGCCATTTATAAAAAATAATTACATTTGTTTAAGCAGAATAACATTATTAAACCACTGAGGTTTGTACTTAATGCTACATGTAATTCTATATCGAAGTAAAAAACAAAAACAAGGTACACAATAAACACAACATAATAATAATTAAAATTCTATTCGGGTAAAAACCGTAATGTCATCATCTGCCTAGCCTTTTTCCAGACATGTTAAGGGACTAACTGTCCTACACAACCCTGCAGTTACTACTGAGTAATACGATACCCTTTGGTAAGACCAGGCCAGGTTATCAGGCTTTCGGGCTACTAACTACCAGTAACGACGGTCAGATATCTACATTTGACAGGCGGGACTATCGGCTTAACGTGCTTTTCCTGCCTTTTCTATGTATTCAATGATCTGAATGTACGGATTGTTGTTAAACTAGATATAATTAAGTTACTTGGTGAGTCCAATAGCAGCTCCTCGGCAAGGCAGCAGGATGGGGTCAGGGGCGGCGCGACGACGCAGCGTGACCGGTGCCTCCCAGTCACGTGCGCCACTGGTAGCCAGACGCAGGGCTTCGCCCCCTGCGGTCTCCGTCAGAAGCCTTGGACCGTCGTCTACACGCCAGCCCAGGATTTTGCACCACGATTTATTAGCCAGCTGTTGATCAAGACACAGTTTTATGTCATTAGGTCTTTTTATTAAAAAAGTTTTGCGCTTTATCAAAACAAAGCGCGCCGGCACTCGTGCACTGTTGCGGTTGCATCGCGATACTGAACGACTAGACGCAATTACGCACAAATGGTATATCGATTATTCAGTTTTATAACTTCCTTTTTTACACGACTGCCCAAAAAAAAGAGTGTTATGTTTTTAACGTTCATGTATGTATGTATTTTACATTTATATTAAAATTATCAAAAAATAGTAGTCCGCCTATCAATACTATATCAGATAGATATACTATGTGTGGGGGGGGGATCAAAATAATACCCGTTGTTACCGTTTTTACGTCACTCGGTATCACTTCCACCCTGTAGGTATATTATTTTGCCAATAACGGCAACAGTGTCGTTTTTAGGTCCTCAAAAGTGCAGTTTCCAATTACAGCATCATTGTCGGTTTTATATAGGTCATTAGAAGTACAGTTGTTTGAAGTACTACAGCACACCATGCTGTTAGTCAAAATGCCAGGTCTTCTTCTACCTTAGATAAATGTACTTACAAGTATCCTCTGCTGGTCATCAGTGATGGCCACCAGGTCGCGGCAGCGGTCGACAGCGGCGGCCAGTGCTGCCACGGCAGCCACATGTGCGCGTAGTGAGGCACCAGCGGCGCGCGACTGCAGAACTTCAGCGCACCATGCTGTGACGCTCAGGGTTTCCACCATCACCTGTTGAGGGTGCAGGGAGGAGGGTTAGTGTTGTTTTAAAATAATCTCTTTCGGAAGGTGGTGGTAAAAAACGTGAATCACATAAATAAAACTGTTTTATCACATAATTATATGTTGTTATTCTCCTTGTTCATTTAGTTAGATATATTCATTAATTTATCAAAACAGCGAAATACAAATTAATATTTCAGGCAGCTATTTTCGACGTTGCGACTCTGAGAATGCACGGCCTCTCCATATTTCTGATGTGGCAGGCGACTGATCATCATCATCCATAGCGCGATTTTACTCACTGCTGGGTATAGGTCTGCATGTGCGAAGCTCTTATGCAAGCCTTATTCAGTATATTCCCCCAATGGCAACAATTTCGTCTGATAGGCACCTACACAATTCTTCTACACAATTCTTATTATGTAACTCTATTTTAGCTGTATAGGAAACTAATTACATCCAGAGGAATGGATAAAGGTACAGAAAAAGACGTCTATTATTACTATTTCCTTTCCAAATTATGACGAAATTATAGACGCGCCCACACCGGCACGGCGACAAAGAGTTCTCATATTTCCTCTGCATTGAAAATGTCTGCAATTTTACTTCCGAGAGCTCCCTCGCTACAATTTACGTAATGAGCGTTTACGACAGCGGAAATGTGAATACCGTTACCTTTATTTAGTAAGAAGAACATTTATTTCGAAGTATTTGTTTTCAAGCTAAACTATGCAAAACACAAAAAAGAAAACTAAATTAAATAAGATGGCATTGTTTTTTAATAATTCATGTTTCTGTGAACGCCTTGCGAGGATTTCATTTGAAATTAGAACGTGTTTTTTTTTTTAAATTACTGTTTAGATTTTTTTTTTGCGTTCTAAAATAGAGTGCCAGGAGGAATTTCCGTATGAGTAAACATTCTCGACTTGAAATTCTGTGAAACAAATACGACTATTTGGCGCCATTCTTTTAAAAACAAATAGAACTAGTTTTGGCATTTATTCACACTGAATACTTCAAATTGAATGAAACTTTTATATGGAATGTTAACTGTTTCTGAAATTACTTTATCACGAGTTAATTTTTTTTAATGATTTGTTTAACTGTGGGCTTGTGTGTCTTCTAAAACGCATTTAATGATCGATCAATAGTACTTTAGATTGACGAGATTACCTATCTAGATTTATACCAGAATCTACATATTATTAGGTTAAAGGGGTCGATAGTATTTCGTTAAAATGTCACGGCAATAGTGTGTTTTACTCAAGAATTTATTTAAAACCAAACCGAAAGTTAGTATATTTACTCAAATACCTATTTAATGAAGAAGACTACCCAAAGCTTACACCCAAGGCGGTACTAAGCATTCTCGAATTTAATGAAATGTTGTCATATGGGTGGCTCACAAGTTGTTAGTAGGAGCTCATTACTACCCTGGAGATGAGGGAGCAAACTTCAGACGAAGCTATTGTTCCACTGTGTTGTTGAGACGGCGATCTTTTGCTAGACTATTCTACCTATCTGTCTAGATTTGTGGGGATATGTCTAGACGTTTTGGTAAGTTGGTTGGGAGTAAGACCTGAGTACCTACACATGAAGAAAGTTTGGTATGTTTTAAAGTTGTAAAATTACACACTAAAATTAAAATTGATACTTAGAGCGCACAGATTATGTCATATGTGGGTACACAGATAAATAATAACCTAAACTCATCACATTAAGATTCATCATCATCATTTCAGCAAAAAGACGTCCACTGCTGGATATTGACCGGTCCCGTTCATCTCGCATCCAGCGGGTCCCCGCAACCTTCACCAGGTCATCAGAAAACCTAGTGGGAGGCCTTACAACGCAACGTCTTCCGGTTCGTGGTTGCCACTCGAGAAGTCTTCGGCCCCATCGGCCATCCGTTTTGCGAGCAACGTGCCCTGCCCACTGCCACTTAAGTTTGGCAATTCTTAGGGCTATGTCGATAACCTTGGTTCTCTTGCGATTAATATTTATTGGGAACATTATAAAGTTTCGGGTAGCTTGATGTTTTGACCTGTGCATGTGGAAGTTTCCATCCATGAATAAATAAGCCATGAAGTGAAATCTTTATAAAGACTAATTAAGCTAGCTATTATACTCAATTTGAATTTACTTGTAACATGGAAATTACCAAGGAGGCTTGGCGCAAAAGAGGATGTCTATGAGATGCAAAAGAGGAGGAGGCAGTCAGCGAAACCATAATGATGATAGGGGTAACTAAAACCTCTAGACCTCAAATAACAGAGGGTTGATAAATGTAAATAAACTGCATCGGTTGCTCTTAAACAAAGAGGTAAAATGCCTTCAAGATCCATTTAAACCCACCATGGGGATATTAAAGGCGACCACTGGCAAGTAGTGGCGAGTACTGGCGCCTCACTATGTACACAATGGTTGGCTATGGCTCAGTGTTGCCAATTTTATTTTCTAGGGGATCGTACACTAGGAAAAATCTTATTTTTACAATAAGTAGGTACGCATTATAATTTAAATAAAACAAATGATTTAAATACGAAATGTAATATTGTAACTTTGAATTATTTGAATGTATATGATAAGTAGGTAATCTCTATCATACATTTCATAAAAGCAAGGAGTGGTTATCTTAGTTGTAGCAAATCTTCTAAAATATAGAAAACATCAAGGTTTCATTTTCAAATGGATAAGAAAATTAAAATCACGAAAAAAGTTAAAGGCTCGTTCAAATCTGTTGGTATATTTACTGATTCCTATGTCGAAAAAAAAACTCGATTTAAGTCGTACGGTTGGCAACACTGCCACGGCTTCTCATTACATGTATTACTAGGTCAAATTAAAGCCGGCACTTGAGCAAAGTGGCTCTCATTTACATAAACTCATTGCTATTCACTGAAGGCATTGTAAACCGCGTTAGTTCAGCTCGGCCCTGTTGTCTCCTCTCATTGACTGAAAACTAGGTAATATATGCATCCAGGGTAAGTTGGACCAGTGTTATGATAATGATATTGTTGTTTACAAGGGTAAAGATGGCCATTTAATGTTGTGTTGTTCATGACTGTGTTTATTGTAGCAATTTAGCGAAGGTTTTTTTTAAATGGTCGGATAGATTTAAAGTACGATATGGCAAGAATGGAGGTGTGTCATGAGTAGATGAGTAATATAGAAGTATCGGGGAAGAAGATATGCTGCGCCGACTCCCAATGAATTGCGATAAGGGCAAGAAAATGATGATAGTGAAGAAACTTTAATATAAAACTAGTTGTTTTGAAGTATTTTTATGTGAGTTACAATAGCGGTGGTGTAAACAAATGCGAGGTCAATCTTAACACGTTCCAGGGTAAAATAACTCAATTACAGGAATAAACAACTGCCTTTTCGATTTACAGGAAAACCAAGCATTTTAAGGTGTACGCAGAAAATAGAAATTCGTTGAATTTCATATTCAAAATTGAAACTTGAAGCGCCTATTCGGTATATCTGTAGGAAATATAAATACTGGGAATTTCATAATACCTAACAACTTGTAAATCTGGCTCAGCTACGTTTCCAATAAAAATCGAACAACAATAATAATTATTCTTCAAAAGTGTCCCTTGCATTGTAGATTTTCATAGAATTCTTTTTTAGAAAATAATAAAAACATCCTAAAGAAGAATTCTAGACTTTCATGCATACAGAATTTAGAAATTATCACCAGTAGTTTTTTTTTGGTAATAGGAACAAGTTGTGTTGCCCGCAAGTTCGGCCGCGTTGAAAACTAATTCTAATTTTATTGTATAGAGTGTGTTTTTAAAATCCACCTTTTAAACTTTTATCTCAACGAAACCGTCACTTTATTCTTGTTGGTTGTATTGTCAGACTTATAAAACACTTTGGCACGGTTACAAAGTTGTAAAAAAACTGCCGGAAGATTGAAAACACACGAGATTGCCCTTTTACTGCTTTTAACTTGTAGCTACGACGTATCAAAACGTAGATCGCTCTTACATAGTTTGTTTTGAATGGTTAGGTTATTACAGGGATCGCAAACAAGATGTAGCCTACCCGTATCCAGTATCCATCCGAGTTGTTAGCCGTAACGTAAAACCAGCTGTTGTTGCAAAATTGCTTACAATGTTGTTCCTATGTCGGGTGTAGTAAAACCAAAGATACAGGCACGAGATTGTAAAGTTGCATCCTGTACGAAGGTACTGACTGCTTTTAACTTTCAGTGTATCATACATAACACATGGTCTAGTAGTCGCAAGGGTGATTGCTGAGCATGAGGTCCCAGGTTGGGCAAAGTTTTCTTGGATTTTTCCAACAGGTATTTCTTAGTAGCCGCCACGGAGTCGGAATTTGTGCCCGGTTGATGGCAATGGGCTCGCCCCATATTACATTGGGACTTAAACATAACTGGTAAATTGTGGGTGTGCTATTAGACACTCCTCTGCCTAACCCTTGGGGATTACAAACGTGATAATTATGTTATGATTATATATTTTTTATAACTTGGGCTGCTAGTTTGCCAACAACAAATCATGTGCACTGTGTCCGTCGACAACTGTTGACTATTAATTGCCGATTCCACACAGCCGATATCCAGTGGTCGCCTTATGTCTGTCTAATGTCGACAACATACAACAGTCATGGTTTCGTCCAAGTGTCGAACCGGCACGGACAGATTTCGGATCGGGGGGTCTACTCGCTAAGCACGAAACCCGTGAATACGGCCATATATACGGGCGTTTCCTACTCTCTAACACCTACGGATATAAGATTAGTTCGAGGCCCAAACTAAGAATGAATGACTACTCGATTTGACAGTTGGCCTTACTCCCGATGTGTCTTTGCCCGTTCGAAAAGTTGAATTTGACATTTGTTTACACGGATATTTATGTCATTTGATACGACAACAAAATAGTTATCGTGTAGGCCACGAAAGTTTAAGTTTTATAATAAAACAATATTATGGCTGCTTTTTTAATGCTAGTACGAGCTCTAAAATAGCCCCTAAGACGACCCACTGACCGAAGATTCGCCGGCCGGTTGTTTTTGTGCCAAAACTTTCGGTTGTCGAGTATGTGTGCACCGTTATGAGTTTAAAGGAACTTTAGCCTCACAATGGAATTATTTGAAGATTTGTGTGAGCCTGCGAGGAACTATTACCTTTTTTGCCTCGGCAAAAGCGACGAAATTGTGTTGATTCAAGAATTAAGGTAGGTAATGGTTTGATCTAAGAATTAAGTCTAACAATAAACAAAATGAAGATTCTGCAAATTATTGAGTTCTATAACCAATCTGTCCCATCTACCTACATATTTACTGTTGTTTTTGTTTACATAAACGTCCTTGCTGCCCTCTATTTTATCCCGGTTGATCTACCAAGGTGCAGTGGGCCTTAGCAGTGACGTCCCAAATGTTCCAATGGCACAACAGACAGTGTCAGACTATCTGGGTTTGTTAAATTATTAAAGTTTACTAAAGTTTCTACAGCATTTGACTGAGAGGAACCTTTTAAAATAGAGTAAGTTTAAAAGCCTGAACTATTTTTCTAAAACAAACCCAGATATTCAAACTCAAAACTTAAAGCATTTACTTCAATTAAAACATTACAGGCACTTTTGAAATTTGAAGAACAATTCATAAAACAAAACTAAACTACGAATGCAATACGTCATCCCGAAAGCCACCACGCTGAGCTACACGCCGCCGAATGGCCCACAACAACGAACACTGCGTGCACGAAAGCACGCAGCGACGCACACCGCAACAACGAATGCACGAGACTCCAAATCACGGAACAACGAATACACGCCGCAACGCGCAACGCGCGACCCGGAGCCCCCGCACACCCACCGCCACGGCACGCGCCGCCGCGCGCCCCCGCACCCACAGCACTCGCCGCCGCAGACATCCGGCGACGCGCAACCCGACGCAGCAACCCCCGGGACGACGCATTGCACTCCTAAGCTACAATCACAGTCACAATTCATAATAACTTGTGAAAGTACTGTAGTTGTTATTTTATAAAATATGTACCTATAGCAGTGGTGGCCCAGTGGCGGCGGCCCCGACTTACGAACAGTAAGTCGTGGGTTCGAACCCAGGTTACTTTGTGTAATTTATTTCATCACCACTGCTCTCAAAAACGGTGAAGGAAAACATCGTGAGGAAACCGCCGGCATGTTCTAGAACCAAAAATTCGAAGACTTGTGACATCCTGCGTGGTAGATTATAGCCCATTCCCTCTCAAAGAGTGGAGGCCTGTGTCCCACCAGTAGGAACATTAATAGGCTGTTTCATGATGTATATGTAGCAGAAACTACTTGAGCTAAAACATGTCATTTGAACAATGACTACCTACCTATTGAAGAGAAAATTCTGATCAATTTTAGTTGTTTATACCCTAAAATAGATCAGAATTTTCTCTTCATTTTTCAATAATAAAGAATTTTAAATTTTAATAAGCCACACTTGGTAATGTGTACAGATTTTATGAAAATATGGCCTGCCAGGCATAATTGGCAGACTGCATGCATGTGGCATTAGTGAAACCCAGTGAGTGGAGAATTTGTTAAACAGGAAGCAGTTGGACTCCTTAAAATGTCTAAGGGCTTGTTTACGGAGAGGCGGGGAGTTAAGCGGCGCGTGCGGCGCCGCGGCCCGCACTAAATTCAAACATATGGCGTTGTATGAGTGCGTTCACGGAGAAACGATATTATACGCGTTTGCTTGAATTGCAGGCGGTGCCCGCGGCGGCTCTCGCAGCGGCAAATCTCGATGAAGCGATGCCCGCGGCGGAACTTTCTTGCAGTCTTATTTCGAATTCGCACAACCGTATAATTATTGTCTAAACCTACAATCCATATCCACAATTTCGGATACTTCCGTCCACTTTCGTTTCACAATTACTCGGTTTTTGTGTTGTGAATGGCAAGCCATCCACAACTGGGGACGCTCCTGTATTGCAACAATAAATTCTTCTTGTTTGTCGTTGTTCATTTTGTTGCGACACGTGCGCACGCATCTCTCGCTATAGTCGCTATCATAAAACTAGTCGGTTTGATTGAGATCGCCGCGGGCGCCGCGGCGGGCACCACCACGCGTCCCGCCCCGCGTCTCTATGAACAACATGGTATATTGCTATAAATTTGTGTTTACGCGTGCGATGATATCTGCCGCTACACGCGCCGCCTCTCCGTAAACACAAAAAACGTTCGACGCGCCGCGAGTCGCCTCGCTGCACGCGCCGCCCGACACCTCGTGTGTCCGTAAACAAGCACTTTATTTTCATATCATTTCCCACACAATCCCTGTATCTTTTCTTTGGCTTTCCTCTCCCTCTAAATCCATTACTTTTTTAGTCACTTGCGTTTCATCCCTCCTCATTACATGTCCATACCAAGACAGATGACTTCTTTTCAATAGACATAATATATAGACATATTAGTGCAATTGATGAAAAAAAAAGTATGTACAGACTTATAATGCAGTCTCATAAAAAACAACTCTCCTACTAATACATCTCAAGAAATACATAGGATATTAGTATTTATATTTATTATTGATTAGGGTAAAATAAGTATTTTACAGCCTGTTTATTTTGCTTACAGGATACAATGAGCGCTGAGACTGGCAGAAGATTCTGATAAAAACAAAGATTTATCCAATAAAGTATAATTTAATTTTGAACAGAATGTTTTTTTATTTTGCACCAATGAAATTGAAAAGAAAATACAATACACTAATAATGCTCCTTATATACTCCAAAGAAGCTCGTGGCTAAATAAGAACTGCCACTCGGGTCGATCTTTAGGTAAAGCTGTGCTTGCCTAGGTCGATCTGTGGATGGGTGACCGCCCGACATACTGAGTTTCCTCCGTTTTTCGGAAAGCACGTTAAGCTGTTGGTCCCGGCTGCTATATATAGATCTTTGGCAGTCGTTACAGGTAGTCAGTGACCTGACATTCTGACATCCAGTCTTACCAAAGAGTATCGTATTAACTGGGTTGTGGAGGTCAGATAGGCAGTCGCTCCATGTAAAATACTGGTATTCAGCTGCATCCGGTTAGACTGGAAGCCGACCCCAACATAGTTGGGAAAAGGCTAGGCAGATGATGATACTCCAAAACGTCCTCTGGCATCATGATGTGATGTGTATAGCGGGACGGCGCAACATGTTGTCCATACAAATTAAGACTTCTTCAGCAGCCTGTCCTTGGATTGTTACCGGTGGTGGCAACGTACTTGTAACTAGCTTGGAGGGCTCCTAGGCACCCTATATTTGTTTGTTTTTGATACCGCTAATGCTTTTGTTGGTAGCTGCCAACTCGTTGTTTACGTTTATAAAATTGAGGTATTTTACCGCGTGAGTTCTTACTGGAGCGGTTGAGGCCATTTTACAATTTATTACGAAAAGTTTCCTAGTCGTAACTCGTATTATTAATGCCAATTAAGTTTAATGTTTATATTGTAATTATCGTAAATAAAAAACTTGACATTTCAGTCAAACTGACAAATCAGTATACGTCAAAATGTGAAATACAAAGAAGGTAAAGGTATTAACAGGATATAGCCACAACCCGAACAAAAATATTTAAATTATATCTTAAAAGACATAATAAAAGTATTTTGTGCAAATGCAGCCATTTTTTAACAATATCAATGTTTTTTTTCAATTTAAATGCTTGAAAACCATAAAGTAAGAAAACCGGTAATCAATCGAAAAAATGGTGCAACGCTAACGACTTTTATCATTCGTTCACTTATCTAAACTAATTTTGTCTACGACTCCGTTCGAACCTCATTGATCCGTCTCGTTGAGGGAGTAGGGTTCACCCCGTAGTTACGAACGACTTTAGTACGGGCCCGTATATTAGTTGACGGAGTTAGAGAGTAGACCCCCGGCTGCGGACTTAATGAAAGAAAGAAAGAAAGAAAAAGTATTTATTGGTCTCACACAGGACAAGAAATTAATAATAAAAAATTGATGGACATTAATGGACACTAATTTCATTATTTAAATCCCTCAGAGCCTGAAAGGTAAAGGGCAAAGGGGCCTGTAGGAAAGTGGACCAACATTGGAGCAAAGTGGAAAACAGAGCGAGGCCAATAGGCACAAACGGACGTATACAACTGGTACAAGCCCAGTTGCCTAGAACCACAGAGTATATCAAATACGCGCATTTTGCCAGTTATATTTTAAGTCTCATATAATAATACTAGCTGTTGCCAGCGGCTTCGCTTGCTACAACTCGAAAATGATCCCACGGGAAGATAAAATCGGGATAAAAACTCCTATGTGTTAATCCAGGTTATAAACTATCTGTAAACCAAATTTTATCCAAATCCGTTCAGTAGTTTTTGCGTGAAAGAGTAACAAACATGCATTTACACTTACAATATTATATTAGTAGGATATATTATGTTTATAATACCGAATTGAAAAGAACCTTGTCTACCAGTAAAGCTCTACCCGCGCAGTATTAAGTTCTCTAACGCTGAAAGCTTTCTTGCTTCAGTTTGTATTCAATGCTAAAGTCCAGTTTATATATAAATATACTCACCCGGTTGAAACCAGCATCCAGGAATGGGAGCACCGCAAAGTCGTCTTTCAGGTAAGCACTGTAACAAAAGAGATAATAAATTAAGAATTTGTAGAACGTCTTTCTTTTTTATTAAGAATTTTGTACAACAATAGGAGTCAAATTCTATTGAAGTATTGATTAGGTGGTTTCAGAAATGATTGTCTGTCATGAACTCAATCTTTGAGTTATATAACATCAATCCTGTCTTGATAATACACCTCGTTTTGAAAGTTATTAAGTACTGGATCATTGAGTGTACGTACCTAAAATGCAATATTTATTCATACTGAATCTATGAATAAATTGAATATTGCTTATACAGTGGAGGGTATCTCTGCCAAATCCTTCGGAGATTACAGGCGTGATGTTATGGTCGTTATTCACCCATTCGGCTACGAAGCATGATGATGATCTAATATCATCATTACAACAGGATCTTAACTGAAGTACCAGTTAGCAATGTAGCAGTTTCAAGCGACCTTTATAATCGTTGGTCGATGATGATTGCAAAACTCAACACTATACTTCACACTATCACTATACACACACACCACACACACACTCACTATACTATACTACACACTACACTACTACTACACACTCACTCACTCACTTCACTTCACTTCACTTCGCTTCACTTTACTACTATACTTCTTCACTATATTTTACATGTGGTTAACTATCATTATGAGGTCATGTATTTCGTAGAAGACATATTATTGTGTAGCTGCTCTTTACCTTTGAAATACCTGATATTTCATTCAGTTGGTATTCTAAAGGTTACATAGAATTGCTCTCTCTATAGTAATAAAATCTAAGATCGTTCCTAGAAATATCGTCCTACAATTTTCCCATCACGCAAACAGAAATACGTTCTATTCATTAAAATATTAAGTAACATCTCGCATTTCGCTGATGGTAGTTGCAAAGTAATATTAGTGCGACGGTACAGCATTTAGCTGATTTTAACTGAAAGCTTTCGACTGCACCGTACTGAGTAGTTTCATGAAACTCAAGTTGTTCCGATTCGCAATGAATAACTTCCCGTTCTCGTTCCACGGAGCGTGGTATATACGTAGATATTTATATGTAAGCATTGCTTTTGAGTTGAATAACTAATTATTTTTAAAAGCTTCAGGAAGTTGTGTTTATTTTGCTGTATTTTTTACCCGACTGCAGGAAAGGGTAATGTTTTTCGCGACTATCTTTGTTTGTAATATTCTTTTATCTTATTTCATCATATCTTCCAAACCACTCCATGGATTTTTATAGGTCGCTGTACAGTCACGAACAGTAATATGTATACGGATACGCACGGTACGGTGTAGGTGTGTGGATTAGTTTATAAGTTTTTAAAATAAAATGTTAAAGAACTGTGGATGAAGTAACGTTCAAACGCGAATTTCTCGTGAATTCTTGATTGCAACTTTGAGTTATAACCTACTTTATGATAATATGCTTTCCGAAATAATAGTTTCGTCACATGAAAATTAAATAACACTGTAGGCGAAAATTGCTTCTAAACTAGCTGCACTTATGTATAGCGTCTTGCCGTGGATTTGATTATTCTTTTTTCACAAGTCTTGTTAAGTATTGAAGCCTTTTAAACGTGTGGATGTTTCTGAACGTTTAAGCCTAAGGAGAATGTTGTTCTTTTATATAAAAATACGTCGCCGATTTTTAAATCCCCAGAACCAATTTTCATGGATTATTTATTCACTGTCGAGGAAAATATTACCTCCGTTTTGGATCGTGACAGTTTCTCGCAAATCAATTGCGTAGGTACGTTACATTATATTGTTTTCACGCGTAAAAGGTTACTGGAAGTTGCCATGTTTATATAATGAGTAACGCGCTTGGCTTTTAGCAGTTCATGTGGAAATAATATTGCTATAAAACGAAGAGTTTTAGGAACACGGTGAAAAGATTCGGGGAACCTAGTGGAAGTTTTTGTATTCAGTAAAATGTTTACTGAATAAAAAGTCTCGGAAACCCGGTTTCATTGTTGGTTGTACTTTGTGTTACAATATAGGGCTTCGGACATCGTTTTGTTTGATTAATTTTGAAATGATCTAACATAAAGTACACTAAAGGTAAAATTAATTCATTATTCCTAATATTAAATTAAATTTATTGTGTTTGAGTAACAGGTCCACTACCCGGTTTGCAATAAAATATAATTACCCAAAACAACACAAAGGGAAACAAAACAAACCACTAGGTAATCGTGTCAAGGCTACACAGAGGGTGTTCGTAAATTAATTTGCACTAATCCTTCGCCCCGTGCACACGTCCATTCGTGACTCAGTCCATTCATCAATCCATCAGACAGGTTCCTCTGGCCTCAATAGCGGCAAGTCCAACAATATTATCTGGGAACATTGTCTTCGCCTACACAATTCGGTCCGAAATCGGACCTGGGACTGCTGACAGACAATAGGACCCGAAGGCTAGTTTGAAAACGGCCTTGAATGTGTATGAAAGCTGTCGAGTCTAGGATACATAGGTATTTGTATGGCTTTTGAGATGGGATCATAATAACAGGTAGAATGACAGTAAAAGAACCATTAGTTCGTTGTTTTTTTTGTGTTTCACATAATTTGCGTAATTCTCAAAAAAGTGTCATGGCATTTAGTGTAGTCCTAATTATTATCATTATTATAGTGTCAAGGACTCCTTTGACAATGAAAATTAAATATACTTGTGATAATTTTGTACACTTATCATCACTGTTGAACAAAGACATTATAATATATACTCTTGTTATTTAAGTATTTTATTATCTTCTTTTTATACCATGTTTTTACCCGACTGCAAGAAAAGGGTAATGTTTTTAATTAAATAAATATTATTATATTCTTGTCTTCTGTTTTATCTCTGAAGTACGATCGTCCGTTCCAATCATGTCACACCACCCAGTATAATGGCCGCAAATGTCCCAGCTTTCGTCACTGTCACTTTCCTTTATCAAAACAAATTGCTAGGATTTGTGATCACGGTTCAACGTAGCTTGTACACTCACGAGTATAAATGTGTAGACACTTATAAAACTCTTAAAGTTATTTTTCCATGAACATGGAATTAATATTCATAAATAGGGGGAAATGGTTATTCACTACAATCAATGTAAGGGAACAACTTTCTAAGTGGGACCAAAATTTCAATGCTCCATAGAGATGTGCATCTGGATTGAGGGCCCATTTTTTTAAACCTTGCCAAACGAAATAAGACTCATAGGGAAATTACTTAAAAATAGTTAAAACTTAAAGCATAGGGCCACGAATTTCTTAAACGTGAATTAAAAATGTTATGATTAAATAACTTGGGCCCTCAATCCAGACGCATGCATAAAGTGACATAGCCTAAATCTCAGTAAGTCCTATCTTTGGGTTCATAATTTTTATTCAGGAATTTAGTTAAGAATTTCTTAAAGATTTTAAGAAATTCCCAAATCTGTAGAATGTGACATTACAGATTTATGGCGGTATTTCTAGGGCCCTCAGTTCAAATGTGTCTGTACTGAGGAATCTGCAAAACATGGATTTATCTGAAGAAATACATAAATGCGACTTTAACATGTTTTACTTAGATACTTAGGTGAATTAGTTAAAAAGAAATAATGACGGAAAAGTTCATTGTTACGTAGTAAATGAAAGTCAAAATTTACTAAAACGTCTGAACTGAGAGCCCAACATTTTCGGCTTTATTGACTAGGCTCAACCTCATAGATTAACGCAAATTAGAATAAGATTTTTAACTATTCTTTAATTAAATTTTAACATATCGTCCGTTCTTCTTAATATCATACTTAAAGAGAAAATTGATTTTCTATTTTTATATAAGAGAAAAATTTGTAGGGTGACCATAATGATCATAGTTAGTACCGGTACATTTTCAAGATTGATCTAAAAAGATCTGACAGTTTAAAATAAAACAATTAAATTTACCTAAGCATTATTTAATGATTTTCGTGATTTCGGAAATTGTATCTTAAATACAATGTATCTTAAAAAAATTTTTTGCAAAAAAAAACCGACGTCAAAAACATAAAAAAAATGAGAAACACATAATCGATAAACACAAATAAGTGAAAAATTAAAAATAATAAAAAAAAAATATTTAAAAAAATCAGCTTTTGAAGTTGGTGACATATTTTGTTTGTTTGATTTCCGTTTATTGCCACCGACTTCAGGCGCTGTTTTTTCTTGTGAAGTTTATTTTTAATTTTTTTGTTTTTCACTTTTTGTGTTCTTCGATTTTGTGTTTTTCACTTTTTTATGTTTTTGAAGTCGGTTTTTTTTTCCTTTTTTAGTTGTAATATATAAGGAGCTCGTGGCTTAATAAGAACTGCCACTCGGGTCGATCTTTAGGTAAAGCTGTGCTTGCCTAGGTCGGTCTGTGGATGGGTGACCGCCCGACATACCGAGTTTCCTCCGTGCCTCGGAAAGCACGTTAAGCTGTTGGTCCCGGCTGCCATATATAGATCTTTGGCAGTCGTTACAGGTAGTCAGTGACCTGAAAGTCTGACAACCAGTCTTACCAAAGGGTATCGTATTACCTAGTATTAACTGGGTTGTGGAGGTCAGATAGGCAGTCGCTCCATGTAAAATACTGGTATTCAGCTGCATCCGGTTAGACTGGAAGCCGACCCCAACATAGTTGGGAAAAGGCTAGGCAGATGATGATGAGTTGTAATATCCTATACAAATATTTACTATGCATTGAACATTCAAACTAGAAACCAAGCCCTTAAACTTCAAGATTTCCTTATTATTGCTTTCAACTCCTAATCGTTGAGGAGAGTACCTTCCATAACCAGCTCACTCACTCAATCATCAGATCCTGATACGGTCCACAATTGACGGAGATATGCGCGGATGTATAAAAAAATTCATACACATGAATAGAGAACCTTCTCCTTTTTGGAAGTCGGTTAAAAATTACCCCAAATCTCCCTTCGTAACTGACCAAGAACCAAGAACTCTTATGTAATTATTATCATGCACAAAAATAAATGAAATCAATTATTTATTATTGAATAAAAGTCTTTATTGAAAAATAAACAAATACGCTACGTAGTGCCGACCACACAAAATTAATTTTTTCTTCCATTTTATTTCTGGTTAACTCATACACATGACAATGTCACAAAATATATTTTCATGTAAAATATCTAACCACATTAATTACAATTGCTTTGTGTAGGTAAAATCTACTAAGTGATTTCAAAGGAAATTTTCCTAACAAGTGAAAATACGTAAATACAAATAAACGAAAAAGTCAATACATGAAAAACCGACTAAGATCATATTCCTAATTTTTAGAATGTCTAAATTTGTTAGATCACTAGTTTGAAATAATCCACATATAGTAAGTTTTCTTATGCTCTATTTATTCCTTTTCCAGAAATGACATAGCTTTTATTCTAATTCATAAAATATGTTTACCATTTTACAACGTCTTCACCAAGATAATGAGAAAAAAACATAAAAAATAAAGAAAAAAAGAGCAAGGCTAGCAGACACACACGATAATGGCGATGATCTTGTTTTGTCAAATTGTAAACATATTATCGAATTATATTAAAAGCTATGTTATCTTTGAACATGTAATAAATAGACCCTATGAAACCATACCGACTGTGGATTATTTAAAAGCAGTGATCTAACAAATAATCAATTATCAACAATCTAACAATAAAAATTTGTTAGATCACTGCTTTTAAATAATCCACAGTCAGTATGGTTTCATAGGGTCTATTTATTACATGTTCAAAGATAACATAGCTTTTAATATAATTCGATAATATGTTTACAATTTGACAAAACAAGATCATCGCCATTATCGTGTGTGTCTGCTAGCCTTGCTCTTTTTTTCTTTTTGGCGAGCTACCAGCCAGACCGTTCGTTGTTTTTTCTTTCTAATTTTTTTATTTTTAAAAGTGCCCTTAACGCAAACGAAAGGCACTTGTTCTCCCCACCACTGCGATATTTTTTTTGTTCTAGATCATACGTGGGAACCCCCCTAGTTACGGAGATATTGAACAATTAATTAATTATTTCCAATTTTTCACAGCTGTTCTGCAACTAGGCCCATAATAGAACCTTAAGGACAATAAGGACTAATATCATATTATAAAAAATAGTAATACAAATAAAGAAAACAAAATTGTAAACTGTAGGTACATATATAATACGTTTAGCTGCAAATATTACGACTTTTCGACTGCGCTTTGCAAAATGTACTGGTACTAACTATGATCATTATGGTCACCCTACAAATTTTTCCCTTATAAAAAGTATAAAATCAATTTTCTCTTTAAGTATGATATTAAGAAGAACGGACGATATGTTAAAATTTAATTAAAGAATAGTTAAAAATCTTATTCTAATTTGCGTTAATCTATGAGGTTGAGCCTAGTCAATAAAGCCGAAAATGTTGGGCTCTCAGTTCAGACGTTTTAGTAAATTTTGACTTTCATTTACTACGTAACAATGAACTTTTCCGTCATTATTTCTTTTTAACTAATTCACCTAAGTATCTAAGTAAAACATGTTAAAGTCGCATTTATGTATTTCTTCAGATAAATCCATGTTTTGCAGATTCCTCAGTACAGACACATTTGAACTGAGGGCCCTAGAAATACCGCCATAAATCTGTAATGTCACATTCTACAGATTTGGGAATTTCTTAAAATCTTTAAGAAATTCTTAACTAAATTCCTGAATAAAAATTATGAACCCAAAGATAGGACTTACTGAGATTTTGGCTATGTCACTTTATGCACGCGTCTGGATTGAGGGCCCAAGTTATTTAATCATAACATTTTTAATTCACGTTTAAGAAATTCGTGGCCCTATGCTTTAAGTTTTAACTATTTTTAAGTAATTTCCCTATGAGTCTTATTTCGTTTGGCAAGGTTTAAAAAAATGGGCCCTCAATCCAGATGCACATTCCATAGAGTATTTTTTTATTTGTTGTTTACTTAAATATGACCGCACCATTCTAATATATACATAAACTCACGCCTCATTCCCTTGGGGGTAGGCAGAAACCACAGATTACCACCTGCTACGATCTTTAAATACTCCTTTTGCCTCTTTGACCGTTCATACATCATACTTTCTGATACGTGCTATCGCATTTATGCTTGTGAGTGTACTTCGTGAATAAATTAAACTCTGCGTTGGATTAATTATTTGCATACAACAATTAATCTTGATAAGAGGCAAAGCTATGTTTTATATTAGTTCAGTTGGCTATCCTAATATATAGTTGGATTTAGTTTTGTTTAATTGTTCTGTTTCATAGTTTTGCGTGAAGGTTTATATCCAACTTCAACAGCTTGTTTGCGGAAAGCTGGGTAGTTTTGGGTTCGGTTGCCATAGTAACCTTGAATTAGATTCTGAGGTTTTATTATTCAAGGTCTTCATTTTAGATAGCAGTATAATTAAATTCTTGTTCTCGATAGGTCGCCTGGTAAATTAGAAAATATGTTCTATAGCTATTTTACATTTATGGATCATCTAGAAAATTGCTTTCGTTTCATTTCCCAACGTGTTTCATTCTCCCACCATTATGATTGAATAAAAAGAACAATCTCTTATAATTGTGCTTGCAAACAGTAGCCGCGTGGTGGATAATAGCCCATCCTTCCCCTAGAGGGGAGGCTGAGTCCCTGCAGTGGGAACATAATAGGCTGATGAAGATGATAATGATTCGTTGTGAAAATATTTTTTTGATATATTCTCAGTCGGTGCTTCGTTATGTTGTCATAGCTACAAAAAATATTAAATGCAGTCGTTGTTATAGTTACATGTGTTGCTGCGTGCTTTCATCGTCCCAATATTCGTTGTTGCAAACTTACGGCGCAGTGTAATTCGACATAGCATAAAGTCTTGTCAGAATCACTTCAGTATTTTTTTTCCACAATTGCTGTCTCCACGCGCGTATGGCTTGAGCTCGGGGCTAAAAAGCTATGTTGTCATGGCAACAGATTATTTTTTTGCGTAGGATGTCTGAGCAAAGTTGTTATTAAACACATCTGTGTAACTAATATGTTCCTAGATAGTTGTGGGTGGCATATTGATTGACATTTGAATAGGGTACTACTTAGTCTATTGTTGGGGAGTAGCTTTCTAATATTATCTTAAGAGGACATATTATACACTAGTGTCGAGGGGCTTGTGGCTTAATAATGACAGCTGAATAGGTCTATCGAATGTAAGTTACTCTTGCCGAGGTCAGTCTGTCGATGGGTGGTTATCCACGGAGGGGTCTCGATTAAGTACTCGTACATATCAAGCTTAGGAAACGCATGATTTGTAGAGCTTTTACTGTCGTTACTTGTTATCCTTGACAGCAGCCTGAAGTTATACCTTACAATTACCCACTAACTAGGTTGTAATAGAATTGTACCAGCAGGAAAAAAAGCACATCTGGAAAAACGTAATGGCGAAAAATAGCCCTTATTCGACTCACCTTTTAGGCTTATTTTTGTAAAATAATCCTAAAAGCTGCCTAGGTTGGTCCGTGGATGCGTGACCACTTATTACATACCGATTTTATCCGTGCCTCGGAAAGCACGATAAGCTGGTGGTCCCAGCTGTCAATTGTATATATTTGACAATTGTTATAAGTAGACAGTGTCCCGAAAGTCTATTAATCAGCCTGTACTAACTGCGGAGGTCGGCTTCCACAACCCAGTTAGTCAATCTGAATAGATAGTCGTTCCATATGGAAACTGGTATTCAGGTTAGATCCTAACATAGTTTGAAAAAGGACAGGCATATGATGATATCAGGGTTGCGAAAGTAAAGTAGACGCTCCATCTAGCTAATATGATTGGCTAAGGTAACAAGTTAACCTCTCGTCCCAGCCGCCGCGGGAGGCGATCCGGGCGTCGGGGGCCACGTGATGGCTTCCGGCCACCGTAGACGCGGGCCTGTGGACGGTGAGTGATGGGTAAGCTCGCCGTCCGTCCGTCTTATGACGACGACAGGCCGTGTCGACGGCGCGTTCGTGTTCCACGCGCGCCTCAAAGAGATGTCAGCAACATGGAAGGGGCCCGCAAGGGTCGACGCCTGTCGAGGCTGCGGGTTGTTCGCAAGAGATACCACGGCCTCGACATGAAGGGTGTCGTGTTACTTACCCCTAACAAGTAAAAGAGGGTAAGTAATTTAACAATTGAATTTAATTTAGAGGTAAGAGGTAAAAAATACAAAGAAATGTATAAAAACACGAACCTTCCTAACTCACGCTTTGCACAGAATAGAACAGCTCCAGGACAGGTCAATCTCGAAGCCAGGCCAGTAGATTACGGGCGAGTCCTTTAGGGAGGCCCGGAGAATACGTTGGAGGTACTTTGCGTCGCGAGGATCACGGGCGAGTCCTTTAGGGAGGCCCGGAGGATACGTTGGAGGTACTTCGCGTCGCGAGGATCACGGGCGAGTCCTTTAGGGAGGCCCGGAGGATACGTTGGAGGTACTTCGCGATGGTTCTTCTTAAGAACTCAGATAACCACTTGTAGACGTGATCATTCTTCTTTAAAAACCAGATCTCAACTGGAGGGCATCCTTCAGAAATCCCTTTTTATAAAACAATCTCTCCGTTTTTTTCCACCCAATTGTCTTTTAATTCTTTCCAGAATTTAAGTTCTTGAAATCAAAAATTGTGAGTTGCCTGTATTTAAAACGGCCTGTATTATTCAGTCAAAAACTTCCTCAAAGAATTTCTGTGAGCGTGTTAATTAATTTTATAAGCGTGAGATAAGTTACAGTTAATAGAAATTATCAATAAATTACATTATTTGAGCTAATATATTAATAAAAATAAATTAAATTATATAAATCAAATGTAACCTTCATAGTTCTAACCACTAAGAAAAACTATGACACAAATTAAAAGAAAAAGTAAATGACATATTGACAACTGACGTTATGTCACACGAAAAGTAAACAATGAAAAATTATAAGATTTAATATTTTAAAACAGTAAAAACAACGTTAATAAATCGAATAAGATCGATTATAAGACTGCCAACAAAAATAGTTGTCGCCAAGGCGCGAAATGAGACGTAAAAAAGGACATTTTATGAAAGATGAGGATGATTAGTAAAAGTGTAAGTATAAATCTCAATAAATACTATAAGGGCTAAGAAGGAACATGGATGGTTTTTAGTCAGTAGAAGTCTGACACTCCCTTTCGCTCTGCCCAAGAGCGAGAGGGGTTATTTGATGATTTCCCACCCCCCAAAAAAAAAAAAGGTATAAACAAGTTTGTTTAGCTGTTATCTACTCGCTGAAAGCTATCTGCATTCTCTTTTTTAGCTTTTAAATAAAAACGAGTACAAATTTGCAATTTTCCTTGATGTTTTGAAAGGCGGAGTTGTTACTTAAATCGAGAAATGCGGAAAGAAAACCTTGAATTAACGTAAAAGCATCTAATAAAAGATGTTTCATATTTTGAAAAGGCTAGGCAGATGATTTTGACATTATGAGAGCCTCTAAAAAGCTTTGTTGGCTGTATGTAGTACAAATTTGAAGGATTCGTAGCTTGCAGCTATTAATTAATAGGTATCATGTACTTCACAATTCCATAATACCTTTTTGGAGAATCAAATGGGAGAGTCGCTGACTCCTGACATACAAGTTCACCTAGTTTAGGACTCAGAGGCTTCGAACAAGTTTCTGTAACATATTATGTCAATAAATAAATATTATTTTTGTAAGGAAAAAAATCCGAAATATTGAGTGGAAATCATTTTCAGTACGATTGATAGTGCCTCGATTGGTTTATGAAATGTATTGAAATCGTCGTCTTTTTGTGAACGAATAATATCGTTGCGTGGGTTTGACAAGCGTTTAAGTGCGTAAAAAGCCCGCGTTTTAAATCCAGACCTTGTCTTTTTAAATATTATTCTGGCCACTTTTAGAAGAATCCCGCGTAGCTTTATTTATTACTAACTAGCTTATACCCGCGGTTTTGGTTATAAACTATTTGTATGCCAAATTTCATCCAAATCCGTATAAAAGTTTAATTATTTATTAGTAGGATAGGATAATTTAGGAACTCACGCAAATATTCGGGCCAATTTGAACTCTCTATAGAAGTTATTAATTACAGTCTTACTTAACATTTATAAACATTAGTGTTTTATCAGACATTCTTCCAAAACCTCTCTCTCTATGTTCTAGAGGAAAATACCAAAACTACTAATTACTTAACTAATAACGACTTCACCAACAAGTACTTCAAAGACTCTTTGAAATAGCTTTTCATTTCGCAGTTTTTCAGTAGCAACATTTCCATGATAGTTAATCCACTCCAGTCATAATTCTTCTTTACAAAAAATTGTGTAGCGGGATGTACAAAGTGGACGTGGGAAGTTTTCCAGCCCAGTGGTTCGAAAATGGAGGGGGCTCAGCAAAAATCCAGTCAAAGATTTTTCACAGCGGTTTACCGCTTCGGTGGAACTTGACCCTTTAGTTTGTTATGTGGTGGCTTCTGTTGTGTATTGTGATAATCTTTGAGAGAGGATAAGTTTGTTGTATATGAAGGCAACAGTTGGTTAAAGTTTTGTTTGTGCTGGCTGTGAGAGCTTTTCTTGGTTTAAGTTGTATGGTTTATGGGATATTATAAATTGCATATCAAATAAATAATCGCCTATCAATACATACTCATCATTTATATTCTTTTTTACATCAAATAACTTACTTCACTACAAATAAACTAAATGTTTAACAAAACTCAAACTGCAGATAATTCGAAATTATACATCAATATGACATTACTATTTTCCTCATAATGCAATACAGTTAAATTTATTTTTGTACAAAAATACTACATACATAGCATAAATACTGACTGCACAGCAAATTTTCCATATTTCATAGCAAAATAACTATCCCAGTCGCATATTAACCAGTAAGTACAACAAAACCTGTTCATCATATTTGTCTTAATTTTCAAGAAGCCATGCTCGGCAAATTTAATGATTATTATAACAAAAAAATCCTGTCACATTGCATTATTTCTAAAAGCAGAACAAATTAACTGAAATAGGTTCGCGGCTTCGCGCGCTTTTTCGTCACTAATGGGCGGCATGGGCACCGGGCCGTAGGCCGACGAAGGAGGCCCGGCACTTCGGGGACAGAAGATATTAGTGTTATTTAATATGCGAGCGAAGCGAGCGCGCGTCACTTCGCCGTTGTCGGGTAAAAAATAACCACTATGCTGAGTTATATTTAGAGTGGCTCAGATAGAACTTAACTAGTGGCTAAGATAGGAATACTTAGATGCTCGTTAATTGTGGCTTACTTAGTAATTTAGAAGGCAATGTAGATTTTTAGAGGCGAAAACGGTTTAATTAGCACCCAATTCTATATTTTTTTTTGCTGATCTCATTATGTGGTAATTAATAAATAATAAGAAGACTGTGACTAATAAAATGCTGTTTTATTTAGAAAAACTGCTGTAAATAATATAAAAATAGAAGCTATATTTAAAAGAAAAAGAGTTAACATGTATAATGTGCATTAAGATTATTAGCTGTGTATTTGATGAAAAAGCTTTTGCTTTAGGAAAAATCGCTGTACGCTGCGAAAATAAATTGTAGTGTGTTTAGTGATATTTTGAGTTGAATATTTTGCTGTGCAATCAGTAATTTTGATGGGAATTCGGAATCTTATTGCATAGAAAAAGGTTATTTTTTGATTTGCGTTTAAATACTACCCATTGTGTATTAGTAGCTTTTAGTCTGTATTTTCTTCTATGATTTATAAATTGTTTTAGGTATTTTATGACTTTAGGAATTTAATTATTTCTAAAAAACTTTAAAAAAAGATTAAAATATGAAAATAGGCATATCGTTATATTAACTAAAATTATTTTCAGATACACTACCACTGTTTGTCTTTGCACCAATCAGAGGTCGACTGGTAGAAAATGCCTACGGCATTAAGTCCGCCGCTGTGTTTGTGCTTGAAGTGTTAAATTAATAATGTAAATATTTAATGAACAAACCTTCAACTTACGAGATATTCCAAGAATAATAGTAATTACTGTATCTAATCTATTTAAATAAAAGATACAAAATATTTACAGAACATGACAACGTAAAAGAGACAAAAACATGAGAAAAATATTCTGCAAACAGGAGCATTCATTGTCGAAAAGTATTTTTTGAATAATGTAATGTTGTTTCAACTTACATTACTTTCAGCTCACATTTTATAGTTTTTTGTTTTATAAATTGTAGCCATTATTGTGTGATTGTTTACCATAATTGTTGTGTATAAACCAGTATAAACTAATTTTTTTCCTGTTTAAAGCTTATTTCAGTTTTATTGTGTTTTTAAATAGACTTCATCTTTAAGTGCTTACATATAATGAACATATATAATCTATTATTTATACTGAAAACGGGATATTTACCACGTATACAGAAAAAAAAATCAAAAAATATCCCGTTTTCAGTATAAATAATAGTGTTAGTGACCATGTCAGTTTAAAATCTTATATATAATCTACCTATCTAACTGCGACTTTCCCAAATAACGTTCAATAAAATCCCAGAAAATGAGCAAACTGTAATTTCACGGCAAAAGTCATAAGGCCATCTGTCAACAGTAAATAACTATTTATAAAAAAAGATTGACGTCACACACTGTTATACGGTATTCAAGGAAACGAGACGAAATTGCCGAAGTAATTTCCTTCAACGTAATATTTTCCGGGATTATGTGATAGGAATACGTGGAATTGTCATGTTGTGTATAAACTCAAGAGGAGATTTCAGATTATGTGTGACAGTTTGGTATTTTTTTTGTTATTTACAAGGTGTAAACGGACCCTTCACGAAGACGTCAAACAAGCATTCTTTACATCAAATAGGGATGTTTACTGACTAAAAAAAATATGATTCTAATTAGTCCGTCTGTTAGATTATCGAAAAAATTGGATATGTATTTTTTGTTTTATCAAATCAATAAAAAATGACGAAGATAAACCGCGTCACTGATTTGAGTGGGGGTTGTGACGTCAATCACCGGTAAAAAATGTCATTCAGACATTAGGTCTTAGAATATGACGTCACACGAGTTTTCAAAGCACTGTATCGTCTTCATTGTTTGTTTACGTGAAAAAAGGAAAAATACGTGTCCAATATTTTTTGAAAATCTATCTGACGGACTAATTAGATTTTTTTAGTTAACAAACCTTATAAGTATTAAAAAGTATTAACAAAAGTATTAACTTGTGACAAACTTGAAATTTTAACTTTCTTTCTTCGTAACTAGAAAGTTCCCAGGTACGGTCTAGAACCAAAAAAAATCGCAATGACGAGAAGAATCAGTGTTTTTCAGTTACGATGTAATCAGTGGGATCTACAAATCCATATTTGTCTAAAATAAACTGGTATTTTATTTAGAAAAGCTGATGTTGTGCATAATAAACCGTACCCTATTACGCTTGCAACTTTGAAAGGTATCTTACGCAGTGGAAGAAAATCTTCACATTTTTGAAATTTGTTTATTTAGTTTAAATAAAAAACAGTATTATCCTATGAAAGCTTGGATATAAGCTGATATATTAACGTAATAAGTGGTAATCACAAAAGCGGTGGTTTACCTAACAAAATTAATAAAGCTTTGTCTAAAAGCTTTTCTAAATTAACTCTTTGTTTAGAAAGTAAAGAAGGAGGGAGTTTTGTCAATGACGTTATACTTCATTATAAAAGCATATAGGTTAAAAGTTAAAACTAAGAATATGAAGTGGTTTTTCAAAGCGAAAATAATTGAACAAATAATCATCTTCATCATCAGCCTATAATGTTCCCACTGGAGGGACTCAGGCCTCTTCTCTAGGAGAGGGATGGGCTAGAATCCACCACGCGGGCCCAATGCGGGTTAGTAGATGTCACATGTCTTTGAATTTCACCATTTTGAGAGCAGCGGTGATGAAATAAATTACACAAAGTAATGCGGTTGCCTGGGTTCGAACTCACGACTTACTGTTCGTAAGTCGGGGCTGTAACCACTGGACCAGCACTGCTCGCTCGCCCGACACACGAACACTGTACCCCGAAATAAATGCTATTTTTTTTATTAATAATACGAAATTTATAGTACCCTAGCACAAAACTACAGAATTAAAAACAAAAAACAACAAAGTTAAAAGTACCTCCACACACGCGGCCGGCCACGTGTCGCAGTCCTTCAAAGTTTCGACGTCAAACGCGCACACTTTAATTATAAACGACACGTTCACAAAAGGAAACTATACGAGTACACCTTTAGGTATGTTTTGATAATTCTTTTGATCCCGCCACTCTGCCAAAAGCCGCTTTCTGGCCTGTCAACAAGTTTGACGTTGACGTCGCGTTGACGCAGCGTAAACGCGATAGTTCGTGTTCGGGTAAAGCCTTTAGGGTAAGTGTCAGAGTTTACTTTAACAAGTGGTTTTAAAGTTTGGATCGGTGTGTAGCAGTTTTATCGGATGATATGGTAAAGTAACAGGTTTTTCTTGTTTGTGTGTTGTATGTATAACATTTCACGAGTAAGTTTTGTTAGACTTCATCCTCATAGTAGTGCTTATAAAAGAGTTTTTTACAAAGAAGTACGTCTATTGATGCAATTTCCCTGTCTATCCCTGCTGGTACTGTCTTACTGTGGGGCAAAGGCCTCCCCCAATGCCGTCTATGTGTGCTCTATGCTTGTGCCTGAATACTGCCATAAAAAGACGTCAAAAGTGCAAATTATTTAAAAGTAGCTACATTGACAGGTGTGCACAACATTTTAGGTCGCTCGGACGGGTCGATGCGCTCTTTACGGCCAGTAAAAGGGATTGCTTCATTAAAGGGATGGATCGGTACAGAATATTGCATCACATTTATTCTTTTTTTATGTGTTCGAACGTTTAATTTGTTGGTTCTGGGTATTGCGGTTGAGGTTATTGGGGGATGAAAAAGGAGGTTTTTAGCTCGATCAAAAACATCACCCTCAGACTTTCTAGCCAGTCGAATAGATGAGAAAAATACTGCGAACGAAAAGAAGCCAGTCGAATAGATGAGAAAAATACTGCAAACGAAAAGAAGTCTGTGCTTCTCTATTGTCAGAGGAAACTCATTTCATTTCAAGACTTGAAAAAATAACCAAACCATATTTTAATGAAACTGCTAGAATAAAATTGAAAAGTGCTCGCACAAACAGCGACAAAAAACAACTCTTAAGCAAAGTTAGAATTCAACAGAAGAATTCAAAACAATAAACCATCCACTTTATGTTCCAAATAAAAACAAATCAAATAGCCATGCTACGGCGTAGCAAGCGTAGCACAGGTTGACAATAGTGCTACGAACGACATTAAAAAGTACAAATTGCCGAAACACGTGTACGAAATTACCAACAAGGGATGTGCATGATATTTATTCATGTTTTTTTTTATTTGAAATAACGTATCATAACATCACGTCTGTAATCCCCAAAGGGTTTGAGCAGAGGTGTACCGTATTCAAGGGATTTAATCTGAACAAATGTGAGTGGAATAACAATAGGTTTTTCTCATCAACCGGGTACTTATCTGGACTCCATGGCTGGTACTAAGAAATGTCTGATGTAAAAACCCAATAACACTTTGCCTGACCAGGGAATATAAGACAGGGCCTCATGCTCGGCAGTCGCGCTTGCGACCACTAGACCAACAAGGTATTTGAAATTAAATTTTACTTTTTTTTTATCGAAACCCTTGCTTGCCACGTGTCTGTCGGAATCAATTTTCTGATACGAGTATTTAATAGTAATATAAGTACCGTTTCGGAACGTAACAAGATCGGTTACGAGTCAATATGTTACCGAACATTTGGCTATTAACATTGTTCCGGACGTTCGTTATGCTCGCATGTAAATTAACAGAGTTTTTAATTAATCTGTTTGTGTTCAAATTAATTTCAAGGGATATTTATGACGTTCTTTGAAAGGTTAATCATTATTCGCTTTTGGTTTGCATTATCCATATATTACTATTACTGATATGAACGCATTCAACGTAGTAAATGTCCTGATAAATGATGTGAAATAGTTTTTTGTGTGAGAAACTAGTTGAACAATTCTTCATTCTGCATTGAAAACGAGAAATCCCGCGATCTGACCGGTGTTACCCTCCTGTTCTGTGGGTGTTACGACTGGTTGACTATTTCTTGACGGTTATTTTAGGTTTCTGAACGTATTATGTTAATCATGAATCGCTTTACATAGTGATAAGAGGTATTGATATGGTACATTCTCTAAAAATAAGCGGCATGAAGGTTTTGAGAGTAATATCTATTGTTTCATATGGTGTCGGACGTTAAGAACAGCACCATCCCCTATCTTCCCGTGGGTGTCGTAAGAGGCGACTAAGGGACTTACCAGAGAATGGGCAGCAGCGTTCTCTGTGCCTTCGTATCAACCATACTGCGATCGCCAACCCGCCTGCCAAGCGAAGCTATTATGGCAATTCCCCCCTTGTGGGGGAGGCCTATGTCCAGCAGTGGACGTCTTATGGCTGAAATGATGATGAAGATGATGATGATGATCTATTGTTTCTACCTCGCCCTATAAACGGTAGAAGACAAAAGGTAGTCATAGAGCAGGCTGTTTAATGAATGTGTCATCTCTTAGGTGTTGACAAAGGAGGTTTAATGGATTATGTCAGAACAGCTCCCGGCAGTAGACAATAGTCGCGTCGCACAGCACAATACAGGTAACATAAATAATTTACAGGTAAGAAAATAAACGTTGCAAGTAAAGATAACCATTGGATAATATAGTATAGTATTTTCTAGACGTAAATTCACGTAAAAGACGTGTTGCCTATAATTTCGTAAGATGAAAAGCAAATGATGCACAAAGTGACATTCATAAACTAAAACGGTGATAGAATACTCAATAATTAAAACATAAGAAACATACCTTTGTTAAAAAAAAATTAAGAAAATTTGGTTTAGTTATTAACATTAAACGCGTATACAAAGCATCGTGTCGGTACTAATAAGCATTGAGGAGTTCTCTCTCGAGGAGGTAATCCATCAAGGCATGCTTGTCATAAAAATAGAGCCACCAGAACCAAAGGTGTGTGTCAAATTTTAGCTCAATCAGTTAAGAGGAAATGGTTTTAAATTCAGTTGCAAAATTTGACTAATACATACTAATTAATTAAAAGGTTATATAAATACTATATTGGATTAACATAAACTTAATACTTTTAATAATCGTCGCAGAAATACAATGGGCTTGTAACTTGCTATTCCCCGTGAAATAGTTATTTGTGCAACAAGAGAGCAAAGTGGGTTTTTGCTGCGAGTGTTGATTTTGAATCCCGAGTAAGCGAAGGATTCTATAGTTGAATCACGAGCGTAGCGAGTGATTCTAAAGTTGAATCCTGAGTGTGGCGAGGGATTCAAAGGCACGAGATGCAAAAAAACTTTGCTCTCGTGTAACACACATTACTTTTCACTTCAGCAGCGAGAACACTTTAGGAGATAAAATAATAAACAGGAATAGATTGAAATAACTATTTATTGTGAATCAAAATAATTAACATTGTAGGTAGAGGTACCAATTCAATAAAATTAGCCTTATGCCCAACTGACATTCTTTTTAGAAAAGATACGAATTTTGCGTATGTTTCAATATGCACGTTATGTTTTGTTTTTAAAGCAGCTTTCCACATTGAGTAAATACTCCACATTGTAGATGATCGCCTCGTCTGTGATAAATCTAAAAAATATGATAGCAACACCGTCTCCGAAAAACTGCTTGTGCCTTTTGTAAGTCTCCATTCTTTGAAGACATGGTATGCTTTCAGATATTTTTCGCGAGATTTTTCAGGCAGGAAACTTAATTCTGCATTTTTTACATTATTCTTCAATTCTTCGGGTGTTAAATAGCAGACTTCGTCACTGGACTCACTCATATTTATTTATTATGACTACTTTGTAGCTAGCGTAACAGAGAATAAAACAATAAAAATTTGAATCCCGCTTTTTTTTTAATTCGTTCTGAAACCACACTCGCGGTATTCTGTCTCAATATTAAAAATTGTTAAAACTATAAATAAATAAGTAGATACCTACATGATAAATTTCGTATTTTTTTCTTCAACATTCTTCATCTTAATTTAAATATAAAAAATATAATTCGATTATTCGAAATATAACAATTTTTCATTTCATCACGTGATTTACAATATTACGGTTATCGATTTACAATATCGGTATCCGTACGTTTTATTGTTTGTTTCTTTTTTATGCCTATAGTAAATATGGAATTTGAAAATCTAATTTCGAATCGACTTTTTTCTATCTCTCGCTTGTTTCGTATCAAAGTGAAAGTGACAGAACAAAACGAAGTTGAAATCTTTCGAATTTTCAGTTCTCGATATTAAAAAAAAAAATTAAAAAGTTACTTTGTCTCACGCTCGCAGCAAAATCGAATTTTGCTCACTGTCTGTAAACAGCAAAACCTGCTTGTTTGAGGTGCTGAGGTGAAAACGTTTTTTATTGTCTGAAAAATAAAGTTGCTACACAAAAGATATACATATATAGATATATTGAATCTGTTTTGTTAATTTTTAAGGATTTTTTGCCAAATAAACACAATTTTCTTTCTTTCTTTCTTTTCTTTAAAAGTTGACCACAAGTTCCCTCCCACCAGCAAACCACCCTTTGACGCAATACGCTTTGTTTTCATTCTTCAAAGGACACAATGGAAACCATAGTAAATTCAAGAAAAAGAACGCATTTAACCTTTGATAATAAAGTAAATGAATAAAATAACATAAAAGTACGTATAAAACTGAACCAAACAGGAAAATACTTCCTCATCAATTTTGTGTTAACGTGTCTGAAGACCGTGAAAACTTTGTGGAGTTTAATAAAAACGTGAAATTACATCGTCGCTGTAACTTTTATGACGTTTTGTTGAGAAAAATATTCAACAAAAAGTGGTCATTTTTTTAATAAGCTTTAATCTAGGTAGCTGAGTAAAATCTTTTGTTGGTTATTTTATGAATAGCGTGGATCTTTTAATGTTTAGTTGGTAGTTTCGTTAGAAACTTAATGGAGGTGCTTTTACTAGCTTTCATTTTTTGTAGTGCTTTTATATTGACAGAAGTTTCACTGTAAGTTCAATTTTATGCTAATAAAGTAATAAGCCAGTTGTAAAAAGTATCTACGATAAATTAATTCAGGTTAAGTATTGTTTTGGTGAAATAAATACTTGATTTATTGAAGATTAATTCTTAACGATTATTGCATGCTTAATATTCGATTTTTATTACATTTTTAACGACTTTCATCCATGTTAGAAGCGTGATTTTCATTTCTTATTTGCCATTTATGATTTATTTACTGAAAATACACTTAAATATGAAGGATTTTTATTACTCTGCACGGAGCTTTAGCAAACGACTTTTAAATTATCGTAAGAAAAGTAGGCAAGGATAATGAATTCATGACTGGCACTGTATTTTCTAAAAATAAAGAGAAAAATAAAACCCTTTCCCAGATTAATTTTCATGCTGTTAAAGTATTAATTTTCTGACTAATTTAATTCCATTATGTCTGGGACTGCCGCTGCAAAAAGTAAAATTCAAATATCCTTTCTCGACGATGAATAATTAAGACAAGGCTGAATGATTGAATGGCTTGTCCAGTGTGAGAAAAAGTGACCTGGCGCTTTGTATTGTTATATGTACGATATGTATAATTAAACGTGGAGCTCGTGGCTTAATAAGAACTGCCACTCGGGTCGATCTTTAGGTAAAGCTGTGCTTGCCTAGGTCGGTCTGTGGACGGGTGACCACCCGACATACCGAGTTTCCGTCGTGCTTCGGAAAGCACGTTAAGCTGTTTGTCCCGGCTGCCATATATAGATCTTTGGCAGTCGTTACAGGTAGTCAGTGACCTGAAATTCTGACATCCAGTCTTACCAAAGAGTATCGTATTACCTCGTATTAACTGGGTTGTGGAGGTCAGATAGGCAGTCGTTCCATGTAAAATACTGGTATTCAGCTGCATCCGGTTAGACTGGAAGCCGACCCTAACATAGTTGGGAAAAGGCTAGGCAGATGATGATGTATAATTAAACAAGTTACTTCAAAAAAAAGGAAGGTAAATTGCATGTGCTTTTAAACAATGTTAAATATGTGTGTGCTGACTAGTTAATTGTTTTACATCATTCTTATTATTATTGCATTAAATAAAAACCTGCTGTGCGTGAATTGGATAGATTAATACATTTTTGCCCGTTTACTAAATTGCTTATTCGACTGTATATACAATAATATGAAACGGAAAAGTGTACAGCTGAAATAGACGCGAAAATTGTTTTGTATATTTTGATTTCGGGACCCTGTGAACGAACAGATGTTATTGTAATCAATGTTTGATTTAGTCAATAGTAATTAAAAGCTGAAATAATCTCGATCTGTGTTTTGTTATTATAATTTTGAGCTTTGGGCTAATATTAGTTTACCTAAAATACGAAACAAAATAAATGTTGCCATTTTCTTTTTTTGGGGTGTGGGAAATCATCAAATAACCCCTCCCGCTCTGGGCAGAGCGAAAGAGAGTGTCAGGCTTCTACTGACTAAAAACCACCCATGTTCCTTCTTAGCCCTTTATGTCGAGGCCGCGGTATCTCTTGCGAACAACCCGCAGCCCCGACGGGAATAAATGTTGCCTTGTCCAAATAATATTCTAATAAAGTCCCACTGACAGATCATAGTCCCATTCTGTTGCACATTGAAGACATTCATCTATCTAAAAAAACGACTGAGCATTATAGAACAACTATTAATTATAAACAATTAGAGACTGATCTAGACAATATTGTATGGGATGACTATTATCACTCGCAAAATGTGAATGAAACCGCTGAGTTCTTAGTCAATGTGCTGCGAGAAGTCATTACAAAAAATACAGTGAAGACCAAACTATCAAAAAAAAAGAACCCGCTTAAACCATGGATTACAGTTAGTATAGTGAGATGTATACAAAAAAGGGACAAAATGCATCAAAAAGTAAAGAATTCGCCAAATGACGAAGTACTCCGACAACAGTACATTAGATATAGAAATACTTGCAATAATATGACAGAAACATTAAAGCGCTCTTACTACGAAAGGGAGTTACTAAAAACTGAAAATAACATTAAAAAAACCTGGAATATAATTAAGGACATGTGCAACATAAAGAAAGGCACTAGCCGAGCAACTGAGTTGTTGCAGATCAAATAAAACCCCCAAGACTCTCTTAATGAAGTTAACCGATACTTCACATCAATTGGTGAAGACTTAGCAAATGTAACTCTAAGTAAACTCAAGCAGGATGAAGGAACTCTAGCAACACAAGCCAGGAAATCGTATGGTTTCCTACATTCGATGACATTATCCCCCACGGACGAATACGAAGTCATCCAGGTGATATCCGGTCTTAAATACGGCACTGCTTCTGGTCTAGACAATATTCCCGCTAACATTCTAAAAAAATATAAATTTAAACTTGCATCTCCAATAACACACCTCTGTAATATAAGTTTCTCAAGCGGTGCTTTTCCAGACACGTTTAAGAAAGCGGCCGTCACTCCTATTTTTAAGGCCGGTGACAAGGGTCTCGTTGGCAACTACCGCCCCATCTCTGTACTTAGCACACTGACAAAAATTCTAGAAAAACTTGCAAACAAGAGACTAGTTAGCTATCTGGAGACAAATAATATACTTTCGTCAAATCAATTCGGTTTTAGAGCGAAGCTGTCCACTAATGACGCGATTCTAAAAATAACTGGCAACATGTCCAAGTATATAGATAAGGGAGAAAAATGTATCGGTGTTTTCCTCGACCTTCAGAAAGCATTTGATACTGTCTCGATCCCTATTCTAATAAGCAGACTAGAAAACATCGGAATTAGGGGATTGCCACAGGAATGGCTAATAAGTTATTTATCAGGAAGAAGTCAATGCATTCGCCTTGATAATATGACTAGCGATGAAGCTTCCTGTTCATATGGAGTTCCCCAGGGAAGTACGATTGCTCCAACCTTATTCCTGGTGTACATCAACGAACTGTGCAATATCACAATCAATAAAGCTGATGTCATAATGTTTGCCGACGACACAGTTCTTCTGTTCCACGAAAAGTCATGGCAGGATCTGGAAACAGTCTGTGAATCGGGTCTTTCCAAAGTAACAGCTTGGCTGGAAGATAGTCTGCTTTCATTAAATACCTCTAAGACAAAATACATATGTTTTAGTAAGACTAGAGCAGGAAGCCCCAAGAACTTCAAAATTAGCAGCCACACGTTTCCTTGCAATAGGCATACCAACAACTTTTCATCCTGCACGTGCCCCAAGCTAGACAGAGTGAACTCCATAAAATATCTAGGAGTAATCGTTGACGAAAACCTTAAATGGACCCAACATATCTCTGTAACGGCCAAAAGAGTGCGCAAGTTAATTCATATTTTTAAAACCCTAAGACATGTTGCTAGTGTAAAACTTCTGTTGCAAATATATAAAGCTTTATGCCATTGTGTCTTGGGATACGCTATTTGCGCTTGGGGTGGGACTGGCAAGACCCATATGATCGAGCTGGAGCGGGCTCAGCGTGCCGTCCTAAAAGTACTTCTGTCGCTGAAATACCGGACGCCCACGATCGAGGTATACGAAAAAGCCAAAGTACTTAGCGTCCGCAAGCAATTTCTCTACGAATGCCTGCGAAGATACCACCGACACGCCATTCCGAGTCTGCCTATCTCATCCAAGAGGATTGACAGGTGCCCAGTTGAAGGTACCAAGAGCGTCTTCGCTAGCAAACATTATACTTATATTGCCCCACGCCTTTACAACAAAATCGGCCATGAAAGGGGTATAAAACAACTTAAAAAACTAAATAACTTCCAATTCAAAAAAACTATTATTGACTGGCTCGAAAATTATGATTATGTCGAATCCGAAAATCTTTTTAACAGCATTACATAAGACCCTGCCAGATCCTTACACCCATCACACATACATACACTCACAAACACACACATCCACACCACACATACACACTCATCTCAGTTACGCACACTTTACACAGAACGCATTGGTCCCAAATCTAATTGATTTTGTAAAATGTGTACTCCCATGTTATTATTACTTTTTATAACTTTTATTTTCTCTCTTTATTTTTTATTGTTTAATTAAATGCATGCTTATAACCTATAATGTATCACAATTTTGTCTATCGCCTACTTGTTATGTTCTCTGTAAATTGAGAGGCCTGGCTCTTGTGATACAGGAACTCCTAGTACAGGAGCCAGAGCTACACTGATGTTTGAGAGTAATAATTTGTTAATAAAGATTTTATTTTTATTTTTTTAAAGTTTTTTGCATAGTCAAAACAAGAACAAAGATACTTACTTGGTAATTATGGTTCTGTTTGCTTTTGATCAATTTCTTTATCGGACAAAAAACCTACACTGTAGTCTGGTTCAATAGCTAGTACTTCAAATGTTTTTAATAGAAAATTGAAATAATGTAGTTTTGAAGAGCTACCACACACTAGCTACTACAGGCAATAATAAAGTTGAAACCGAGTATCGTATAAAAGGCTAAGAAGCTTTTCAACAAATATCTAATGGCTTCCTTTTCTTTAGAGATGTCTATGAAAGTTTTATGTTTTCTTGGGCTTTAGAAAAGAGATATAGACACACGTTTTACCTCTAAAGGTTGAAAAATACAATACACATATAACTACACTAACTTACTACTAACATATAAATTCTAATGCCGTTCTCTCGTGGAATAACGATTGCAATTTTGAAATAAGACCTATTTCATGGTATAGCGTTCCAAGATACTGTGTTAGTAACAACATAAAAATTACAATCACTGTCATAGAAGAAATCTCCTTTTAAAAGTTGCTTAGTGCATATGTATAGGTGTTCATGACTGAGCAGCGAGAAATTTGTTAACATAAGTACAAGCTGATGACAAAGCATAGGTGTTAATGTAAAGTCCCCTTGTAGTCGTCCCTCTCCTCAAGGGAGGTTGTGACACAGTTTAACCCGTCGAATAGATATTAATTAATCTTAGTTGTCTCCTCAAAATCTTTAACCTTACATTATCTGTTTAAATAGTTGATAGAGGCGAGAAATGCATGTGGTTTTGTTTGGATGTTTATGGTTAGGTACTTACTTAAATTAATGTATTGAGATACTTTGCAAAATTGCTTGCCTTCCAAACTAGGTACGGTAAAAATGAAAGTATGTACTTAGATCAGCTATTTGTATTGCGCTCGGGAAATGATTGGGTTTCACGACTGAAAAAATAAAGAATAACATAATAGGTAAGTCGCACTAAATGCTGTAAGCTGTGCTTTGAAACTTTACCAACTGGTTAATCTTTATACCAAAAGTCAACGACAACTTTCACTCGATAAAACACTACACTTTTAGGTGTTGCCAGCCATATGTTCATAGCAATAACAAATATCATCTGAAATTATTTGTAAAGTACCACAAAGTCGTTAGTTAGGGCAATAGACTTCCATCTTAATTGCCAACTAAAACTCTACTCTAACTCGTTAACTAACCACTCAATTAAAAGAAAAACCCGTCTGGGTGTTCCTATAAGTTCCCCCGTAAGTTTTTCCCGCTACAGTTTGCACTTAACAATCTATTTAGTGCGGGTTGCGTGGCCACTTCCAATTTATCTGAGCTCAAAATTAAATTGCGTCTCATCCCCTCACGTTGGCTGGTTTCCACTAACTACAATTCATGCTGACCCTATTTAGTTCCGGTTAGGGTTAGCACAAGTTTTACGTTTTAATGATGATTTGTTGCATTTTTTTTGTTCTCGTTGTTTGCATTAATCTTGTTATTCTTACACAGTGAGCTAATACAAGTGGGGTAACCAATTATTAATTAATAGACATGCGTGTAATTCCTGATAGGGGTGGGAAAAGGTGTACTTAATATAGTAACACCCACATTTCGCCATCATTTAGTTTAAGTCCTGTGTTATAAGGGGTGAGCCTATAACCACCAACCCGACACAAATCCAGATAAAACTTATCTGTTTGTACCTGATTACCTGTTATAATATGTCAACGTAATGTTATAAGCACTGCATGGGATCAGCGTCAGAATAAAGATAGCAACAACAAGGTGAGGATACCTACATCCTAGGGTCCTTTTATGTGCCTGAAATCGTATTAAAGAATTTATTCTTTAACCTAGGCCGGCTAAGCGTAATAATGTCGGTCATAATAATACGGCCAGTTAGAAGGCAACCCTATTAGTTTCGCTCCATCATCTGCGCAGAGAGTTTTATTCGATTTTAGTACGACTCGAGAAAAGTGGCGGAATGTTAACAACTGGCATGGATTTACGACTTTCAAGGGTACAAAGTAGTTATAAACCATAGTTTTTGTTTAATAGAGAAGGTTGAGTCTCGAAACATTCAAGTTGTAAAATGACATACGACTACAGTAGAATGATAACCTTAAGCCCATTATTTGCGAAGGCAATACTTGCATGAATTAACATCTATCCACCTTAACAATTATAGTGTTATTAAGGTAGATAAATGTTGATTTGTTTCATCAATATCTCCCGCTAAATGTAGCCAGTTCATTCCTGATACTTGTATTTCCAACAAAATTATATACCCGACAAATAGCGATACCTGCTATGTCTATACCTCTTGAATAACTTCAAAAAGGATTTTCTAATAAACCTCTCTGTAATTATAATTCCAAATACTGTGACTCAGATCAAAGGATATGGCCGTCGGGTTATTTTATTATGTTGAAAGGCTAAACCACTAAAACTGAGAGCAATGGTAACCGTTATATAAGGAAGGTACGAGTTGTAAAACAAGATGTAGAATTAAAGTCGTTATTCCGGCGCTAGCACTAAAAGTAAAATTGGAATTATATTATATTACAGAGAATCGGGGAAGTGTGGGTTTAATCTAATTTTGATTCAAAGGTTTTCTTTTATTAATTTAGTGTTGAAATTTGAATGTAGGGGTGTCTATGTATATCTGGGCTGTCAATGTAAGATCTAATTTAGTTGATCAATAAAATTAAGCTGAAAATATAAAAAAAAAACTTTTTTGCAAAACAAAACAACCGACTTCAAAAACGTTTGTTTGATTTCGATTTTTTGACACCGACTTCAGAAGCAGATTTTTCTTCTGAAGTTTATTTTCACTTTTTGGTGTTTTTGATGTCGGTTGTTTAGTTTTTTATATTTTTTGCATATCTTTTATTTATGTTGTAATATCCTATATAAATTTTCACCATGCATTTAACATTCATTCGTTTAAGATACAATGTAAAACATATCCTATAAAATGTTGTTGGTAGATATTAATAAATTACTCAAATTATAATTGTACATGGATATTTTAAAATAAACACATCAAAGGATTATTATTTAGCCTTTAACGATAATTCACGATTTTATTTTGTAATCCACGCACATTTTCCATTTTCGAATGATTTTGTAATCAGCAACACTGTCCGAATGCAATCAAACACAAACCAGCTTCTGAATCATTTATCACAAAATCGTTTTTATGCGTCGTGAAAAGCCGAAACGCATTACTTGTTTTGCGTCAACGCTTTTATGCGATAAATAATAACTTTTTGATGTAACGGCTTTATGTCGCATTAAAAATCATGATCGTGAACCAATTCGGGATATATAGCTGGGATTTCGATAATATATTGGACTACGTAGTTAATAAAACGACGGAAAGTGGAAGTTTTTGCGATAAATAGTAGCAATGTTGCCCAATTATTTTGTTATAGACGCTTGACGTATGGGAAAACTGTTGCTGAAAATGTAGTTTTATTGCTTTAGTTACGTTTAGTTGACAAAGATATCTGTTGGTTTAGCAAGCCATCCAAATTAGCAAACGAAACAATAACATAACATAATATCACGCCTGTAATCCCCGGTGGGATAGGCAGAGGTGTTCCTAAAACTACAGACAATTCGCCAGTTATGTTTAATTCCCATGTAATAAGAAGGGCGAATAAATAGGGGCGAGCCCATTGCCATCAACTAGGCACAGATCCAGACTTCGTGGCTGTTACTGAGAAATTCCTGATTGGAAAATCGCGATAACACTTTACCCGACCCGGGAATCGAACCCATGATCTCATGCTCAGCAGCCGCGCTTGCGACCACTAGATCTACGAGGCATAGCAAACGAAATATTGATTAAAATAGTTTTTCAGTCATTCCTATTTTGTCGTCTACAAACGTTAAAGGTAGCGCTGTAAAAATTTTAAAGCAAAATAAATCAGCTTATAACAATGCATTAAGAAATTAACACTATAAGCAGAGCAGTAGCTAGGTAAATGAATTAATTTTCTGATGGCCACGCGAAAACGGATTTTTCAACGTAATTAACTTCAGTGAAAATTGGATTTATACGGTAACTGGAACTCCCAGCTCAGTTCAAACTGTTTCAGAGCGTTTAAACTCAAATATTAAATGTTTAACGTATTTGCCCAGAGTTCAGTGCATAGTTTATAATCCAATTTACTAAGTGGTTTAGCATTTAACATCGTGGTTAATGTGAAATGAGCCTTTTAGGTTAATTAGCTGTTTAGTAGAAAGTCGAATAACTTTTTGACAAACAGAGAGGTAAGCTATTTTTATTGTCTGTGTGTTCCTATTTTATTTGCACTCTCATCTGTCAAATTGACCAAGTATTTAAAAATGGAACGACACTATTTTTAATATCGAACCATTTTCGGACATTGAAATTGAAACGTGCTATGCCCATAGAGCAAAATGACAATGTCGATATTCATTTCGGTCAATCAAAAAGGCTTTATATCTGAACTTCGCAGAATTGGTTACACTTTTTATGCATACATTTATGGCTAACCACGTACGTATAATCCCCCCTTTCGATAGTCTGCGCCAGAAATAGACGCGTAAAAAAGAATTACGAATGAAATAAAGTAACTAACTACTATTATTTTAAAGCCTTTGTTAAACTTATCTAAAGCTTAGGCCAGTAAGGCTTAAAATAATAGCAGTCAATTTATTGTTTTAAAGCCTTACTACGACACTCAGAGATGTTTAATGATTACGTCTCTGAGTGCAGCAGTTAGTGTATGTTTTCAACTTAGCAACTGTAACTTGTACGTCCTTTCTGTGCATATAATGAACAATTTATTCTATTCCTAAAGATGAGAGAGTACTTTCATAATTCAATCTATAACATAAATTATGCCAGCATCTATATTTCAGTCATTAATAGTTTCAATCAAGCAAAAGTAACAAGTGGTAACGATGTCTTGTATAAAAGTCAAAACATATCCAAAGTTAGTAGAAAATCCTCGGAAATCTCATTAAGGTCAGCTTGCACAGGTCAAATAACAAAGCGGTGGGATGAGCGGAGCTTCAGCGGGAATAATTAAAATTCTTCCGCATCGGGTGCATAGATAAACAAAGCAATTGAATCTAGAAAGCCTTTATAAGCTTACTAACAGAATTCGATAAGAAAAAAAGTTTAAGATCACTGACCTGTAAAGTACGGAACAGAATATTGTACGGAAAAAAGAAAAGTGTGTTTGAAAACTGTGAGTTAATGACGGCATCTTGTCTTACATTTTGGCGACTGATTCTCTTTTAAATGACATAGTTTATCGTCATTAGTAAAAGAAAAGGTATTTACAAAACAGATGTGAGTAGCAACGCCAGGAGGGGGACCTTATTAGTGAGGTTTTTCAGGAAAGACAGGTGGGTAGGTACTATTCGCAACCGGCGTGCGTGTATGATCAGATGTTTGAATGTGGACGAGGCAAAAGGAGTATATTTAGATCGCAGCAGGTGGTTCTGTGGTTTCTGTCTTACAACGAAAAATTCGTTATACGAAAAATGCGTTAGTTCATGTATGTATGTGAGTGTAAAATCCTAGCCACCTGAAAACCTTTTCAGAAAATTTTGCTAGTGCTAATAAAAATCACAAAACATGATTTTCTGCGCCTCCCCAAGTAACATACACTTAGTAACTTTGAGACAACATTCAGAAAGACTATTTTTACTCAAAAATATTTAAGGTTACCCAGCAATTTTCACCAGACACTTGGGGCAAACCAACGTGTATTTTTGGGATTCTCTAATTAGTCCGAGCCTCGGTATATTTCATCTAAGGTTGCAGACTCCTACTTATCTCACGTTGCAGGCTCCTTTGAGAATGATATACAAGCCGACTCGGTTTAAGGAGCTAAACCAAGGTTTTTGAAGATGGGATTAAATTGCGAACGTAGTTGGTAAAGATTTCTTGAAGCTGTTGCTGTTTTGTAAAAAATAGAGGAGGTTTAATGCAAGAGCGGTTGTGAAGTGTTAAAGCCATAATTCTTATACTGTTAAATTTATATTTAATTTCGCCTTATAATTAATTAAGAATGTACTTTTCTTTAAATTTAGTTTCATATATTGCTATAATGCCCTCAAACAGTCAGGGAAATTAAATAAAAAAATAACTGCAGTGATTTGAAAGTACGGACAAAGTGTGTAGTTAATTCCTTTATAAGGCGAAGGGAATAATTTAATCACCATATTTTTTAGGTCAAGACTTAAATAACGTGTTCCTGATAGGTATCATATTACTGTATGTATTCAATCACTCATTAAATATACAAAAAACACAACAAAAAATGTGAAAAAACCGAAATTTATTTTTACTTATGCCTATTTGGCATCATTTTCCAATTGCCAGATCATTATGCCCGTTTAAGGGATAAAAAATCATTTCTATGACTTTACATATTTAATTATTTAGCTACTTCTTTTCCAGCGTCGTCATCACAAAACCTACCAAATCCCAGAATTCTAAAAAAACATTAAAAAAATCACAAAAAGCAGCTTTAGAATGTAGGTGAAAAGCGCCACAATGTGTCTGAAGCACATCTCCAACACTTACGAAACTAGGGTAAAAGCGTCACTGTGGCGCTCCATACATACACCTCACTCACTACGTTACGTCACAATATGGGAATGAAGTATAATGAGAAAGTCTTGTAAAAGAACTTAAAAGATGATAATGGTTAAAAAAACTTCAATCGGACATGGAAGTCAAACTTAATAAAGAAATAAAGAAAAAGTATTAATTGGACTCACACACGACAAAAGAAATCGATAAAAATTAGACATAAAAGAAACACTTCAAAAATAATAATAAATAATAAAATAATAATTGCTATCAAGTTATTGAGTAAACGTAAAATATTTTCCTTCTCGTTGGTATAGTGGTTGCAAGCGCGACTGCTCTGCATGAGGTCTTGGGTTGAATTCCCAGGTTGGGTAAATTGTTATTGGGTTTTTTCATCAGGAATTTCTCAGTAGCAGCCACGGAGTCTGGATTTGTGCCCGGGTTAATGGCAATAGGATTAAGTCCCGTGTAATTAGGGGCATAACTTGCGAAATGCTGGTGTACTAATGGGTACACCTCTGCCTAACCCTTCAGGGATTACAGGCGTGATGTTATGTTATGTTATAAAATATTTTGAATCAAGGTAGAGATGCAGTTATGTAGAGGTTAGGTAAGTGTATATTCAATTCAAGAACGAAGTAAAAAATTAAGACTATTTTGTAAGAAGAATTGACGATACACATACACAATACATCAAGCTATAGAATAGAGTATAGTTATTTCCAGTATAATATGGCCTCGCTTTGTATAGATTTCTAATACAATGACAGATCCGCATACACCGGTTTTATATAGCTAGATTGGTCGTCTTGCGTACCTTCGTATCTTGACAACCCAGTTCACACTACCCGCCACTTTCGTCTGGGTATGTGAGGCACAGACATTTCCTACATAAGTTTCGTTGCATGTGGAAATGCGGCTGAACTAAACTTCTTCGCCCTTCTTCAGTATCACAAAACTAGATTATAAAAAGTCCGCCTTAATTTGCCTCGAACACGTAAGTAAGGAGTAACAGGCTGCGGGTTGTTCGAAAGATATACCGCGGCCTCGGACACAAAGGGCTAAGAAGGAACATGGTTTTTAGTCAGTAGAATTCTGACACTCTCTTCCGCTACGCTCAGAGCGGAAGTCATTTGATGATTTCTCACAATCCAAAAAATAAGCTAAACCGCTGTGTGCACGTAGTCAATATTAAGATGGCCGCAACGAGGGTAGGTACAAACACAAAACTTATTAGTCACCAAATTGTACGCCATTTATTCGTCACTTCTACCTCGGTTGATAGGGTTGACAATATTAGAGGAAAATATTGTATTCGTTTCTCTCTTTAATTCAGCTTTGATGAGAATATTAGGGAAACTATTGTGACTTGTAATAAAGAGTCTTCGAGTATTTTTAAAACAAAACTTTCGACTCCAAGAATCAAGGGTTACTTTTAGCCAGTAAATATATAAATCATCATTATCTTGCCCGTATCCCAATTCATATAAATATAGGTCCATAAATAGTTCGACTTATTGCTTTTTTGATAACCACACAATAAAAGTTACAAGAACGACGAGAAGCAAGTAGTCCGGTTAAACAGAAGGCAACCTCTTATGTTGATCTGTGAGCTGACATTAAAAAAAAAGTAGAACCATAGACAAGTAACAATCATTCTAACTTAAATAATGTTTGAAAAACTCTTTGCTCTTCGTTATTATTTTTCTGGGCAGCCCTGCCCCAGGTTTCAGTCCCGAACTTCCGATCGTAATGATCACTTCTTTATATCCCCTATAGGTGTTTCCTTTTGCCCCAACGTTTCTCTGTTTGGACCATTACTTTGGAACTTTATCGAGTTATATCGTTACCAAAGTATCTTCCGAATAAATCCTAATGATATTTTGTTTGTGGGTATAATTTGTTGGTGATCAAGGGATTGTATTATTTTCTGAAGAAAGGGGACTTACTTTTATTTTAATATACTCAGGCTGAAACAGCTAATACGGCAGGCAGACTTTAGGACTTTATAGATTTCATGTAATTGCAAATCAGAGTCGTTTTGCGATGTCATTGATTTACCTGCATTTGGGTAGGTTACCCATCTTGCCTAGGTTGGTCTATCGATGGGTGACCACCCATTACATACTACATACCGAGTTTCCTCCGTACCTCGGAATCCACGCTAAGCTGTTGGTCCTAGCCAAAGTTAGAAAAAAGCTAGGAGTTATAAAGTAAGCTTCGAAGGAACAACCAACTTAAAAACGCTCTACAATAAGTCCAAATGACAAAAGAATAAAATAGCATTAACTTGCAGACTTAGTAATAACTTAAACAAAGTGATCTAGCCCGTACAAGTTACGCTATAAGACAGAAACTTCCATACAGACTTGTGTGAAACTTTAATAGCCGAAAGTAAATACAAACTGAACTCGGTTTAAGCAAACTTTGGTCTTTACCGCTTTAGAATTGCTTCGAGATAACTGTGTTAAACGTTACTTCGAAATCTACGAAACTTTTTAATACTTTTGGACAATAACCTGTTAGTTGTTTCTGTATGAAGCTGAAATGATTTTTTTATTATAAATTGGGCCATTTAATTAAAAAAATATCATGTCAGGAGGAAAACACATACCACATTTTGATGAGATGTGTCAGTTGTTAAGATCTCAAATCATATACAATATAAATTCAACCCTCTATCTATCAGATAAAATAATTACCTTAATAAATATGGTTAAGTCCGCTTTCAAGAACAGGTCCAGAACATGGTTCCGATTGAGGATGTTTTTTTTTTAAATTAAGTTAGCTGTAAACTATTTTTTTTGTTTTTACATACAGAGTGTCATTATTCGCATTAGCGAAAAAGCTCTTTAAATAAAGATAAAAAAAGGTTTATTATACTAACCATCGGTGTAGAAAAATAAATAAATAGTACTATTTGTAGTGAAGCTCCGAACTCGATGTAACTAAAATATTATGGAAAATGAAATAAAGTCTTACAAATCCCTTACTTTCCTCCAACTTAGTTTGTTCAAGGAATAACAGCAAAATCTATTTTTTGGAATTCAGTCTTACTTGAATGCATTTATTTCACATACTCTACACAATTTCTATTGTCTTTGGGATGGTTTTGGTAACATTTTTAGTTATTCCTGACTTCCGGGGTATATCGATGACCTTTTACCCTCTTAACGTTTCTGAAGACCAATTTACCCCGTACCGATCACATACGAGTACCTACATGGCCACACATCCGGATTCGTATTACCGTCACATCCGGGAAGTCCTTTGTCAACCCTACCCGCTTTAATTAATTAAATATCGTCTTGTGTTTTTCGTTCCAGGCTAATCCGATCGACATGACCGATCGGCCCGATACATAGAAAGATGTAATTAGCATAACCCATGTATTCCACCGAAGTGATATGCAGAGGTGTTCCTATAGTACGCAGATAAGTTGAGTTGCATTTCGAAAGATTTTGAAAAAAGTAGAAACACGTTACTTCCTATGTTTGAAAAAAATCGTCTGCTTGCCAACGTAAAAAAAGTAATCTCATCATCTGCCTAGTCATTTTCTAATTATGTGTATTGGGATCGGTTTCCAATCTAACCGGATGCAGATGAATACCAGTAATTCACATGGAGCGACTGCATCTGAAACTATGTTTTTGAATTAATGTGTAACGCAATTTTCACCGCTGTTCCAAAAAATCCCAGCGTAAATGTTTGGGTGAATATTGGCCCGATGCCGCGATGGCATCAACTCGTATAATAGGCTTTTTGGTAGCGTTAGCGTGCACCGGTGAACGAATGGCAACGCTTTTAGAATCTACCCTGTGGCTCTGTTTATTTGTCCGTCACAGATTCACGGTTTTAGATTCCCAAAATAGCTGATGTGTACAAATACGGGTGCGTATTTGAATTTCTCATTTAGGGTTGGTCACATTTGTTTTGTCGTTGTATTTGGTTGTTTTAGTTTCGAAATGGTTATTTTATGGAAACTGTTTGTTAGTAGTTGTATTAAGTAGGTATCTAATAGTATATTAAATCATTTTTATTTCGTTGGTGTAGTGATCGCAAGCGCGACTACTTAGGACTTGGTCTTGGGTTCGATTTCAGGTCGGGAAAAGTGTTATTGGGTTTTTCCATCAGGAATTTCTCAGTAGAAAGTAGAAGAAACGGACTTTAAATTTGCGCCCGGTAGGCTGACTCAGTTTTAAATGGGAATAAAAGTGGTTGTAGGTACCATTAAGTTATTTCAATAACTGAATAGTGGCAGTAACTTACTAACAAGTCGTCGAACGATTATCTGGCAAAATGTGGGTGTACTATTAGGCACACCGTTGCCTAACCCTTTGCGGATTACAGGCGCAATGTTATGTTATGTAATAGATGAATTTAATTTAATTTCAATAAGCAATAGCTTATTCGAAACAAATCCTTACAATGTTTTATTACATTGGACTAAACAAATAAAATAAAACGTGAAAGAAATAAGCAATTACACAATAAACAACTCAGAACAAACGTTCTCTTACTTCGCCATACTTTGTTGAATACGAAAGAATTCTCATTTATTACAAACTGAAAGCATTCGACTCACCGATTCCTTTGAAACTCGCATTAAAATGTTTTTTGAGTGATGTACACGTTTTGCGAAGGACAATAAAACCTACGCACTGATGGAACTTTTACTTAACGAGTGCTTGTCCATTGGGGTGGAGCGAGTGAGAGCATTCGCTTGATGCGTGAATCTTTGGGGACGTTTTGGGGAGGAATTTCTCCAGCATTGGACGTCTTTTAGTTGATGCCGTGATAAAGAATAAGTGGACACAGTAAAGGCAGTAAGGCAGAGATGACCATAAGTAGAACAGGTAGTGTGAAATAACTGGAACTACAATCCGCGATTGTGAATATGTGTCAAACCATTTACCGCTTATACTGGGCGATTTGGTGAAATCCAGTATTTCTGTATACCAGTATTTTACAATACTGGTATTCAGCTGCATTCGGTTAGACTGGAAGCCAATCCCAACACGGGAAAAGGATCGGCAGATGATGGCTGGGTGATTTGGTGAATGTGGGCAATACTTTCAGAGCGTGTAGCACTCATAAAAATTAATCACTTTTAACGCATAACTCGAAAGAATTTATGTTTGAACAGTTGCTCGTATTAACGAGTACGGCGTTTAAATTATCACCCTGTATGTTCTCGCATGTCTCTAATTCTGTACGGAAGTTTGATTTTAGAGACATTTTACTCATTAGCATTCTCCTAGCGTCGCACAGCTCCGTTCCAATGGACACGTAACCTAGTAGCCTCATGGTAATTTCAGTACATTCAAAACTGCTGCGAAGTTGAGTCGTTGTTGCAACTAAACTGTAGTTCGTCGTAGTGTGTTCATCGTAAAACACAAGTTTGGACGTTAATGTACTCACGACGTGGGAAGAGGTATCGTGGACGTGTACTGACGCTAGGGGGTGCTAGCACGTTACACATTATTTTACATAATATAATATGTTAAGGGACCCGCAGATTGCAGGATTTCAGCCGGTAGTTTAGGCAGATTTCTGCAGTTGAAAGCCGTTGTAGTAATACGGGACGATTAAAACAAATATTTATAAATCATCAACATCTTCCTGCCCTTATCAAATTCTATTTGGGGTCGGCGCACCACGTTTTCTTCTTACATTCTTCCCTGTTACACGTCAAGGTGGCATTTACTCCTTTCTCATTCATATCATTCCTCACACAATCCATCCATCTTTTCTTTGGCCTTCCTCTCCCTCTCCATCCATCAATATTTATATGCATCACTTATTTAGTCACATGCGTTTCATCCCTCCTCATTACACGACCAAATTCAATTTATATTTATAAATATTACAGGATGGAACGAAAAAATAGTTAACAGCTCTCACGTCGTGACTGCGACAAGCAAGTGCACTTAGCTTGATGCTGCGCTATATATGGGGGAACCTCGGCATACCGCTGGTTTTCAATGGTCATCCGTGAAAACAAACGACAATTATACGTAGATTCAGCAGTATTTTTTGAACAATAAAGTCAACCGGAAGCTATGAATATACATAGGAACCAGCTTTCATTTTACTCGTTATAGTATTTATTGAGATTTATACTTACACTTTTACTAATCATCCTCATCTTTCATAAAATGTCCTATTTACGTCTCATTTCGCGCCTTGGCGACAACTATTTTTGTTGGCAGTCTTATAATCGATCTTATTCGATTCATTAACGTTGTTTTTACTGTTTTAAAATATTAAATCTTATAATTTTTCATTGTTTACTTTTCGTGTGACATAACGTCAGTTGTCAATATGTCATTTACTTTTTCTTTTAATTTGTGTCATAGTTTTTCTTAGTGGTTAGAACTATGAAGGTTACATTTGATTTATATAATTTAATTCATTTTTATTAATATATTAGCTCAAATAATGTAATTTATTGATAATTTCTATTTACTGTAACTTATCTCACGCTTATAAAATTAATTAACACGCTCACAGAAATTCTTTGAGGAAGTTTTTGACTGAATAATACAGGCCGTTTTAAATACAGGCAACTCACAATTTTTGATTTCAAGAACTTAAATTCTGGAAAGAATTAAAAGACAATTGGATGGAAAAAACGGAGAGATGGTTTTATAAAAAGGGATTTCTGAAGGATGCCCTCCAGTTGAGATCTGGTTTCTGAAGAGGAATCATCACGTCTACAAGTTATTATCTGAGTTCTTAAGAAGAACCATCGCGAAGTACCTCCAAAGTATCCTCCGGGCCTCCCTAAAGGAGTCGCCCGTGATCCTCGCGACGCGAAGTACCTCCAACGTATCCTCCGGGCCTCCCTAAAGGAGTCGCCCGTGATCCTCGCGACGCGAAGTACCTCCAACGTATTCTCCGGGCCTCCCTAAAGGACTTGCCCGTAATCTGCTGGCCAGCCTTCGAGATTTACCTACCCTGGAGCTTCTTTATTCTGTGCAAAGCGTGAGTTAGGAAGGTTCGTGTTTTTATATTTATTTGTATTTTTTACCTCTTACCTCTAAATTAAATTCAATTGTTAAATTACTTACCCTCTTTTACTTGTTAGGGGTAAGTAACACGACATCGTGACGTTCATAAAAACTTTGTTTGACATTTACCATAGTTGAATCATGTTCGGGTCAGTTCGGCACAAATCGTAATACACCGGAGCTGCTTTTTTCGGTTTTGCCGCTCTGCCGAATAAGGATGTTTCGTGACAAAAAAAAAAATTATGATTCTAATTAGACCGTCTGTTAGATTATCGAAAAAAATTGAATAGGTACATATTTTTTTGTTTTATCAAATCAATAAAAATTTACGAAGATAAAACGCGTCAAAGATTTGAGTGGGGGTTTGTGACGTCACTCACTGGTAAAATATGTCATACTAATGTCTTAGAATATAACGTAGTCACGCGAGTTTTTAAAGCACTGTATCGTCTTCATTGATTGTTTACGTGAAAAAAGAAAAAATATGTGTCCAATATCTTTTGGAAATCTATCTGACGGACTAATTAGATTTTTTTTGTTAACCAACCTATTATGTGCACCCCATATTTTTTGAGGGTATCAAATGACTCCTCCCGCTCTGGGCAGACCGAAAGGGAGTTTCAGAGTTCTTCTGACTAAAAACCACCCATGTCCCTACTTAGCCCGCAACCCCGGCAGGGTGTGTTGTGTTGCACCCCTTACAGGTTAACACACCTTGTATAGGAGAAGTTTGTTCGACGTCCGTTGACGCCGAAGTTATAGTAAAGTCGGAACGTATAAAGTTCTAATACTTGGTTTAGCTAGAAAATTGATTTCTGTGGAAATGTTGCTCAGGTACCTACAGCAGTATCTGCGGTTTACTTGCATTTTATGGAACTTGGTTTGATTGCTGTGTATTTTGCGCAGTTATTAAAAGGTATGCTACATGAGCTGAGACCGTGAACGTGGAAGAATATGGGGGAGGCTTATGTTAAGCAAAACAATCTTCGTAAACCGAAGTGTGAAGAACGAAGAACATTTTCTTATTAAGTAAATATAATCATTGTAACTATAATGTAAGATTGTTAATAGCTATCATTATCATGCATCTAGTGTGAATTCAAAATTTGCAAAAATGTTTTCATGGTTTCACGGTATTGTAGTTAAAGGTAGTCAGAAGTTCAAAAACCTGACAACCAGTTTTACCGAGCATACTCGTATAACTAGGTCATAAAAATCAGAACTCCATGTGAATAGCGGTAGACAGCATCGTTGGGCTAAAGTTTGGCTGATGATGGTTTCATAATGTTATCCAAGAGTGTAAAAACTTAGAGAACAAGTATAAATTAAAAATTTAAAAACCCCCGACTCAATTATTTTTGCGAAGCTTATTTAACCCATTTGGTATTAATCTATATCTAAATTGGCCATCTTAGATTTGAAAATTGTCATAGTGTATTACATAGTATTAGTAGAATACTATGTAATACACTATGACAATTCCCTTCATTTGATACTCATATCGATAAAGTTGTGAAAAAATATGTAATCCGCCATTTTGTGGCGGCGGCCATCTAGGATTTGAAATTTGTCATATTGTATAGTATTCTACTAATCAAGCCCTTTTATTTGATATACATATTGTGATAAAGTTGTGAAAAAATATGTAATCGGCCATTTTGTGGCGGCGGCCATCTTGGATTTGAAATTTGTCATAGTGTATAGTATTCTACTAATCAAGCCCTTTCATTTGATACCCATATTGTGATAAAGTTGTGAAAAAAATATGTTATCCGCCATTTTGTGGCGGCGGCTATCTTGGACCGATTTTCATCAAACATAGCTAAGAACACTCTCGACTAATTCACTTTACAAACAAAAAAGACAGAATCAAGATCGGTCCATGCGGTCGGGAGCTACGATGCCAGAGACAGACACACACACACATAAACACACACAGACACGTCAAACTTATAACACCCCGTCGTTTTTGCGTCGGGGGTTAAAAAGAACCAAACGAATCCACAAATCAGATAGACGACTAAATTAATTCCGCAAATCTCGTTATATTTATGCAAACATACCTTGTTACACCCATAAGTACGCATAAATAAACATGCTCAAATATTCAGAACATTAGCATACAAAACAGCCGAGTGTACTTGAAACAAACTTGGATAACTCCTGCAAAAAGGAAGTGTGCTGAGATTCGACTTTTACACCGTATAAATGTAACTTATCTTTCTTAAATGAAAGTCTTTAAGTAGGTCACGATACTTACGTAACATATCACCTGCAATCCCAGTAGGGATAGGTAGAGATGTACCTAATAGTACACCCACGATAGACTTGCTATTGGCAGCGACCGGGCACAAATCCGGACTCGGTGACTGCTACTGAGAATTTGCTGATGATGGTAAAACTCAACAAAACTTTGACCGACCCGGGAATCGGACCACATGTTCAGCAGTCGCTCGCGATCACTAGACCACGAGGGAGTCAAAATACTTATAACATGATAGTAGTATCAAAAACATTACATAAGTACATACATCTCACCAAAACCATCATCATCTCATCATCTTCCTGCCCTTATCCCATGTCTTTTGGGGTCGGCGCAACACATGTTTTCCTTCCATTCTGCCCTGTCAGTCGTCACGTTATCATTAATTCCTTCACACCAAAACGTAAAATGGATTGCGAAGACTCGCCAACTCATGAAGTCATGACACTCGCAAAAAGTTATCAAACCTTATGAAAAACCAAGCCGACATCAGTCTACAAATCCTAACCCTTAATCAAAAAGTTAAGCCTAAAAGCTAGACCTTGCTGGTTTGTTTCGTAAATGTACTGACTACATCTTAAATCCTGAAAATTTGGGCTCTCTACTATAATCCAGACCGAAGCTATGAGGGCTTGAAAATGCTAAGAACAATCCGAGAAAAGGTAGGTAGCGCCTTTTTCTTTCTTGCAACGTCTTAGTCGGCGCTACTATAGTGCCTCCAGATTAGGTATTAAAGTTGCACAAATAAAGTTTACTCAATGTTTCATCTAGTCCTAAAACAATGCAAAGTTGAGGCGGGTTGATAGTCATTATCTGCCTAGCCTTTTCTTAAACATGTAGGGGTCGGCTTACAGTCTTAGCAAATATAACTGAATATCTGACCTTCAACGTACAGTTAGTAGGTACCGGGTAATACGATACTCGTTGGTAAAACTGGTTGTCAGATTTTCAAGTCACTGACTAACTGTAACGACTGTCATCAATCTACAAATGATAACCTTTTCGATGCGGATTGTTCGTAAACAACAAAATAGGGTATTTCACCAAAAAAAATCTTATTAGTCCGTCTGTTAGATTATCGACAAATATTGGATACGTGTTTTTCGTTCTATAAATTTAATAAAAATTGACGAAAATAAAACGTGTCAAAGATCATGAGTGGGGGCTTGTGACGTCACTTTGTGGGTAAAAATGTACTAACCTTGTGACGTCACACGACTTTTCGAAGCACTGTATCGTCTTCATCTTTTGTTTACGTGAAAAAAGAAAAAATATGTGTCCAACATTTTTTGGAAATCTATCTGACGGACTAATTAGATATTTTTGGTGAAATACTATTGTACATTAACTAAAACGGCTTCAATTTTAAAACTTCGATAGTGCATTTTTCAATCCTCCATCTGCTACCGTGTTGTATGGCCGCGTAAAGTTATCGCCAAGTAACGGTACGCGTACACCGAATCCGTCATCGGCCGAAGTATGCTCGGGCGTCATGGGCCGATCAAATAAAACGTAAGTAAATGGAAGAGAGCGCATACACTGCTACTACCGACGCCGTCCGATGACGCCCGAAAACGGACGAATCGGTTTTAGTGTACGCGTACCGTTACGGTTTACGTACTACAGATAAAGATAAGGCATAACCTGCAGTCGCGGAGCAGTGTAGAATACTAACAAAGGGGTGATTCCCGTCCGGGCTGCGGGTTGTTTAAAAGAGATACCGCAGTCTCGGCAGAAAGGGCTAAGAAGGACCATGGGTGATTTTTAGTCAGTAGAAGTCTGACACTCCGTACCGCTCTGCCCAGAGCGGGAGGAGTCATTTGATGATTCCCTCCCCCCCAAAGGGGTGATTTAAAGGGTGTTAACTAGGTTATGACGAAGAATATGTTATATAATAATATTATGGTATGAAGTGTTATTCCGATTCACTTAACGATATTATCCAGTAGATATAAGGGTTACTTCTTGAAATGTCATGTTGTGAAGGCACAAAATCCCTAAACCGAACAGGTTAACAGTTAACACCGTCTGTGATACCTGATAAAAGGTGGATGTCATTGCCTTGAATTGAATGTTTGGTGAAATAATATGGGCGTCTAACCACGACATTTTCATCAAACGTGTTGACTATGATTGCAACAAGCTACCTGCCTTTGAACCTACGACCACGACTTGAAAATAAGTGAGCCACCACTGGCCCATAGCAACAGAATGTGAAATTGAATAACATTTATAATTTATCGACGCCAAAACGCTATTACAAAGCACAAATCTTCGACAAAGTATACAAACAATCTCAAACTCATAATAGTTAATAATAAGGCCATCACCCTCTTTACCAAATATCCAACAAACTCAGATTTAAAAGTTATTTAATTAAAACATTTGAGACGACAGTTTACAGAGCTCGTATCGATTCGCGCTGTCAAACGAAACTTTTAAACTCATCGAATTTGCAATGTATCTGTTGTACGAGAAGTTTTTAAGTAACCTTACCTTCAAACTTGGTATAAAAGGTATGGAATATGGTATGGAGAATGTGTTTAAGTGTACTTTGAATAAGGTTGAATGTAGATGATGGATTTTGAATCGGTGACTGATTTATTGTAAGTAGAAACAGAGCATGTTTTGAAAAATCTCTATACCACGACATGATCAGACTATCTGTCTAAGTCTATGCGGAGATGAGAGAATAATCAGCAATTACACTTCATCATCATCATCTTACCGCCCCTGTCCCATTCTATTTGGGGTCGGTGCAACACGTTTTGGTAATATATTCTCCTCTGTCCAATCCATTCATCTTTTCTTTTACAGAAGAATAGCACTTGATCCACTAAAATTGGTTGTACAATATCAGATCATAATAACTAAATTGTTAGTTAAATAAAATGAAATTATCGTCAAAATAATTTTCGGTTAAAAATCTTTGTTGTAATTTCCCGAAATTGGTCTGTCAGACTAACAAGTTCTACGGAATCGATTACCGACTCTCGATATTAAGGTGCGTTTAGATAATGTAACATGTTGTATAACTTGTGTTTTATAACAAGTTATATAGCATTTGTAACATAACACTGAAACATGTTATATAACAACGTTTTATAATATGTTATGTTATGTAATCTGTACGCACCTTTAAAGAAATTTCGTCCGAGAGCAACCTAAAACAGGTTCTACCCAACAATATAGCGTCTGACCCAGCTTTTACCTCTAACGATGAGCAGGGGCGAGGGACGGAGCTTCTTATAAAAAAGTACCCTTAAGAACTTTTTAAGTAATTAGGTAGGCATATATTTTTCTTTCTTATTTTCTGATGAGTACTCAGCTTATTAATTTTGAGATAGGTACACCTACAAATTATATAGCTAAGGGTTTCGTGTTATTACGATGTCAGTGTAAAATATTTCAGTATGTTGAAACAAAAAAAAAAAAAACTGTTTTGTGAAGTGTGGCTATTTTGAAAGCTTTTGACGTGTGAAACAATAGTAAGTTTCCACATTGTTAATACGTGCTCATTATGTTATTAATGCGACTATAATTTATAATTCATCCCGCAGAATATTGCATTCAATTCACTTTGTGAAGTTTCATTTCACAGCATGAATTTTCATTAAATTGTTCTTCATTTAATTCGGATATGGCCGCTATTATCATCATTCTTTAAGACAAATGTTCAAGAGGAATCGACAAGACGACTTGTCAGACATATAATTATGTATTAGGTGAATGAAGTTGTAGTATGTACTGCGGAAAATTTAAAAGCCTAAAGTTTCAACGATTACGAGTGTATGGTATCTAAAACGCTAACTCTGAGAAGAACAATTGAACTATTTTGGCAGTACACTTCGATAAACTTGCTTTGCAGTCCCCTAGCACATATTCTAGTTATCAAAGACATTTTCTACGACCATTAGAATGTATTGAATATCTTTGATGCGGAGAAAATGGATCATATTTACCCCGTCCTTGCACACTCGAATACCTGTGAAGGTCGCAAGCTATCTCAATAAATGTCTCTTCGTGTATTTTATGTTGAGCTCAATGTGACTTCATAGCTGTGTTTATATATTTCATGGTTGACCTTGGCAGCCATTTTGCCAGTTGAAGTTTTGAGTTTTTATTTGTCGTAAGTATAAAATGTCTCAAAACAACTCACGGTATTTTTACTGATCAGACTCAATTATAACAATTGGATATCATTCTATAAACCTCGAATAAATTAGTGGAAGTAGTTTATTTGAGGGATGATATCGAATTATTATAATTGATTCAGATAAGAAAAAAACACCGTGAGTCATATGCCATTTCGAGCTTTTAGGAAGTACTGAAAAAAGATCGAAGTAATGACTTCAATTGAAAAGGTAGCCTGCGTACTAAAAACGAAAACGGTACCGAAACCATTTGTAAATGATAATGTAAGTACACGGCGTAAACCGGTCCTGAAATATATTTTTTTCCACAATGTATAAAACCATTCATAATGAATTAAGGAAAAAAAAATACATACACACAAATAGAGAACCTCCTCCTTTTTGGAAGTCGGTTAAAATAAAACAAAGTACTGCAATTTCTTTGTAAATTACACAAACATTTCTTAGTAAGTTAGAAACATACCTTTTCTTGACGACAGCGACGAGAATGATGTGCTGCGTGTTTTTAGTTCCTCGTATCGCTCTGAAACAAACATAAATTTAAATTATTAAGTGGAATAGTTGAGAACGGAGTATATAAGAAAGATAAAACATGGCTATGGAAAATTAATATTTTCGAGTGGTAAACGTGGTTCAGTATAGCTTTAAAACGTTCCCGAGAGTATATCCTACTTCGTACTTAATATATATGATAAATAAGCAAGTTTGTGAGGTTGTATGAATATCTTGATGTTTGTTTCTCTTTCACGAAAAAACTACTGATCGGATTTGGATAAACTTTAGCACACAGATAGGATACTTTTTACCCCGGTAGTATGATGCCGTGGGAAAAAGATCTCACGGGCGAAGCCGCTATAAGCATCAAGTAAACTGTCTAGTTCAAATCGAACTCGATTCGTAAAACAAAAAAAAAACTCATAAGGCACGTGGCACAAAACAGCCAACTGCGTAGCGACCCGTAGCACTTCGTAGCGTCAAGTATAGCCCCGTAGCACCGCGAAGCACATCTTTCTGTGTTTTCGAGAGTAAAATAACACAGTCCAAACAATTCTTAAACTTTCTTTACCCTGAATAGTATGAATCCGTAGCAAATATGAAGGAAGATGCTATAAATTATTTATTGTAGGTTAACATAAGTGTTCATTTATGGGGAATAATGTAATACCACGAATTATTTATTAATATGCAATCGTTTTTCTATTTTCTATTGGTGATCCATCTTACTATATCGTCGAGGTGATGATCAATATACTCGTACAAGTATGATAGATAGCAAACAAACAGAAAAGAAAAAATGGGGTACCCCTTTTTTTTGGCGGGTGGAAAATCATCAAATAACGGGGTCCCGCTCTTTGGCAGAGCAGAAGGGAGTGTCAGACTTCTACTGACTAAAAACCATCCATGTTCCTTCTTAGCCCTTTATGTCGAGCCCGCGGTATCTCTTGCGAACAACCCGCAGCCCCAACGGGACAACCCGCAGCCCTGACGGGGGGATACCCCTTCTCTTTAAATTCGTAACTTACTGGGTCAAAATAATTTTGTTAGTGTAAATATACCGATGTGATGGTTATCATTATCAAATGAAGATAAAATTAATAACTACTGATTACGTGGTTAACGGTTAACGGGTGTATTGTACTGACAGTTAGCAATACCAATATATATATTTTTTTTTTCATTTATCCTGTGTCGTGGGTGCGTTTACAAACATTTAAACAAACATACATATACACCCAGACCCGAAACAACTATCTGTAGGCCATACAAATATTTGTTCCGTGCGGGGATCGAACCCGCGACACGCAGCGCAGCAGTCAATACGCTCAGCCACTGCGGTCTAATTTGACGTTTATAACCAATTTTCATGTACTGCATTGATTTCGTTTTCATGTTACGTTACGAAACTAATATTTTGAAGCTCATATTATCATAAAGTGGGTCATATTTCGTAGTTGCAATGGTTATTTTTATTCCGAGCAATTCACGTTTGAAGTTTGGCTATTGTATTCATATTATTACTCGTAACAATATATTTGTATATCTGGTAAGAGAACATTTGTATACGGCACAGTGTAGGTAAAATTTTATTCCAACCATTCTTGTTCGGCTTAGAAACTCCGCTGACGCTTATTCCAAAGCCGAGACCGATCACACCGAAGTATAACCGGGTATGTAGGCAACATGAAATCGGGTACCAGGGTATGTAGAATATAGCCGGGTAGGGAAAATCATTCTCGAACGAGGGACTACTTCGGACCCGATGTTGCGTACTTAATGCGCTTTGTACATGTACTTACACTATACAATATGTAAATATTAAACGTAGATGGAGAGTTATGGAGTGAAAATTCATCTTTAAGAGAGGTATTTTATTACTATTTACTCGTAAATAATATATATATATTCGATCACCGCCTCTCAAAATGGTGAAGGAAAAAATCGTGAGGAACCAAAAATTCGAAGACATGATTGTGACCTCTACCAACCCGCACTGGGCCCGCGTCGTTCGTTATGGCCCATTCTTCTCCTAGAGAGGAGGCCTGAGTCCCTGCAGTGGGAATATTATAGGCTGATGATTATCATGATGATGTATTCGGTAGTGGTGAGGGAGCTCGTGGCCAAATAATAAACAGCTGCTCGGGCTGATATTCATGTGCAGCTGCAATTACATACCGAGTTTCCTACGTACATCGGAAAGTGCGTTAAGCTGTTCTTCCATTAAATATGTTTTCATTTATATATCTTTGACAGTCAATAAGTAGTTACTCGCCAGAAAGTATAACAACCAGCCTTACCCAGAGGTGTCGTATAACCCAGTACCTACTAACTGGGTTGTGGACGTCAGATAGTCGCTCCATGTAAAATACTGGAATTCAGCTGAATCAGGTAAAACTGAAAGCCGGCCTTAACATAGTTGGGAAAAGGTTAGGCAGATGACATTACGTTCTCCATTGTTAGGTATTCAAAAAGGAGCTTTTTATGTTACGCCAATCGAGTGTAAGGGCGACGGAAAACCCGTCGGGGCTGCCGGTTGTTTACAAGAGATACCGCGACCTCGACATAAAGGGCTAAGAAGGAACATGAGTGGTTTTTAGTCAGTAGAAGTCTGACACTCCTTTTCGCTCTGCCCAAGAGCGGAAGGGGTTGTTCGATGATTTTCCAACCGCCAAAAAAAAAAGCGCCGGAAAAATCACTATCACTACATATTATAAAACAAAGTCCTCCGCCGCGTCTATCTGTCCGTCTGTACGTGATAAATTTCAAAACTATTGCACTGAATTTCATGCTGTTTTCATGCATGGATAGAGTGGTTCTCGAGGAAGGTTTTAAGCAGCGGGTATCTGCTAGTAGTATTACTTATAAATTATGATTATTGATCGGACTCGTCTTTCCGATTACCAGTGACTGCCAGTACAAACCAGAATAAAGTTTTAACCAGCAGAACACAACATTCATAAATTTAAAAGTCCTTGTTTATTCCTTCCGACGAAGGTAACTTCTCAGAAAGCTAGCTTTGTTACGATATTATATTGCAAAGGGGCTTAAATCGACATTGTTAATACAGAAATAGGATAACGTGACAGCACTATTCCTGTTTCAGTTTCACAAAACATTACTATTGAGTAGGGTTTACGGGGCTTATTTTTGGCAAATAGCGAAAATATAAAAGGAATTGTTTATGATGGTCAGTGTCTACAGAGGTCGAGGTTTTAGGTAGTCTAGTTAAGGATTAAGCCATCGACAGACTTGATTATATTACCAATTCTGGTCTGGCAGGTTGATGTGACCTCTCGCGTCCCGCCCTGGTTCAAACCATGGTCCAGGCTCCGGGCGCTGTCGGGGGCCACGTGATGGCTTCCGGCCACGAGACGGGGTTTCCGGTCCGTCCTATGACGATGACAGGCCGTGTCGACGGCGCGTTCATTTTCCACGCGCGCCTCAAAGAGATGTCAGCTACATTGCAGGGGCAAGGGCCGACGCTGGTCGGGGCTGCGGGTTGTTCGAAAGGGATACCGCGGCCCCGGAAACAAAGGGCTAAGAAGGAACATGGGTGGTTTTTAGTCAGTAGAAGTCGGACACTCCCTTTCGTTCCACCCAGAGCGGGAGGAGTCATTTGATGAGTTCCCAACCTCCGAAAAAAGGCAGGTTGATGTATGAGAAATTATTGTAAAAATGCTTTTACAATTTTAACATTATTTGCTAACTATACAGATCAAATAATAATCAAAATATGTTCATGTTTCAAACGCAGAAAAAAATAAGATGGCGTCGAAAAGTTCGTCCATATGTTATCAACGGAAAATGTGCCCAAATTGTGGTTAAATAAAATTTAAGCTTCATTTGTATGACAAGTTTTTGTATTCTTACTATACTTTTTTTGCCACCAAACTTGATAAAATCGAAACACTGATATCCTTTATGAAAGGAAAATAAAAATTTTCATTAAATTAAACGGTGTCGCATTTTCCTATAGCAGTTAAATTGCATGATGGAGAAAATCATAAAAACCACATAGAATTTTCCGTGCACAAAAAACGAAATCTAATTACACAATAAAGTGCACATAAATTAATTTCAGGTGCTTACTATAATGCCGGTAATCAGGTTACTGGACGGCCTCGATTAGTGTTTACGTTATTAAATAGGGTTTACGTTCCCCCCCCTCGTTTTCAGTGCGTGGTGATATTTAAATAGTGTGTTGCAGGTTATAATTAAGTGAGGAAATGTGGTATTAATTAATTAACTAAGCACCTACTATTAGCTAACTAGCTAGTGCTAATGCAACAAATGTGTGCCCGTTATCACTAATATGAGGCGTCACCTAAACACCATAACATCACGCCTGAAATACCCGAAGAGTTAGGCAGTGGTGTACCTAATAGTACAAACACACTTCGCCAGTTATGTCTATTGCCATTAATCCAGACTCCATGGCAGCTACGGAGAAAATCTTGACGGAAAAACCTAATAACACTTTGGAAACGAACCCAGGACCTCACGCTCAGTAGTGGCGCTTGCGATCACTAGACCAACGTGGCAGTCAATCTATAGCGATCACTAGACCAACGTGGCAGTATATCTAGTCAATAAAAACAATTGCCTAAATAACAGATTTGTTGTATAGTTTATCTCTAAATTAGCAGCTTGAACAATCTTGCTTCTCAAAGTATCATGCTACCGCCTAGAAACATGAAAGTAATAATTGGCAAAACTGAACGCAATCTAATTAAAAGTTTAAAAGTAAAACTCACAGAATCAAGGTAAACACAAATAATGCGTTGTTTCATGTCTTGTCTTGAATATGATACGCTAACTAAAATATTTAAGCGATATTTGATGACTTTATTACTGTAACTTTTATTTGGAAAGCAATAAATTCACTTACACCGAGATTTCATTACATATAATTATTTAATATGAATAGCACCATCCCACATCTTCCCGTGGGTGTCGTAAGAGGCGACTAAGGAACTTACCAGAGAATGGGCAGCAGCGTTGTCTGTGCCTTCGTAACAACCATACTGTGATCGCCAACCCGCCCTGCCAAGCGTGGCAATTGATGATGATGCTGATGATGAATTATTTCAGTTCACGGACTCCGGATTTGTGACCGGTTGATGGTAATAGGCTACTACGTGGGACTTTAACATAACAGGCGAAATGTGGCACGGCTCTCCCTAACCTTTCGAAGATTACAGGTATTATGTTATGTTATATTTTCAGTCTTATGTCGAGGGCAGGTCTACTACCATCCCGTCGGGGCTGCGGGTTGTTCGCAAGAGATACCGCGGCCTCGACATGAAAGGCTAAGAAGGAACATGGGTGGTTTTTAGTCAGTAGAAGTCTGACACTCCCTTTCGCTCTGCCCAAGAGCGGGAGGGGTTATTTGATGATTTCCCACCCCCCTAAAAAAAAAAAAGGTCTGCTACCATCAATCAGACAGAACGCAGACTCCTTGCTGACACAGAGTTTTATAAAACTCTTTGCCTAAACTGGAAAACGAACCCCACTACTTCACACACAATAAATCCCTACCTCCCACAAACATACAGGTACATAATTCATGAATAAACAATAAACAATTAGTCGTTAGTGACGTAACAATAAACACAAATAACTATTTGGCACACTCGTGTGCGTAAACACACGTTACATTGTTCCCGCACGGAATTTCGTAATTATCTTCTCTGAGGTCTCAATACCGCACGAGAGGAACTAAGGCTCTACAATATTAATTAAGTTTTCAGTTATTTGAAAGATGAAATATTTTCCTGTACGTTTAGTTTGTAAACTTGTTGAGTGTGGAGGCGCAAGCGTGGAAACTTCAACTTAGAGCACAAGTAAAAAATCACGTAAATCGGATAAAGTAGATTTCAAATTGTAAATCAATTAATAATCATCAGAGTTTTTAAAATATATTATATTTATATCATGTAAGCAAGATACATAATAATATATGAAAACATACGTATATGAATCTGTATGACAAATGGTAAAAGTATATACAGAAAGAATACAACGTCTTAAGATCTGATTATGGTCACAAATTTTCACATTGAACAAGCATGGCGTCCGATGCAAATTATTTTTCCGAGTGATTACCAAGACGTAGGAAGAAGCCTATTGTTATTAAACGAACCCAGATCAGAAGTCAAGTCAGGAAACTAATTACAACTTTGTGTTATTATTTATTCAAGTCCAGGAAAACCAACATCTAAAACAGAAGCCTTACGATTAAATATAGAAGCACAAATCCAATAGGGGATCGGACTGAGTCAAAAAAATATGATTCTAATTAGTCCGTCAGTTAGATTATCGAAAAATATTGGATACGTGTTTTTTGTTTTATCAAAATAATTAAAATTGACGAAGATAAAACGCGTCAAAGATCACAAGTGGGGGGTTGTGACGTCATTTGTAGGTAAAAATGTACTGACATGTTTTTGATTTTGTGAAAAAAGAAAAAAATAAGTGTTCAATATGTTTTGGAAATCTATCTGACGGACTAATTAGTTTTTTTTTGTCCGATCCCATGTTACAGGATTTTACGGATTCTCCTCTCATTTATGACATAATTTCATTTCATCATCATCATCCACAGTCTGACTTCACCCACTACTGGGTGCACTGCCTCTCTTTGCTTGTCCCAAGCTCCACGCTCTTGTGCCAGAATAATTGAGTTTGTTCCGCCACTTCTTCTTCCTAGCTAAACACTAGGAAGGGTCGAAGCGTGGGCGTTTTGGGGGACGGTCTCTTGTAGAATTCGACGAAAAGTACTGATTATCAGCCTAATTTGAATAAATGACTTTTGATTTTGATATTCCTACACTGGCAACAAAGCCCATCTAGCTGCCGGACGTAATTTAATCTCTCACAATACTCGCATCAAATTACCATACCTTATTTACTGGTAGTTTGTGAAGTCGGCCATTTTGTGTGAAATAGTTCGCTGTCAGCTGGCCGTTGTGTTTGAACACTCATGTTCTGCGGAACAGTTGGGAACTGTTGACGCGGAAGTATTGTAGGGTTTGCAGAAAAGTTGGCTAGTGAGCCCACGTCTGTGTAAATACCGTTTTATTGTGACTTGACTACTAAAATAGAGCCCACTTAAAGAGCTTTCAAATCGAATTTATTTGTAAGTACATGTAAGAATACAAGTTACTTAACTGTAACCAAACAGTTTTTTTAATTCACTACCTCATATAAACTGGCTCTAATCGCTCATGTTATCAACTTATCACACTCATGATTTTTTTCTAGTATGGAAATAAAGCAATCCGTCGTAAATACCGCCTCGGCTGCAATTGGCTGCAATAATAAAGTTGTGCAACATGCATAGGTAATTGTTTTTTCTTAGGCAAGCAATTTGCGTGTCTAATCTTCCTCCCCTCTTCTTCTATTTTTAAACTACAATAAAAAATTCTACCACCTGAATGAAAATGACTAATTTCTACTGTACCAAAAATTGCAATCAAATAGTAATTATCAACTTAAACCGGAAATAAATGCAGACCAAACAAAGATCCAATAGGCATAAATTACCTTTTATCGTTGACTGCTGTGTCAACATGGGGCTGCCCCATTTCATTAGTTACCTGTCAAGGGGTTACCTGACGTCTATGAGGTACCTTCAGCCACAAAATAGGTGAGCACAGAAGGTCAACGCTAAACAACAAACGAAAACAGGTGCATGCTCAAATAAACGCAGATGTACGCACGGTGACCAGTCAAGCGATACAAATATGTTGTTTATGCGGATCTCTTATTGTACGGGAAATCTATACAACGTGTGGCCATGTGAACGACCATCTCAAACGATGTCAAACAAATGCCAGTCACTGGTGCTCAGCAGTCCCTAAATGTAAAAACACAATCTTTGTTGAACTGAAAACGTAGCATTCGTATGTGCAGCGACGTCCTTTCCACCCTGTATAATTAATTTATACCATCACTTGCCTAGCCTTTATTTGACTAGATTGAGGACGGCTTCCAATCTAACAGGATGCCTTTTGTTTTTACACTTTCTGGTTTATAACTCGTAACGTCTGTCGAGAATCTACAAAGCACAGCCGCAACAAATTAACGTGCTTTCCGAGGCACAAAAGTGACGATATAAAAGGAATGGTCACCCATCCATTGACCGACCTCAGCAAGCATTGATTAACCTTGAAGCTTGATCCTATCAGCTGTTATTATAAAGCACTGCGCCTTTTTCGCTTGCTGTATAAAGCAACACTTCTGTCGTATGTTTTGTACCCCAGCTTAATGAGTAGTTGAGGTTCCTTTGGCATGGGTCATTGACTGCATTGTGTCCTGATGCTGACTTGATTTGTTCGACAGGGATTTGTTAATTAAAGATGTTTGGAATGGGATTTTGTGGGCGTAATGAGTTTTAGTTCGTTATGGTTCCCTTTGTTATAAAATCTATCGAATCTGGTCATGTTCGTGATAAGCTGCTTTCAACTTCTGATAGTTGAAAGAAAGTCTTACAGTTTTATTGGACCGCATATTCATATCACATATCGCATATTTATGCGAAACTCAATGACCGACATAAAATACGCAAAGTTAATGTAAAATTATGATAACAAAATGGCTCTTTACTGGACTATGACTTGACTGAAAAGTACCTATTATAAATAACGCTTTTATTCTTGTAAAAGATTTCGATTTTCATAAGAATATGACGTATTATAAAAATATGTACACTACACAAAATATAATAGTCGTAGTCCCCAGTTTATCCAGTGTGCATGCATAGAAATAATGAGTATATCTTGTGGGGTTTATATTTCACCGTATTTTCTTTTTTGCAGAATAAAGGTACAGAATATATTCAGCATCTCGTAAAGTTTCGAAGAAAATGTTGAAGAAACCGTTGAAACGGTAAAAGTTTGGCTAAACTTCAACGAATCAAAGCTTACGTTCAACATAATTAAATGTAAGTTCCTTTATAAACCTGTAATGGTCTACAAAGCAAGGCGATCATGTAATAAACACATTGTGGAGACGTACTGATTAATTATTATATGATCGTTGAGTATATTACAAATTGCCATAAACACTACATTTATATGGACGAAATAGTACCAATCGGCTGACAGTATCAGGCAGAAGTTTGTCTCTAAGATCTTGTTCATTCGGCGGTGGCGACCTCTTGCGTCCGGCCCTGGTGCAAACCATGGTCCGGAGTGAGGAGGCATGGTAAGCGGCGGAACGAGGCCAAACGCGTGAGAGAGAGGGAAACCTCTCGCCCCTGCCACCGCAACAGAAGACGACGCTCCGGGCGTCGGGAGTGGCAGGGTGATTCCCGGCCACCGAAGGCGCGGGTCAGTGGACGGTGAGTAATGGGCTAGCTCACCGTCCGTCCGTCTTATGACGATGACAGGCCGTGTCGACGGCGCGTTGTGTTCCACGCGCGTCTCAAAGAAATGTCAGCAATATTGCAGGGGGGGCCCGTAAGAGCCGACGCCTGCCGGGGATGCGGGTTGTTCTAAAGAGATACCGCGGCCCCGGACACAAAGGGCTAAGAAGAAACGTGGGTGGTTTTTAGTTAGTAGATGTCTGACACTCCTTCCGCTCCGCTTAGAGCGGGACGAGTCATTTGATGATTTCTCAACCTCCAAAAAAATAAGTTCTTGTTCATAATTTGTATCTTCTGAATTCAGTCTCATTTGAATTATTTGTTCCGATAAACTCATCATCATCAGCCTGCAACAGTCGACTGCTGAACTGCCTTGCACAGGCATATATTCAGCAGTAGATGGCTTGTAGGCTGATGATGATGATGAGTCTTTAGGTCTGTGGAAAACGACAAACTCACAACACTAAATTTGGAAATCAGATACACTAAAACGGAGACTTGATAAGAAACTGGGATTGAATCGCCTTAAATAAAATCATCCAGTGGATAAGGGTAACAATTTATAACAATTTAATATTATTAAGTTTTTACTGTTCCATATATTTTATTCCGTATCACCCACAGTAGAAAACTAGACAAGGTTTTAATTAAAAATGGCAAAGTTTAAAATAAAAGGAGGAGTTTATGTTAGTTGCGTTTTATATTAGCACTAATTAAAAGTTTCCATAATTATTAAGCTACAAGTCTAGAGATATGAGCGTAGGTTTAGATTACTAATGAAAGTAAGTTTTAGAACTTAGTGAATTTAGATAACAAAGGTATCAGATGCTTGTGGGAAAACTTTGGAGTTAGATGTGTGGATATATATAATTACTTTAGGTTTGTTCCTAATAGCAGTAAGTGCTAGGCGATAATATCAGACTGCTTTCGAGGTAATCTAAAGACATACACAAATAAAATCACGCCTCTAATCCCCGAAAGGTTAGACAGAGGTGTACCTAATAGAACACCTACATTTCACTATTATTTGTAATAGAGGATGCCCCTATTGCCATCAACCAGGCACTAATCCAGACACCGTGGCTGCTACTGGAAAAACCTACGAACAATTTGCACGACCAGGAAACTGAACTCAAGACAGCAAGGCGGTCCTAAGCATATATATAAATAATCAAAATTATGTGGCACTGGGCAAGGCACATTGCTTGCAGAACGAATGGCCGATGGGGCCGAAAAGCTCTAGCGATGACCTAGCGAAGATTCGGGGATATCCTGGATGCCAGACGCACAGGACCGGTCAATGTGGTGACACATGGGGGAGGCTTATGTCCAGCTGTGAACGTCTTTCGGCTGAAATGATGATGCATCATATTTGTACAGCGTTTTTTTTTTTTTTTTTTGGGGTGTGGGAAATCATCAAATAACCCCTCCCGCTCTGGGCAGAGCGAAAAGTGTCAGTCTTCTACTGACTAAAAACCACCCATGTTCCTTCTTAGTCCTTGCGCCGAGGCCGCGGTATCTCTTTCGAACTACCCGCAGCCGCGACTCAAAGAATTTAACACTATTTTATTCTTAAAAATACTTTTATTGTTCAGACGGCCACTTTATCGAGTCTGTTAATAAAATCAGCATTTATATTCACAAAGAATTGGTCCCTTTTCTCTTGAAGTTTGTAGATCCAGTGGAATCAATTAGGAGGCAATAATTGAAATAACTTTGTTCTTGAGCGAGTACAAAGTCAAAGTGTCCGTGCTATCGCTCCGGGATACTAACTTTGAAGACTGTTATGCAATTTGAATTGATTTAATTAAGTAGCTGGGAAAATGGGAACTTAAGTTTCTTCCGTTAAGGACTGTTAAAACTGTCTAAACTTCTTACTGTAAATACCTAAATCGTTATATAACGATTTAGGTATTTACAGTAAGAAGTTTAGATCAGTTGACTGCCTCGTTGGACTGCTGAGCATGACGTTCTGGGTTCGATTCCCGGGTTGGGGAAAGTGATATTGGGTTTTTTCATCAGGCAATTCTCAGTAGCTCCGGTTAAGGGGAATAGGCTCACCTCCTATTAGATAGGACTTAACATAACTGGTCAAAATGTGGGTATACTATTAGGTACTCCTCGACCTAACCCCTGCATTTAATAAGAAGTTTAGATCTATATCATGTGTGATCTTGTCTTGAAGTTTTTTTCAGATATTTGTGTTCGATCACTCTGACCAAAGGTGGTAAGTACCTTCATCTGGATAGACTGGAAACCAATACCAACAGATTTGGGAAAATCTAAGCAGCTGATGATGATTTATGTTTCACTGGACCAAGGTATTCCTCCATATTTTAAAGACAACATTACAATTTACTGACTTTAATATAAACATTTCTACTGCTTTCTAAATTTAATACAACCGTAAAGATGCTCAATAAAGAATGCGAGCAGAGCATGCGACGTCTAATTTGCTTTTACGAGTATATTCCGAAAGTGCATAGGTCAGGAATGCGCGCGTCTTCAATTGTCAGCACCCATTGGGGTCGAATTCCAGCGACCAAAACAACCGTGTCGTTGTGTTTGTATTGGACTATGTATTATTTTAACTGCGGCGTGGAATTAATTGGAATGTCAAGTCGGTGGTTCCAGAAATGTTTCAGATGCTTTTAGTAAGTTACAATGTTTTGTGTTGTTTTGGTTCGTTCAAACTAACATTCTTAGATTTCATTTGACGACGGCGCGCTCTGAGTTGTCAGAAAAGTGGACGTACCTGCCAGGGTGGCGTGTTTTGTTCGAAAGAGTTAGCGCGGCCCTGGAACGCAAAGGGAGTCTGATACTCTTTTCTGCTCCGCCCAGAGCGTGAGGAGTCATTTGATGATTTCTCATCCTTAAAAAAACCTCATTAAATGATTAAAACTGAAATTGATTACTGAAATATAAAAACCATTGTAATCCTGTTACATAAAAAACGTTGCATCAAACCGAGTGCTAATCCCGCCGACAAACTGTTACGCAATTTGGTGCTTGCATAAAATGTACAAATGTAATAAATAATTTATTATACATTTTATTAAACACATACAAACAATACTTACGTTATAAATATTATTTGGTTAAATGATGGAGAACGTAAGAAGACTTACTTAAATGTAGTAAATGATGGACGACCATCATTTATCTTTGCGAATGAAAATGTTTTTTATGAACTTTTAGCAGACTCCTTCGAAAATATTAATTAAAGTATCAAGATCTACAAATATGAGTCCGCCCAATATCTATCTTCGATCCTATTACAAAATGGCGCATTAAAGTTTCAAAATCAAATTGCTTACGACGTCCACCTAAAGTATTACCTTGCAAAATGAAAATGAATCCCTATAAAATGTTATGACCGATCGTCTGTCGTCAGAAATTCAATCTTAATTCCAGTTGGTAAGACGCAAATTGCTTTGGAGTAATTAAATTGCAGTTATAAGACCGTAATGGGATATGACGGGGTCATCAATTACTATTTGATAGCGATTGAACTTAAATTGAAAATAGATGTCAGTTTTCAAATAGCTTTTGTAAGAATTGGTGGAAAACTTGTTATGTGGCGTATTTAATGACTAAAGATTGCCAAGACAAAATCAAAAAACCAAAAAAAGTTGGGTTTTTCCCTTCCCTAGTGGCCAAAATAAAAACCCAGAACATAATTGCGGTCGGTATTTTGTGTGTCGTACATAATTGTAAGGCACCAGCACGTGATGCCGCGTCGAGGACCATAGCATAACATAGCACCTCCTCTCTGCGAGAGGAGGCCTGTGTCCCAACAGTAGAAACATAATTATAGTGGCTGATTATGACTATGCTAATGTTTAGCAAAAGTGTTGCTCATGACATGACTCCGAAGCAAGTTCAATCAGAAAGGTACATCTTTAAACTGATTGAATGACCTCAAATAAAAGCTATAGACATTCTTTTTTAGTTTATGAAGCTGTCAAATCGCCCGTGAACGATTCATAAATATGTAAAAAACATTTTCCCAGTAATTAAAACCGCAGTGTGAAATACGTATGACAGTTTCATATGCTCGAATAAAAAATGGCGACCTCGCATATCATCTGAATTTAATTTAAGCTGGTTATGAAATGCCAACCATATTTATTGGCATTGTAAAATATTGGATACTTGTTTATTGAAATTAATAGCATTCTGATAATAAATTGCAATTTGATGTGCTTTTTATTTGGAATGTATTGGTTGTGAACTTGGATTTATTTACTAGAAAAGATTATTATGTTTCAGTCAAAATTTTCAGCGGTCATATGGTATTGAGTAACAGTTCGTTATATCTATTTAAAACTGTTTATTATGAAACGCTTTTCCGGATTTTTAGGGTTCCGTAGTCAACATGGAACCCTTATAGTTTCGCCATGTCCGTCTGTCTGTCCGTCCGTCCGTACACACTATATCTCAAAGATTCTTAGCACTAGAAAGCTATAATATGGTATGAATATTCAAATGAGTTACGCCGACAAAGTAATAAAATTAAATTAAGAAAATTACTTTTTTAGGGTACCTACCTCTAGTACACATTAAAATGGGGACGATTTTTTTTTCTCGCGAAATGCATTGTATGGGATGTCGTTGGATAAATCTTTAAAAAATATTGCGAGTTTCCTCAAGCACTTTTTCGATTAAAGTATTCGTTTGTGAAACATTATACAATTTTTTGTTTGACTCTAGTTTGGCTACCTAAACCACCCCATACGGGTTGAGTTTGGGCGTGTCAAAAATTCATGGTAGTAGCATATATAACGAAAATAAAAGGAAAACTATCACAGCTAAGTAGGCTTTACAAGTTTACGAGTAATAGTCGACATACTTATTAAATGTACTTGTATAAAATGTTTTCCTATACATAATATATGGGAGCACAGGTCTTAAAACTACAAAATTGTAAGTTTGTTTTATTTTTGCAATAAAAATCATTGTTCGGAGGCAGGTAGACAGGTTGGTTAATCAGTTTAGTAAGCTCACATATTTTGATGGGCAACTACGGAACCCTACATTGTACCTGGTCCGACATGCACTTAGCCGGTTTTCTTTTTCACTTAGACCAGTACAGGCACTATTAAATGTGAGAAAAACGTAGAAAGCAAATGTTACAGTTTCCAATTGAATCAACAGTTAAATAATAATCAATAGTTTTAACCGGTGAAGTATTTGTAACGGGTCAACAGTAGTTTTGGCTGATTTTCAATTTTGTCTATGTCAAATATTATACATTTCGCATATGGCAATACTGCCTGTATAGTTTTCATGGAGAAATTAATTAAACTCAGTAATTGCTAAAGCGTGTTAGAATGAACACTGATAATTCGTTTTTAACTAGGTAGCTACTTTGAAAATCGGGTTGCATTGAAAGCGCCTCCACGAGTGCAGATAATCAAGCGGGGTTGGTAATTTCGGGGTAGACAGCACACTTTTAATGTGCTGACTGGCAGGCTAATCAGTGGCGTAAAGTATTCTGACTGACATAAACAAAGCAGAAGGTAAAAAACTAATTTTCATTGATTAATTAATTGCTTAGCTCGTGACTTAATAATAACTGCTACTCGGGTTGACCGGTCGACTCGACCGACTTGTCGGTTTCCTCCGTGCCTCGAAAAGCACGTTAAGCTGTTGGTCCCGGCTGGCATATATAGATATTTCGCAGTCGTTACAGGTAGTCAGTGACCTGAAAGTCTGACAACCAGTCTTACCAAAGGATATCGTATTACCCAGTAAACTGGGGTTGTGGAGGTCAGATAGGCAGTCACTCCATGTAACATACTCGTATTCAGTTGCATCCGGTTAGACTGGAAGCCGACCCTAACATAGTTAGGAAAAGGCTAGGTAGATGATGAATTAATTGCTTAGCAGAATAGAACAATACGCTATCTGAAATACAATCAGGCTCCTGATATTCTGACAAAGCCTATAAGATGTGTGTGTGTGTACTTACAAGTTAACATAACATAACATCACGTCTATTATCCCCGAAGGGTTAGGCAGAGGTTTGCCTTCTAGTACCTACACCCTCATTTCGGAAGTTATGTTAAGTCCCATGTAATAGGGGGCGAGCTTATTGCCATTAACCGGGCACAAATTCAGACTCTGTGGTTGCTACCGAGCAATAAGGATGTTTACTGACTAAAAAATATATGATTCTAATTAGTCCGTCTGTTAGATTATCGAAAAATATTGGATACGTATTTTTTATTTTAACATATCAATAAAAATTGACGAAGATAAAACGCGTCAAAGATTTGAGTGGGGGGTTGTGACGTCACTAACCGGTAAAAAATATCATACTAATGTCTTAGAATATGACGTCACACGAGTTTTCAAAGCACTGTATCGTCTTCATTGTTTGTTTACGTGAAAAAAGAAAAAATACGTGTCCAATATTTTTTGGAAATCTATCTGACGGACTAATTAGATTTTTTTAGTTAACTACCCTATTGTTGATGTTAAAACCCAATAACAGTACTTCCTGCTCAGCAGTCGCGCTTGCGACCACTAGAACAACGATCCGATGCAGTCAACAAACGAAGTACATGGAATCCTTACTAATATTTAAATGCGAAAGAAACTCCGTCTGTCTGTCTATCGCGCTTTCACGCCAAAACCACTGAACTGACCTGTAGTGTATACGAGTATCTATTTAATAGATATGTAAACACTGTCTCACAACCACAAGTGGTCAGGGGAGCTGTCACTAATGACATCTGTCAGTTACATGATGGCGGGAAGTGAAGTGATCCTGGACTAAGGCTTGGTGGTCTGGTGTGAGCCTGTGATACTTAGTTAATTGTAAAATCAACCGATTAGGTCTGTTACAAGTGGATACTACATGACCTAAATGAAATTTGGTACACAGATACTCTAGAGCCTGAAGAAGTATATAGGCTACTTTTTATGCGAAAAAGAGTTGTAAGGGGTTGAAAGGGTCCCGTCGGGGCTGCGGGTTGTTCGCAGATACCGCGGCCTCGACATAAAGGGCTAAGAAGGAACATGGGTAGTTTTTAGTCAGTAGAAGTCTGACACTCCCTTTCGCTCTGCCCAAGAGCGGGAGGGGTCATTTGATGATTTTCCACCCACCATAAAAAAAAAAGAAAAGGGGTTGAAAGGGCCCCGTCGGGGCTGCGGGTTGTTCGCAAGAGATACCGCGGCCTCGACATGAAGGGCTAAGAAGGAACATGGGTGGTTTTTAGTCAGTAGAAGTCTGACACTCCCTTTCGCTCTGCCCAAGAGCGGGAGGGGGTTATTTGATGATTTCCCACAACCCAAAAAAAAGGTGGTTGTGGGAAAGTAATCTTTTCATCACCCCCTTGGTGATGAAAAGATTACTTTTAGTCGCGATAACCGACATTCACGCGGATGAAGCCGCGGGCATTAACTGGTGAATTATAAAATAATGGTTCAAAAGGAACAGCTACTGAGATAACGACCGAACGACGACGATGAAAATATGCATCAAAGCTTGCCTATACCGTTTGCCTAACCACAAACAATAGCAATTAACACTTGTTATACTCCAACACTAATCACAGGCATTATGCTCGGACCTGTGGGTGCCATGCGCTTAGGGTTGCCATACATATGGATTTAACTGGACGTGTAACTCCTTAAGTATATTTCTTTTGTATTTATGTATTTCTGGTGGTAAATCATCAAATGACTTCCTTCTGCTCTGGGTGCAGCAGAAGGGAGTGTCAGACTGGTACTGACTAAAACCCACCCATGTTTCTTCTTAGCCTATCGTGTTCCAGGGCTGCTGTATCTCTTTCGAACCAACCCGTAGCCCCAAAGTTTTGACTCGCTGCCCTTGAAATTTGTCCGGGGTTTTCACGTTGCAGAGATTTATCTATTTGAATTAATTAAAAAAGAAAGATCGAAGTGTAAAAACTTTTTTGCAAATCTGTCTGGCTCTTTGTCAGGATTTCACATAATTCGAAATCGGTAACCCTACATGAGTTTGCATGTCGCGATGCGGTCGCATGCATTAAAATAGCTGCAGCAAAGTTGATTGCGTGCGGCTTTTGATATAAAATGAAATGGAAAAAACTTGGTTCACGTCCAAACGCGGTTACTGTGGGTTTTCCAGAACCACCACGTTTAATAGGATATTTGTAACACTCATAAAATACGAATTACGAGAGAAATTGCAAAAGAGTGGCTTAGTGGTCGCAAGCGTCACTGAGCATGTGGTCCTGGGTTCGATTTCCGGGTCGGGCAAAGTGTTATTGGGTTTTTCCATCACGGAAATTCTATGTAACAGCCAAGGAGTTTGATTTGTGTCCGGTTGATGGGAATAGGCTTGCTGCTTGTTACATGGCACTTCAAACTTAACTTGCGTTTGGGTGTACTATTCACACCTCACACAGTCCACCTCTGCCTAACTCTTAGGAGATTATAAGGGTGGTGTTATGTATGTGCAATTGCAAAAGAAATGGTAAAATACTGGTACTCAGCTGCACTCAGTTATAGACTGAAAGCCGACCCCAACATCGAAAAGAGGTTAGTAGTGATGATGATTTAAAAATTACAAAGCAACTTTTATGTAAAAAAAATCCGTCAAATAAAGGCTGTCCAGAAAAATCTCACAATCCACTTATGACGTCGTTTTAGCCATTCTCAATTCGTGTTAATATTTAAAAAGTATTCGGGAAAGTGTCACTAACTGCTGGCATTAATTTTTCATATCAACAGCTGTGCTAAAAGGTTTTCTCTTTTCTCCTGTCTTTGGGTAAACGCTGCGACAAATTATTTCTGTAAATAATGACCAGTTTTGTCCGAGGTCTTAATCAGAGACCAGGCAACCGTTTTGACTAGCCTCCCATATTGTCTCTATATATAATAATATATATAAAATTCTCGTGTCACAAGGTTAGTTACCATACTCCTCCGAAACGGCTTGACCTATTTTTATGAAATTTTATATGCATATTCAGTAGGTCTCAGAATCGGCTACTTTCTATTTTTCATACCCCCTAAGTGATAAGGGTGGGCCATCCCAAACATTTTTTTTGTCACACATCAAAATTTCAACGGGAACGAAGTCGCGGGCATCAGTTAGTTATAATATAATATAGCAATTCAGGTTGAATTGCTTCACACATTTTTTACTCTTTTATCAAACTACGAGATGTCTTATGACAAATACTTAAGTTTAATAGTAATGTATCCATGTTTTTAGACAAACTTTCTATAATTATTTCTGCACATAAGCAGATAAGAAAAGTATTTTTAATTTACAAAATGCTTCAGATTTAGTTGAGTTTCTGGTTTTATATACACACACACACACATAACATAACATCACGCCTGTAATCCCCGAAGGGTTAGGCAGAGGTGTACCTAATAGTACACCCACATTTCGCCAGTTATATTTAAGGCAGTAAGTCAGTTGTGTTGTGTGTGTGTGTGTGGTTTTATGCTTTGTATAATTATATATTTATTCTATGTTGGGGGGTTTGGATTTATGTAATGAATGCGTGGTAACCGTTTCTTAGTCAATGTTCCATCCCGTATAACGGTTCTTTCGCTACTTATTTTGCACAGCATAATTTAGTATCAGAATCTATCCACGTCATTTGATTGTTCAAACAACAGATCAATTCCACATTATAGCGTGCTTTGGGAATAACCTTCCGGATTTGATTGGTTTTGATATGAGTATGGTAGCAATAAATATTCAAAGCACTACTGTTGCCAATACTTATGTCGAGGTCGAAATATGTAGTTATTTTTAGATTATTTTAAATTAGCTAATGCTGCAACAACTTAAAATAAGTTATTGCATTTGCAACTGCATAAAGAAGTGTTGGCCTAGTGGTAATAAGTCCAAATCGTGGAAGGCACACTATTTCAGAACACCCGTCTGATCGGAGGATTGTCGCTTTCCTATGGAGTATTGGGGAACTTTAAACCCTGGACTTCATTCTCTGGTGACCCCGACATGATAAACAAGACAAACATAGACTGTCAACATTTCCGATTCCGACCATGATCGAATCTCCGCGCGGAAAACATTTACTCTCATCGTACATTTCCTAGCAATGTGCGCCCGTACAAAAATGTAGGGAAATGAAATGTTTGAAATAACTGCCGGGGACATAACTTATTTTCCTTTCAAATGGTGACGCATTTCCGCCATCACGTTAGGGAATATTTTGTTGAATGTAATGCCTTTATATGATGTGTAAGTATCTGAGTTTATATCTGAGAGATTTTTCCTGAATATTTCATGTTCTGGTACCACGGATTATTTGAGGATTTTGTCGAACTAAAAGTTGATAAAAATAATATTGAAAAACATTTGTGGTTTAGTAAAATGGAATAGTTATAAATGCTACGTTACAACTAGTTTTAGAAAGTAGGTCAGATAGGCAGTCGCTTCATGTAAAATAGTGTTACTCGGAATGTAACCGCATTCAGTTAGACTAAAAGCCGACCCTAACATAGTTGGGAAAATCTAGACAGACGATGAGAAAAGTTATAAATAGTTAAGCATTTTGAAACAATCATTAGGTACGTTACAGGCTTATAGGTTAAGTTGAGAACAAATTAATTGTTACGTGAAACATATTCTTCAAACACACTCCTGTTAAGTAATGACCACAAACCACACCATGTTGGACTTAACAAAGTTGTCCCGAACGCGAATTGAATTCCGGACCCTCGGATACAAGTTCGTGAAAGGGATAATACACACGCGACGTTAATGGAAATCTTGTGTGGCGAAGTGTGAGGAATACAAAATATTAGGAAAGAAACGATGAACACACATACTTATAAAAGCTCTTTTATTTCTCCGTGAGAGGCATAGTCTAAGTAGTCAAGATCGACAGAAATATCCGAAAAATAACCCTAGTTATCAAATATTTATTCAGAGTAATGATAACCATAATAGTTTGAGCTAAACGTAACAGATATTGCTAAGACAATACAAGTGGAGAGTGGGCTTGGATTGTTCAAACCATCATATTTACCTCAAAGTACGATTTATTTCAGAAAATGTGACATGTTCAGACAGGCATACGGTTCAAAAGGGATTGAAACTCCATCACAGCAATGTACTTGATAGAATGGCATGCGAACCCAAGCATATCAAGGCTGTGCTCGTTTGTGTACAGACAACCGGCTCATTATTCCATCAGAGGTAATTGTTCCGAATTGAACCCAACTAAGAGGCAATAACCAATAACCAATAGGCTAATGGGAGATTTGGGCAATTGATACGTGATGGTGTAAAGGATATGGCGTCGGAACTTCTTAATTTTTTATAGAAAAGCTGAATAAATTTATAGAATTGGCGGTAAATATCTTGTGGCGACACTTGGTGAAGGCCAATGTCTAGCAGTAGACGAGTCTTTCGGCTGAAATAATGATGATGATCACGTGGACAGGGTTACGATATAAAACAGTAATGAATTTAAGGAAGAAGAAAACATGAACAGTTACACAATATAAATAATTACAAGGAGCAACATTAGTTTATGAATTCCTAGAAACTCAGTTTAGAACTTAAATGACTCCATAAGACAAGAAGTACGCCTAAAAGGCTTTGGCATTTTATTAGAAGACTAGCTGATACCCGCGGCTTCACCCGCGTGGATGTCGGTCAAATTATATACTAAAACCTTCCTCTAGAATCACTTTATCTATTAAAAAAACCGCATCAAAATCCGTTGCGCAGTTTTAAAGATTTAAGCATACATAGGGATATAGGGACAGAAAAAGCGACTTTGTTTTATACTATGTAGTGATGTATCGTGTGCCACAAGGTTAAATTTACTAGTATAAATTATGTAAAGGATAGGTACGAATTAAAATCGCTTCAAGTCAAAACTCCAAGAAAGGTTTTCTTTCAAACACAGAAAAGGTGAATATTACTTATTTAAATTCTTTATATTTATTAAAAGAGTGATGAAGACCCCGTGACAGCTGTCAGAGAGAAAGCTAATGACGAAAAAGTTACTGAGATTTAACAGGATTTTGTTGTTCGGATGTACAGCCAATATTGGATGAATCTGATTCAATTTCGACCAATTACGTTAACACTTGAAGAAGTCGCCCAACATTGGAAGTAGTTTAGTGGAATTGAAAAAGTAATGGAAAGTTTCGTTTTTATGGACCTACAAGTTTTTTGGAGATACGAGACAGAACGTTACAAGTGTTGTTTTGGCGTTTTACTGGAAAAAGCTGGGTAGATAATGATGTTTTGGATTTTTGTACGATTGACAGTTATTCATATTATTATTTAAGAGGTAAGTAGGTGTTTGTAGTATAACATAGTAATGTAGTATAACAACACAACATTTCCAGTATAACCTGACCTCGCTTTTCATGAATATCCCGCACAATGAGATATCAAGATATCATCATAATTAGTCTTTTCAAAGCTTAATTCGTCGTACCGTTAAAGAATAAACTTTTGCTGTTAATCAATTCAGTTATTTACAACTTAAACGGAACTGTACTTATCTTGGATGTAGTTAAAAGTTTATGACAGTCCAAATTGTCTTAGTGTTGAGTCGTCCATCTTTAGTGGGTCACGCCATAGTTTTGGTAGTAAGTTAGTGTAGTTGTAACGAGAGAAACTTTTAATTGCTCTCGTTATTGGAAGTTAGGTGGTCCAGCGGGTCTTGAAATTGTGAATTTAGTATCACCTCCTATTAAAATCTCAAAGCAATTGTGTTCTGCAGCTTTGGCAGTACTTCATTGTGGTCTTTATCAATTTCTTTGTGATAACTATTGAGAATCATCATCTGCTTGCCTTTTCTCAACTATGTTGGGGTCGGCTTCCAGTCTAACCGGATTCAGCTGAATACCAGTATTTTAAATGGAGCTATTGCATGTCTAACTTCGACAACCCAGTTAGTACAGGGTAATATGGTACCTCATGGTAAGACTGATTGTCAGACTTAACAACAATTACTGAACGCGTTCAAAGTTATAAATAACTATAATAGTACACAATATCTGTGACATCTCAGTGAATTCTCAGAATGCCACTACAAGAGAAGGGATGTATAATTGAAATAGACACAGTACACAAAAAACATAGTGAAACTGAAACTTCCTTTTTATAACTGCCAAAAATATCACGAGCAACACTGATCGATGACCAAAGTAAACAATATGAAAAACGGAAGTATTTGAACAAATCAGGGATCTGTAACTTAAAATAAACGGGTGGGGTTGTCAACATTTTATGTTTGAGTAAACGTCAATATTGGCAGAGAAAATATTGGGAGACCAAACTTTGCGCGGGATTTCCGACTGTGTGAGGAGTACTTTATGCTATGTGTATATTTTTAATAGTGATTTGACGTCAGAGTGGTCCTGGATTTTTTGCGTGCAGAGCTTTTAATGGAACCATTCGTAAAAGTGTTTGTTTGGGGATGGCGTGGTATATTTTTCCTGTTATAAGATTGGGTGATAAGTAAATGACACTGGTGACAGATTCAAGAGACATATTGTTTTAAGGTCTGTATGCTATAAAATTATTAAGATGTTAAGAAGTCCTTAAATAGACTGCGGACACAGGAAAACCAGATCAAGAGGAGATTCATAGATGACTCTGCTCTGGAGTGTAAATGTGGTGTTGCCCCACAAACGATGGAACACTTGATATCGTGTTCTGGCTATCCCGTTACTTGTACATCACAGGAGCTGATGGACGGAACAGAAAATGCCAATTCGTCGCTAAATTTTGGGCTGACTCGGGTTTAAATATTGTTATCGACATGCTGAGAAGAAGATCAAGCGCAATTTTTGGTAGGGGAATTTTAGGTAGACTTACTTACTTATGTAGGGTGTAAAAAAAAAAGTTAAAATTCGACAAAAAAAAAAGTCCACCTAAAAGTCTACCTAAAATTCCGCACACACGATAATCAAGCAAGTATTCGTTCTTGCGTCGGTGTCCCGTCCATCCTGTATAAAAGCCTATTTAAGTGTAACCTCTGCGGGTTGTTCGCAAGAGATACCGCGGACTCGACATAAAGGACCAAGAAGGAACATGGGTGGTTTTTAGTCTGTTGAAGTCTGACACTCGCTTTCGCTCTGCCCAAGAGCGGGAGGGGTTATTTGATGATTTCCCACACTCAAAAAAAAAAAAAGTGTCTCCTATAAAAAAAACGTACTTGGTGATTTTGCTATCAGCCATATTATGTAACTATAAGCTTCAAAAGCTCGCGTTAATGCACGTTAATCAATGACCCAATTAATGTCATAGGAAGTAGGAACTGGGTTTAAAACAGATGAACCGTCAGCCTGTTTGACAAACTACACCCAACGTACAACTTAGGTAAAGCAGGTAGAGGTACTGTACTACAAACATGAAGTTTCAAACTAGTGAGTAAATGTACGTTAAAAGCTAAACCAAATTACAGACCACAACTCCACAGTCCACTATAGAATATAAAGTCTTTTCAATTCCTTGTTTCCAATTGAAGTTATTTCATTTAAACGAATATCAACTTTAGTCAGTTAAAAATAAAGTTGATAATAGAATAACTACTGCTAAAGTAACAGAAACTATAGAAAAATTTACCATAGTTGAACTTTATGTGGGCTTTTTTAAAAGTTTGTTTACATGTTCAGAAACTTAAACGTGAATACAGTTCAGAAGGTTGTTTATTTGCAAGCTAGTGGGTAGGTGTGCACTTCAATTTGTCGGTGTGTGGTCCACGTCACAGCGTCCAATTTAACATGACCGCGCGGACGAGACGCAAATTGTATTGCGTCGGGTACAGAGATGCACTCTCACGATATTACTGACGTTTGCATGTGAATAGCGTTTGACGACCGTTCGTAAATTTAATCAGGAGTTTAATAAGTGTGCCATAGGCTAAGTAAATTTCAATACCAACCTGGCTAGAAGCGACGCGTCCAGCGACTGCGGCGTCCGCGCGTCTACGACGATGACGTGCGGCTGCTTGGCGTCGGAGTCGCGTCGCAGCGTTTCCAGCGCGTCGCGAGCACTTCGTACCGAGCGAGCCTCGCCACCTGCCCGCGCGACTGCGCTGCACGCCGCCGCGCACACGCGCGATTGGCGCTCCGGGAACACGCATAGTAACTATGGAAACATGGAAACAATAATAATTATATAAGCAAACAATACATAACATAACATCACGCCTGTAATCCTTGAAGGGTTAGGCAGAGACGTACCTAATAGTACACCCACATTTCGCCAGTTGTGTTTAAGTCCCATGTAATAGGGGGCGAATCAAGTGTCATAGCATACAATGCTATGGGAAATTATATCTCGTGCACGCATGCAGCGTGCAGCAACAAATTAGAACCAAACTTCCTACTTCAAATCTTCAATTAATCAGGAATGACTCAATCTGGACTACAATCGTGAATATCATTAAAAATACGCGATAAATAGTGCGATCACTATGACATCTGACATTTCTCACAACTTGCCCAACACAAACGGCTCTAGCGGCGAATTCATACGCGATAGCCCCTTTGGCAGTTGTGTCTCGAAATCCGTAAAATTTTTATTAATTTAATTATGAATTAAAATTTAACAACGTTTTATAGTTAACGGTACCATCCTTTGATCTTCAAACAACTCTCTAAGAGGCTTTTCTTTCTTTGAACCTTTTGTTTTACCGTCAACCCCGAACGAACCTCACCGGCAGCCATTGTTTTGAATCTATTCTCATTCACTCACTAACACGGGCCGTTCATTCAACGAACGATTTCTTCATTCATGGCGTATTTTCAGGGTATTTGGGTTGTCAGAATAGGCCCTCAGGTTCCTATTGTTAGTTACCGGCAATGTGCCATGATATGTACAGGCAAACAAATCGTTTGGTTTCCAGGTAAGGATATTCCAATATATTGTCAAAATAAAGACTGTATTTCGTTACTCCGAAGTTCGAAATACCGATGTACGGTATACAGAAAGTTTGTGAGTCCGAATTACGTGAGTCAGAATGTACGCTATGACGATGTACGTTATTCAGAATGTTCGTTACTCCGATGTACGTTACACCGAAAGTTTGCTACTACGAAGTACTGTATTCAGAATGTTCGTCACTCCGATGTACGTTACTCCGAAAGTTTGCTACTACGAAGTACTGTATTCAGAATGTTCGTCACTCCGATGTACGTTACACCGAAAGTTTGCTACTACGAAGTACTGTATTCAGAATGTTCGTCACTCCGATGTACGTTACTCCGAAAGTTTGCTACTACGAAGTACTGTATTCAGAATGTTCATTATGGCGAAGTACGGAACTCCGAAAGTTTGCTATGACCAATTACTCAATAATAATTGAGAAAATTCCTCATCGAGATTCTGAGAGAGTATTTCGAATTAGTCGAGTATTATAAATGTACACTGTGAGGGTAAATTATCTATAACAGTGTACAAATAAAAATCTAAGTAAAAGCAGGTTAATCAATTCAAAATAATCTTAAAACATGGGGTAATAAAAAACTAAATTAACTTTTCTATGCACTAAAATTGAAAAATTAAAAAAAACAATTTTTAAAATAAATGATGTATGTATGACTTCGTAAATATTCCTTTAAAGACATAAGCTTTAAGACATTTACTTTAAGCTTTAAGCTCTTTGATCTTGTTTGTGAGCTATTTCTTTAGCGTTTCGTAATGTTTGCCGTTATTCTTTCTATTTCCAAAATCGTATTTTATTGTTCTTTTAATAATTCTACTAATGTTATATTTATATTCTGCTTTTTAGGGTTCCGTACCTCAAAAGGAAAAAAACGGAACCCTTATAGGATCACTCTTGTATTTGTCTGTAATACAAGAGTGATCCTATAAGGGTTCCGTTTTTTTAAAAAACTTCTGAGCCTAAAATTTTGAAAAAAATACAGAAATTAGTTCAACGCTTATAGATTACAGGAAAATCTATAAGAAGTCTATGGTGCTAAAATAACATAGAAAATCTCTCAATATCTACTACAATGGAACCGTTAATGTGCAAGTCCGACTTACACTTGGCCAGTTTTTTCTATTGAGCAGACTGTTTCAACGGTTGTGCCAATTGAATTCTGTGTTGTTGGTATATTCGTGTTTACGCAATCTAACACAGACCACATCCGAGGAGGGAATCTAAAATAATAATAATTATCTAATTAAAAAAAAAAAATACTTGTAAAATCTATTTGCACAATAATCATCATTTATAATACCTACTTGACTAATTTGAAATACTCTCTCAGAATTTCGATGAAGAATTTTCTCAATTATTATTGAGTAATTGGTCATAACAAACTTTCGGAGTAACGTACATCGGAGTGACGAACATTCTGAATACAGTACTTCGTAGTAGCAAACTTTCGGAGTAACGTACATCGGAGTGACGAACATTCTGAATACAGTACTTCGTAGTAGCAAACTTTCGGAGTAACGTACATCGGAGTAACGAACATTCTGAATACCGTACTTCGTCATAGCGTACATTCTGACTGACGTAATTCGGACTCACAAACTTTCTGTATACCGTACATCGGCATTTCGAACTTCGGAGTAACGTAATACAGTCCATAATATGGTATACTAGTGTTTTGGTTTGTTTGCCGCTAAGTAATAAGCGAATAGTCAGGTCAAAATCAAGTCAGCGAAATACAAAACTATTTAGTTTTGTATTTCGCTTAGAAAATTAAAAAAAAAAATGAAACTCTGCCTCACATTATTATTTTTTCCAGTACCGTGGCGTGGATTCGTTTGCAAATATTAAAACTCAAAAATAAGAACATGTAATTGTCCGTACACAAAAGCACAACTGTCCGTTTTTCACAGTTTTATGAAATTTACATACCTTTATCATGATAAAATTATAATTGTTGTGTTAGTGAACATGTCTAATTAAAAATCTATATTATTATACTTATTTTATTTCCGTGGCTATATTTATGAAGTTTTGTTCATCAAATAACCTATTCTAAGAGGGACGGCATTCATTAATGCTGAGGTCCAAAATTTAAGTGAAAATGTCATTAGAGTGACATTAATTAATTAGGAAGGTCGAATCTGCCGATAACGCGTTCTGAGAGAAAACTGAATTGGTCCCTATTAATAATTATAATTCTTTCTTTCTTTCTTTCTTTTTTTAAAAAAACGTTGCCCCACACTAGGAATGTCTCCTGTATCGTGGGTGCGTTCACAAACAAAAAAAAACAAACAAATCAAATTAAAAAAAAAAAAAAAAAAAAAAAAAAATATTTTACAAGTTTGACTAATCTGAAGATTGTTTCTTGGTTATAGAGTGTTTAATGCCTAGGTAGGCATTAACCACTCTATCTATTCGTTTGACACGGAGGAATGAGGAAGATATCTTGAGGAATGTTTTGAGCATAAAGGAGCGGCAAGAGCAAGGGGAACAAAAAAAAGCTATGAATGAGCTGGAAGAGAGTAATAACTGAAATGACAATAAAAAACAGGTTGAACACCTTTCAGTATGGAATCACATTTTGCTCCTATTTTTTAACATCGCACAGAACCGTCATATGCTAGAGCGAGGCCGAGCAGTGTCAAAAAAGGACACGACCGAAGAAAAATGCGATTTCGTGCTCGATAAATGTGGTTAACCCTAGCCTAGTATAGATGTTTGGAAGAGGAATATGGCAAAGCCAGAACGAAATGGAATAATCAGGACAATGATGACAGTAGGAGGAGATTCATACCGGTTTTTCTTCATGGAAATCGATCAACTTGAACCGTGCACATTTTCTTGACGTTTTGTAAGGCCTATGTGAAACAATGGAAAAAAATGCTAAATGAAATTATATGAGGCTTTAAGATATTGCAAGTGAATGACGTGCTTGCTGAAGCTCAACAGTCTTTTTATAATACACTATTGTTTTTCAAAGCAGCAAGTAATTAATAAAGAAAAAAGACATCAGGCGATGTTAAAAAGATCTTCCAGTTCAGTCTAAGGCTACATACAAAGTCTTTGCTTAACAAAAGTTGGTGTTACAGCGGTTTATTCCTGCTATTCAAAATCGATATTAAAATACCGCTATAGGAATGAAAGAATAGGAAATAAGCGGGCGTTGAATAGCGCTGTAATTTTCAAAAGACATCTTAAAGAAATAATTATCCTGGATTGTTATGACTACCTATAGAAGTTAGACCAAAGGCGCTATTCGCTGTTCGATTTTTATATTTCTCATTTTCAAACAGTAGACAACAATGGCAAATATTATCATCCAAATAATTAGCAAATTACTCTCTTTTGATAGGAAGAAAGTACAGACACTAGACATCAAGCTATACTCTAAACCTAATAATGCTTTAGCAATAAAGTTGAGATTCTATCAAAGTTTGACAGACTGTAGTAGTTTGTAAAATAGAAACATTTGTACGTTTACGTTTCCGAGAGCGGTTTACGCAATTCCAAACATTGCCCAAAACAAAAAGCAGCTCACAAAGGTGGCCATTTTGTACTTTTAGTCCAATTAAAAGGCAACCGCATCCCGCGTTACCACAGATTGTGTTAAAATATTTTAATTAACGGTGTTGCCAATGTTAATTGCTAATGGCAGTTGGCAACACTGCTCCGTTTTACAGTGTACACTCTATAGGGAATGTTGTTACAACGAGCTTGTAAAGCTAAGTGTTTTTGTTGTTTTTTTGGTTCTGCAGGTTATGTAGACACTGTTCCAGTTTTATTTTATTTTTCATATTATTTGTTGCTTATTTTTTAAGAACTTGAACGAAAATAGTTAAGCGTACATAATATAATGATAACTTATAAAGCGAATGTTTTTACAGCGAGCTTATTAATATAATTCACCGGACTTTATTAATGTTTTCATATGATTTTATTCCTCAAATAATAGTTTTTGCTTGAAAGGAACGAGTGACGACGAAGGGTTTACATCGCCTGAGGACGCCCCCTGGGGCACACACATCTTGAGTAATTATCCGAGTACATAATTATGGAGGGTGGGCGCATACTGCATCAAAGCCTGAATCTAGTTTTTGGCAGAATTTAAAATATCTTTTTTTTATATTGCGACATATACCAACCCAGACTGGGTCTAAATGTTGGATAATGGTCGACTGCTCTCAGGGATAGAGGAGGAGACCTGTGCATTAGCGGCAAGAACTTTAGTGTAAATTGATTAGGCCATTACAACATTTCTGTGTAAATGTTGATTATGTCTTTTTACTCTGGACGCTCTTAACTTGCACGTCTTTGTACATCGTTCTCACATATAATTATGTCATGTATAATATCAACATAAATGATGTATCCAAGATTTTGTAACAATATTTGGATTTAAAAGTGTGTGTATTTCTTTTACATACGGGACCGAAACGTGTTCGCTCACAATGGGCCTCATCAGAAGGCTTAAAGTCATCACTCAAAGGGCAATGGAGAGGGCTATGCTCGGAGTTTCCTTGCGTGATCGAATCAGAAATGAAGACATCCGCATGATAACCAACGTTACCGACGTAGCCCAGAGAATTACCAGACTCAAGTGGAAATAGGCAGGACACATTGATAGCAGAATGGATGGCCGATGGGGCCGAAAAGTTCTGGAGTGGCACCTGCGAATCGGAAGACGTTGCGTTGAAAGGCCTTCCACTAGGTGGACCGATGACCTGTGAAGGTTGCGGGGTCCGCTGGATGCGAGACGCACGGGACCGGTCAATGTGGCGACACTTAAGGGAGGCCTATGTCCAGCAGTGGACGTCTTTCGGCTGAAATTGAATCAGGAAATCCTTTTCCTTACAGAACCCAAACTACCAAAACTACATTGATAATCCTCAAGTGTCACATTACAGCAAGCTTGTGAAATCTTATAGCAATTAGTTTTAATTGCAACATGAATATTTAATGTTTGTTACATAAGAACGGTTCACAACGAGACGTTTTAATCAAGCCAAGCATTTGTTAACACGCGGGTTAACGGACCGTTAGTGGTAATGGGAGGATTGTCTTTTAGAATATTATAGGGTATTTCATTGAGAAACGTTATGTCTTTTTTTAAAGTTTTGTAGATTACACCAGAACTAAAGCCCACTTACAAAACATACCAGTAAGAACAGTGTTTTGGTTTTTGTTTTAATATATTCAGCGTTTATTTGGCTCTCTTGTCAATTGATCCATCTATCGGTCCTTTACGGGGATCGCTCTGTTACTTTCAATGGTTCAGATCAGAATTAAGGTAAAACTCAATAACGCTTTGTCCGAATCGAGAGTCGAACCCAGGACCTACGACCACCAGGGCTATTGCGTATCTTTTAAAAGTCAGTGGCTATCATAGTGTCCATCAATTAACTGTCAAATGGTTAGTTTAGTATAACAAACCATAACCACAACCTTGTTACGATTATAAGGTAGATATATAATATAGTCTCACCTCTAGCGGCTCCGGCGGCGAGTACAGCATAGCATTGGGGATGTGCGCGGGCGGCGGCGACCTGTTCTGCAAAAAGATACCACTGTGTAATATACATTAACATTACATTCACTTAACATTAACATTTTACATCAACAGCCGTGTACTGACTGAGCGCGCAGCCTCGCGAGGTAATTCATGCGGTCGCTCAGGACGTGCCTCGCCCGAGGAAAACAATGAAAAAATTAAATGATCGTGTCGCGCGGCATACGCCCGAGGCTGCCTCGCGAGGCAACGCGCTCAGTCAGTACACGGCTAAATAACCATGCCGTCTGAAATCATGTAGTTGATGTGATTGGTTGACTGAAATAAGATAGTCAAACACATAATTATATCTAAAGTTGTTGTTGTTTTGTTGGTTCATCTTTTTGTATTTTAAAATATTTGTTTTTTGTTATTTTGTATGCACGTCATGTATTTGCGCCATACAAATATGTTTTATTTCTTTTTTCTCTGTTTATGGATTTTGACAAAATAGGCTAGGCTAGGCTTTCAAAATCAATATTGCAATAATGGATAGAGTAGTTGTGTTCCTACAACTGATGTTTTATTGTTAAATAGCAAACATTGTTTGACCTAGTTTCATCATAGGTTGGTTTACGTTTTCTGCTCAGAACAGTTCGCATCAAAGTTCAAATTGTGTTAAACTTACAGGTAAGTACAGTGGTGTTTCCGCTTTACATGTTGTAAAGCCGCACTTTTACCAGCTTTTAGCTTCTTATAATTACAAACTTGGAAACATTATAAGACCGCAGAATAAGAAACTTTCCGAAGTTAATAGCAATACGCGCGGTCAACATTTTTTAATTCATGTTCCATAAAATATTATGAGAAAACCATAAGAAATATGTGTGGGTCGTGTATTTAACGTTAATGTAATTGGTACTGAGCTCGTGACGTTCAATCTATAAAACATCTTGTATAACTCTTATTTAAAAGCTTCATGGAATTTCAATGTAAGAACTAGACCACTTCAGTAATAATTTTAATTTCGCATATCATTTAAGTATTGTTCATCGGTGTGCCAAAATGTGAGAAAGATGATATTATAACTTTATAATTTATTACATTTTAACTTAACGTTACAAATACACATACTAAGCCTATCCTCTTCTGCAAATCTCGCAATCGAAATTAGGTTTGCTTTAAAAAAATCCAATTCCGGGTTAAGTTAATTATTGTACATAAGCTATATTATTGCAATGTGTGTGACTGTGTGTGTATAGTTTTTGAATACCTAATAAATAATAAGACTAGGTATAATTATTTTAAGTTTCTTATAACATACTCATTCCTACGGCTTCATAACAACGTCATTACTTTAAATTCAGTGCGTCACAAGCATATTCCGTACAGTGGAAAGGTGTCGTGTATTTCCGCGTTCTTGGAAAGTTATACGACTGTGCGACACACAACATGCACTGTCGCTGTTTATATGTGTATTATCTATACTAATATTTCTATACTAATATTATAAAGCTGAAGAGTTTGTTTGTTTGTTTGTTTGTTTGTTTGTTTGTTTGTTTGTTTGAACGCGGTAAACTCAGGGACTACTGGTTGGAATTGAAAAAATCATTTAGTGCTGGATAGTCCATTTATCGAGGAAGGCTTTAGGCTACATAACATCACGCTACGATCAATAGGAGCGGAGCATAAATGAAAAATGTTGCAAAAACGGGAAAAGATATTCCTTTTTGAGAGCTTCCGTTGCGTGCGCTGCGAAAACGGTTTAAGTTTCGTAAATATCATGTATGACGGAATTGTTCCTCTTTGAAAGTTCTAAAAAAAAGTCCGCGATAGCATATGTTTATCTTTTAAGATTGACTCACTGTAACCATTTTTTTATATTAAAATGTTAGGTTTAAAAGAATGATATTTTGCGAAGCTTATTTAAGCCGTATGGTATTAATCTATATCTAAATAAATGTGTTTGTTAGCACGGAAATTTAATATAGAATATTTGTGCCCTTTACTCTATACAGTTTAAACAAATATCTTAGAAGATATCGCAATGTAAAAATATACGGGCGACAAAATAATTAAGCGCGTGGCAGTCATTCGGTCCGGTGCGGTAGGTACGTGGGGATTCTGGCCTCTGGGGGCTCCGGAGAAATTCAAATTCAAAATATTTACTGCACTATAATGTTTACAAGTACAAGATGTTACTGTATATTAAACAGTAAGAGATACCTATAGTAATTGTTACTTTAATAATATAATCGAAGCCAATCTAAACTAATAGGTATTATAAAGAGGAAAGGTAAGATTTTTTGTTTGTTACGAGTACGATTTAACTCAATTTAATATGTTAGATAGTCGATTTATCGAGAAAGGTTATAAGCTATATTATGTGACGCAGACGAAGTTGTGTGGGTCAGCTAGTAAAATATATAACTGGTATTATATGCTTGTTTAAAGACTTACAACCTGTGTTGTAGGAGTTTTATGTTTAAGTTAGATGTAACAGGATGAAGCAAAGATTTATATAACATTGCTTGTTACCAGTATTTTACGCAAAAATGATGTACCTACCTACTAACTCTAATGAAGACTTGTGACGAATTTACACGTATTAATATGCAAGTGGCGAATAATTTAACTTAAAATTACGGCTATACGACGTACTTAAAAAAAGAAACACCTTGTAATAAAAAGCCAGGACAACCAAATTCTTTGTTGACCATGAATAATATCAAAATAATATCTTGCAGTTCAACTTGTCTAATATCTATGCACTTTTGATTTACCAAAGGTTCGTGACCTTGATCCTTTCATACCCTAGACCTACAAGGTCAAGGTCAAATCGCAAGATGCCTATAGGTACATAATTGAGGGAGGGGTTAAGAAGGGCTTTTTCATTTCATTTGGTTCGCTGCGATTCGATCAATTAAATTACCTGGTATTAACACCTGGTTAACAATTCTGGATTCTGGGCTACTACTGAGAAATATCTGATAATGAACTCCACCACCCTAAAATGCTTAACATCACGCCTGTAAAAAGGATTAGGCAGAGATGGACCTATATATTAGTACAACCTCGTTTTGCTAGTTTTGTTTAAGTCCCTTGTAATAGGGGTCGAGCATATTGCGATGAACCGGGCACGAATCTATGACTCCGTGGCTGCTACTGAGAAATTCTTGATGAAGAAATCCAATAACGTAACGTGTAAGTAATTATCTAACATGTCATTTCTAATAAGTTAATAACTAGATGATGCCCGCGGCTTCGCCTGCGTGGATGTCGGTTATTGCGCCCCAAAGCACCCAGATGGCTTATTTTTTCGACACCTTCAATAAATATCATTATATTTTAGCCAATGTTTACAAAAACTAGATAAATTATGTACTAAAACCTTCCTCGAAAACCACTCCATCCATTGGTGAAAACAGAATGGAAATGGGTGCAGTAGTTTATCGCAAACAGACTGACAGACAGACGCGGCGGAGGACCCACACTTATGATTAACTAGGGATTCGTGACCTATATCCCACTTTTTATACTCCACCTCCAAGGTCAAGGTCACAAGATATCTACAGGTATACGTATTGATAATGCTCAGTTAATATTCAGCGTAGGCGGGGGTTAAGACGGGCTTTTTATCTGCGTCATTTGGTTCGCTCCGATTCGATCAATCAAATTGCCTGAACATGCTGAATTACAGTCAAAATGGGTCAATGATACAGATGGCTGAGTATAGTCTGGTATTGAGAAACATCTGAATGGCTGGGATTTTTTGAACTTTTTTAGCCTTCGTCAGAATAGGAGGAGGTTCTGTGTTCGGCTGTTTTATTTTTCTTTTCATGTGTGTTCATTTGTATTTCCGTCAACAGCTACGTTTTTTTTAATAGAACCGATTCTAAAACTATGTAAATTTACGTTTATTTTTGTTCTTTGATGTGTATGTTGTTTGGTTTTATCAACAACACAGAAATAACCAGGCTATCAGACAGTTTGTCGCCTTATCAAAGTCTATAAAATTATTTAGGACAGTCATAAACCCTGCCTCCGCATCTGCCATGAGAAAGCCCCGGGGTAATCTCACGCGGTTGCGGGAATGAGGGCGTATTACTGGATCCCGGGTTAGTGTTCCCTGAGGTGAGTCCGGGATATCCCGGGGGACCGCCTGCGGGACCGCGTGAGTGCCTCTTTGATCCGATTACGGCTTACGTTCCATAGCTGTGAGCTATTTAGAAAATTAGAGCGGGTTTTAAAAATTAGATTTTAATAGGGTGCTGATAGACTCATCGATGTTAGATTGATGCATTAGTAATAGTGATTCTTTAGTGGAATACTATGCTAATTTAATAAAAAACTCCTATAATAAAATCATGTAGGTAATAATGATTATCGTCTATTAATTTAAACGAACGATTACACAGATTTTAAAGCAAGTGTACCAACAAGATTTTTCAATCCATTTTCGATTAGGGAATTAGTTATTCAGAAATATACCTAAAAAGTTGAAATAAGCTTCAATTTACAGAATAGGCCAATCGATTTTAACGCGAAGAAAATGTCCGCAAGAGCTTTAAAACCAACGCATGCTCTTAAAAGTATCCTTATTCATTCTTTCCCTAATGAGTATGTCATTATTTCACAGGCGATTGCCTCTAGCCAATTGGGCAAAGATATGACCCGTCACTTGGAGAACAATGGCCACAAATCGGCTCTAATTGACATTCATTAGCCTTTGTTTTGAAAGGCTGTGACTGGATTAACTTAACTATTGATATGGATAACATTTGAATGGCAGTATTGTGAAGTCAGATTATAATATCGAGATCGAACTCTTACTGCCGTACTCAGAGAGCTTTAATGATTACTTAGGCCATCACTTATTAAAGGTTTTGACAGTTTTGTCATACAAAAGGATGTCAAATCTTTACTAAGTGACGGCTTAAGTAATCATTAAATATCTCGTAGTACCGCAGTTAGTATCATTATGTTGTTATGTATTCAAGTTTTACACATTGCAGTGTTACTGCCGCACTCAGAGAGCTTTAATGATTACTTAGGCCATCACTTTGTAAAGGTTTTGACAGTTTTGTCATACAAAAGTATGTCAAATCTTTACTAAGTGACGGCTTAAGTAATCATTAAATTTCTCTGAGTACCGCAGTAAGTCTGTTTTTTTTGGAGGATGGGAAATCATCAAATGATGCTCCCACTCTGGGCAGAGCGAAAGGGAGTGTCAGACTTCTTTCTACTCCCCGTCTGGGCTGCGGGTGTTCCCGTCGGGGCTGCGGGTGTTCGCAAGAGATACCGCAGCCTCGACATGAAGGGCTAAGAAGGAACATGGGTAGTCAGTAGAAGTCTGACACTCCCTTTCGCTCTGCCCAAGAGCGGGAGGGGTCATTTGATGATTTTCCACCCACCATAAAAAAAAGACTTCTTTCTACTCGGTAAAAACCATCCATGTTCCTTCTTAGCCCTTACCTACCTACCCACCTACCTACTTACTTACTGCAAGTACGTAGTACTAGTACTAGTTTTATTTGCATTTATTTTACTTAAGAAGTATGAGGTTTAGTATTAAACTATGTACAAATGAAAGTAAATTTTAAGTTTGCATGCTGAATGAAGTACGTAAACATGTGAAACCATTTAATTTTTTAGATCACAATGTACCATATTTCATGCAAATAAAGAATCTTGAATGGTGTAGCTTTTATAAGGAGCAATAAAATTGGACAAAACGAATATTATTTAATCGAATAATTATTATTTAATCGAAATCGAATTAGCCAGTACGTATGTAACTGACACTATAATGATTTCCGGTCATAACGCTTTCTTTTTTTTAGAAGCCCCGATAATTAACAAAATAAAATATTACTAAACGCCTAAATAATGGACGACGCGGTCGCCATTCAATTACTTCCGTTCAGTCACTTTCTATATTACGGACGCTATAAATTATATTTACCAGTAAATTGATATTTGCAAGTATAATTTACACTCTATAATAAAATCCACGAGTTAATTCAATTACTGCAACCAATAGTAATTACGAGTACCTTGATTAAATTAATTAATGCATACAATAATATATCATGCTTTTACTGTAAATTGAAAACCATTAAAGTTTTTAATATAATTAAAGTACTCAGGGGTTAAAACCGTTTGCACCAAAATACGCTCAATTTGTACCTAAGTTAAGCGCTTCTTTCTTTAAATCTAAGTATTCGTGTGCCTAAACTGGTGTCAGAATTTTTATACCACCCGAGGAATATCAGGTATACTGGTATAGTTTGCTCATGATGTTTTCCTTCACCGAAGGAAGTACATGTGTTTGAGTAAAAGTCTCATTGCTGTACAAAGCTGTACTCTTAATCTAGGACTGTACCATTTCAAAGGGCATTTAGGCAGCTGTATGAACTATATAAATTACTGCCTCGTTGGTCTAGACCGGAAGACGCAGCGTTGGTAGGCCTCCCACCAGGTGGACCGACGATATCGTGAGAGTCGCAGGCAACCGGTGGATGCAAACGGCAGGCTGCCGTTCTTTATGGGGTTCTATGGGGGAGGCCTTTGTCCAGTGGACGTCTTATGGCTGATGATGATGATGGTGATGGTCTAGTGGCCGCTAGCGCGACTGGTGAGCATAATTATAAGGTCCTGTGTACCTTTCCCGAGTCTGGTTTTTCTATCAGAAATTTCTCAGTAATCTGTGCCCGATTGATGGCAATAGGCTCGCCCCTTATTACATGGGACTTCAACATAACTGGCGAAATGCGGGTGTACTATTAGAACACCTCTGCCTTACCTTTCGGGGATAATATACGTAATGTTATGAAATAACTGACTACAATTTCAATGACCGGTTCAATGAACAAACATCATTTCACAGGATTTCGATCTATTCAGCTTATATTAGATCTAGTCTAACTCCAAACAAATAGATTTAGTAAATGTTCACTACTTAATATTAATAAGGTACCCTTTCTTGATAGTAACGTGATGGGGAAGAACCCTTAAATAATTATGCGATCGAATAGTAATGGACCTTAACGCCAGTCGGCCGTAAATGAGCACCTTTTAGGTATGTCCCAAATTGTTGATTTAGGCAATTGGAGTCTTTAGCAAATAAATAATAAATTGATAGGGCGTCTGTTTATTTCCAAAGGTAAAGGCACATATATATTTTAGGTTTACGCTATTTATGCCCGTTTTTATATAGGCGAGAGTAAAGTACTAACATAACTTCACGGTTGTAATCCAGGAAGAGTTAGGCAGAGGTGTACCTCGTAGCACATTCACATTTCACCAGTTATGTTTAAATCTCATGTAATAGGGATCGAACCTATTACCAACAGTCGGACACAATCCAGACTCAGTGGCTGCTATCGAGAAATTCCTCATGGGAAAATACAATAACACTTTGCTTGACCCGGGAATCGATGGAAGGACCACATACTCAGCAGTCGCGCTAACGACCACTAGACCAACGTGGCAGTCAAAGTAACGTCTTAGTAAAAGCGCTCCCGGAATGGAGAGCACAAGGTGAAGTTATAATTTTATCTCGGTAACTAATAAGAAAAAATAAAAATAAATAAGAAAATGCATTAAGCTGAAGGACTTTGAAAGCTAAATGGAAGCTACAAAGTGGATCTACCAACATAATAAGCTTTTATATTTTATATTTGCAATGCAAACGACATGGCTCAAACGTTCCGCTGTTCGCTGCATTGGAGGAAAAATACTTTAATGAAAAGTCGTATTTCAGGAATATTTACTTAAGTATATTTATTTCTTACTAGCTGTTCCCGGCATGCGTTGCAATGCCCTTTTTCCTACCTACTACCTGCCTGTGTACCAACTACCTACCTACCTACTACCTCCTACCCTACCTACCTACTACCTACTACCCTACCTACCTACTACCCTACCTACCTACTACCCTACCTACCTACCTACCTACCTACTACCCTACCTACCTACTACCCTACCTACCTACTACCCTACCTACCTACTACCCGACCTACCTACTACCATACCTACTTACTACCCTACCTACCTACTACCCTACCTACCTACTACCCGACCTACCCTGCCTACCTACCTACCACTTTCTCACCTTTTAAACCTTCCCTGGACTTCCACGAATAATTCAACACTATAATTAGCCAAATCGGTCCAGCCGTTCTCGAGTTTTAGCGAGACTAACGAACAGCTATTCATTTTTATATAATATATAGCTGTACCCCGCGTGCGTTGCAATGCCCTTTTACCTGCCTACGTACCAACTACCTACCACCTACCTATTACCTACCTACCTACATACTACTAATTTCTCACCTTCTCTGGACTGCCACAAATGTTTCAAAACCAAAATTAGACAAATCGGTCTAGCCATTCTCTAGTTTTAGCGCGACTAACTAACAGCAATTAATTTTTATATTATACGCAAACACATTTAAAAAATCATTTTTCTATTGGGAAAGAAACAGTAATTATTTGTGATTATTGTGATAATGTCGTATGGTCTGTTTGAAGTTGTCATTCGTTGACTGAACAACTGAACGTCACTCAATTGTTTTGCCTTCCCGGAACCTCTCCACTAACACTTGAACTTTATAGTACGGTATTAAAGCTCAAATTGATTTGACGTTTTAGTTAGAAAACGTTTGTATGGGAAAAAGAAAAGGGCTGTTTTTAGGGCTTTTCCGGCCATTATTCGATTTTTTCTCGCCGTAAAAACCATCCTTGAACTTCAACGAACATTTAAAAAAAAAAATCAGCCAAATCGGTCAAGCCGTTTTCATGCCAAGTCGTGACAACGAAAAACGGGTTTCATTTTTATATATATAGATTAAACATTAGCTTGGGAACGACAGAGAATATTTATCCTGAAAAGAAAAATGGTGTTCTATTCCACGTATTTATCATGACACTGTATCTACAGCATGTATGAGAAAGGTGTCATATTTATGGGTGTGTTAGAGATCAAAAAGCTTCACGACTTTCTCCGTGGGACTTTCCCCATCAAAATCGTGAAAAAAAGGAGCCACCGTCTCGTAAATATTTGAGCTGTCTGACACACGCTGTATAAAGATACTTAGAAGTCTAATATTTGCAAGACAACCTTGGGTGACCTTGACAAATATACTTGTACACCAATAATAAGGGACCTTGGAGGGTGGTAAATCATCAAATGACTCCTCCTGCTCTGGGCAGAGCCGTAGGGAGGGTCAGACTTCTACTGACTAAAAACCACCCATGTTCCTTCTTAGCTCTTTGTGTCGAGATCACGGTATCTCTTCACACCAATAAGGGACAATCATGTTTTATAAAGGCATTTATATGTTTTTAATTTCCATTGCAGTTGTATACTCCAGTCAGCAAGATTAACTTAAATTGGTTTTCCAAGTTGCCAAATTAAGTTCCGGTTTTTAAGTTTTCAAATTATAAAACTGCAGTTCTAGCTTATGCGACGGTCAACGCGGATTCAGCATTTTTTAGACAAGTTCCGGTTTAAGTTGCAAATTAGTCTACAATTTTTTTTTGCATGTCCTAATGTAAGTGCAAAGTTTTAATTAATATTTTCTTAAAGTATGTGGATGACCAGTGGGTTTATGAATCATACGATAAGTGTAGGTGATATTCCAAAAGTACTTAATAAATGATAATAACATGTATTCATATTGTCATTATTAGGTGATAAAATTTTCCAAAATAAATCTTTATAACACAACAATAAATTTCAATCTGTGTAAGACTGTGGGTTGACCCCAACATAGTTGACCACAAGTTAGGCAGACGATGATGATTATGATATAGATAGGGGCATAGCTTATGTTGATCGTAGTAGAACTAATTTTATCAATTAAAAACTGAAATTCACTATATAGGGTGTAAAAGTACCCTTAACGCAAACGGAGGGCACTTGTTCTCCCCACCACTGCGATAACTTTTTTGTTCTATACCATACCTGGGAACCTCCTAGTTACGGAGATATTGGGGGTCAAAGTTCCAAATTTTTCGCAGCTGTAAATACTAGTTTTTCAGGTTCTAACTTTACTTAAATTACCTCCATGACCCGTTTACTATTCAAAGCATCCACTAGCACAATGTTTTCACAGTGCTACATTGAGTTTTACCGTAAAATGTGATTTTGGACACAAAAGAAAAAAAGTGGTTTCCCAGCAAAAAATTTTGCGTAGGTGTACTTAGTTTGATGTACAAAATGCTTGGTTGACGGCTGTGTGATGGGTTGATTTACACCCTGTATACATGCGACTTAAGCTAATTGCAGTCTACTAAAATAACGTACGACTCGAATGTGATCTAATTAAGCATCTTCTTGCTATGTCGTTACGTAGAAATTTATAATTGGATTATCAAGTTTTCATCTTAAGTTAATCAGAACCTAGAGTAAATAGAATAAAGGGTTCAACTGCTGAATATTCAAATTTCATATTACCCGAGCTTTCTTTAAGAAATTCGAAACCGCATGCAAGATAAGGTTGTTTGTTTACTTCGGACTAAACTCGAGGAAAAACCTGTCCTATTTCGTAAGTTTTTTGTAAGTCAGTAACGACAAAACATAGCAAGCACCTTCACTACTTATAAGATCATTAGTACTTCGCCCGCGTTTAAATTATATACTAAAACCTTCCTCGAGAACAACTCTATCCATTGGTGAAAACAGCATGAAAATCAGTGCAGTAGTGGTTGAGTTTATCGCGAACTGACAGATAGACGCGGCGGAGGACTTTTAATATGTTTAAGAAATGTAAATGATTCTGATACTATTTAGTTTGAAAACTAGTTTAAAGAACCCGTGGCCGTGGTGTCGTTGGGAGACCACTTAACTGTAAATTGTAATGGACAGGTCCTTTATTTTATGTAACTTTAAAAGTGGAATCACGATGATAATGATAACATAATTTTTTGTTTTTTTTTCTGGTCTCAAGGTCTTAATTCAGAAAACAGTACTGCTGGACACGTAAATTAATAAGCTCTATTAAACGAAACGCTTCCCTAAAAGTTTTACTATGACACCTTTTTTAATTTTTTTTAAGCGGGTGGAAAATCATCAAATAACCCCTCCCGCTCTTGGGCAGAGCGAAAGTGTCAGACTTCTACTAACTAAATACTACCCATGTTCCTTCTTAGCCCTTGCGCCGAGGCCGCGGTATCTCTTGCGAACAACCCGCAGCCCCTATGGCACCTTCGGTAGACATCGGGGCAAGAGGGCAATATAGCCGGGTATACCCAGGGCGCCATTGCGCGACGTTGCCGTAATGTTTACTAATTGCTCCTCGTAGGCTTTTTCCGTACAACTTTGAAGGCTGTGGGTGTTTTGTTATAATATTTTGATAGTGTTTATCGTAATAAGCTGAGCATAGAGTGCAGTATGCTGGTATATTGTGTGTTGAGACTTTGTGATGAAGCGTGTATATGCAGATGGTCATCTTAAAATCATGTATGATACTTGTGTTGTCAAATTATAGAGTAAATACGGTGTTGGTTGTAGATAATTATGATGATGGTCATTACAAAATCATGCATGATATCTATGTTGTTAAATCATTGAGTAAACATAGTGTTGGTTTCAGCTTGTTTTAAAGATTCTTCTTCGTAAACCTGAAAACTATCGTCGCTGATACCACACAATAAACGTATAATAAATCATGCAGACACCGAGCTATCAACACGTGCATCGAGGTATCATCATGACGTAGCCATGCGTAATCGCTTATCAATTTTAAACCGATCTGGCAACCAATGATTACACACATCACTGGCTTTTCGCACACGCCGTACACATGAATGGGGGAGAAAGGTCACTTCTATTAACTATCTGTTTAACTTTGCTTGTTACATGAGCATAACCCCTCTATATCGTTCCAGGCCTGGGAGGACACAGATCTCCTCTAGAAGTAGGGAGTGGGCCAACCGAAGACCAGCAGTCTAGGTACTAAGAATACAGGGTGTAAATCAACCCATCACACACCCGTTAACCAAGCATTCTGTACATCAAACTAAGTACCCCTACGCAAAAATTTTTGCTGGGATTTTTTTTTTGGAGTCACAAATCACATTTTACGGTAAAACTCAATGTAGCACTCTTAAAACATTATGCTATTGGATGCTTTGAATAGTGAACACCGGGTCATAGAGGTTATTTAAGTAAAAATATTATCTGAAAAACTAGTCTTTACAAAAACAGCTGTGTAAAATTTGGAACCCCCAATATCTCCGTAACTAGGGGGTTCCCACCCCCTAGTTACGGAGATATTGGGGGTCAGGTATGGTCTAGAACAAAAAAATGATCGCAGTGGTGGGGAGAACAAGTGCCCTTAGTTTGCGTTAAGGGTACTTTTACACCCTATATAGATAGACTTACTGCGGTATTAAGAGATATTTAATGATAACTTAAGCCGTCACTTAGTAAAGATTTGACATACTTTTGTATGACAAAACTGTCCAAACCTTTACTAAGTGGTGGCCTAAGTAATAATTAAAGCTCTCTGAGTGAGATCGATAGACTAATAAAATCGGCAAGATTTTATTCACTGTTATTAAAATGGACACAAAATAAAGCCGCCGCCTACAGGTGCCTGGGCTCGAATCCTGACACGTAAATCGAGGCCTACTACAGATAGTAGGCCTCGATTCGATTGTTTCAAGTGGAGGTAATTTTAATTTTTTGATGAATATTGCAGTAAAATATTAACACATTTTTACAAGAGAATACTTTTATTGTCATTGTCATGTTGAAGAAAGGGTAAAACAAAGCTAAAAAGAAAAAAGACAAATAGTTTACATTTCAAATTTCATCTTCCATCGAAGCTAAATTGAGACACTACAAGTTTTCATCTACAGGACACTGAACATCGATGATAAGACTACGACCCTCATCTGACCTAGCGCAGTATGAAGTTTCAAGAGAAAAAGAGGCCAGCTTATACTGGTTTTTTACTTCCAGCCACGATATCTTAATTTGAGTCAATAGCAGATATTGCAGCTTTATTCAAAGTAGTGGTTTTGTTACAAAACCCCTTCGTTTTGTATTATTGAGCTCCAAGCTATTGTATTGGAAATGTCTGTTGTTGCAGCGGAGTGTTTTAGACGTATCGGAAATTTCCCCCTTTTTTACAGGTGGCAGACAATGGACTTAGAAAGATCTTATGTTTTGTAGCAAACTTAGAACGATGACGGAAAATATTGAGAGAAAACTTAAAGGCAGGCAAATTGATATTTGACCAGTGATGTCGAGGATAGATTAGTCACAATATAACATAACATCACGCCTGTAATCCCCGAAGTGTTAGGCAGAGGTGTATCTAATAGTACACCCACATTTCGCCAGTTATGTTTTAAGTCCCATTTAATAGGGAGCCTATTGCCATCAACCGGGCACAAGTCCAGCCTCTGTAAAATTCTGATGGAATAATTCAATAATAATTTGCCCGACCCGGGAATCGAACCCAGGACCTCACAAAGATTAGATTAGATTAGTCACAAATGTATTGAATTTACATTAGCTACTGAAAGGTTTAACTCGATCGCGATGAAGGAAAACAAATCGTTTTGAAAGCAATTATCGCTTATAGTCCTGTGGGTCATAGTCTGAAATGCACAATAGGGATGTTTACTGACTAAAAAAAATATATTTCTAAATAGTCCGTCTGTGAGATTATCGAAAAATATTGGATACGACGTATTTTTTGTTTTATCAAATCAATAAAAGATGACGAAGATAAAACGCGTCAAAGATTTGAGTGGGGGGTTGTGACGTCACTCACCGGTAAAAAATGTCATACTAATGTCTTAGAATATGAAGTCACACGAGTTTTCAAAGCACTGTATCGTCATCATTGTTTGTTTACGTGAAAAAAGAAAAAATACGTGTGCAATATTTTTTGTAAATTTATCTGACGGACTAATTAGATTTTTTTAGTTAACTACCCTATTTCAGACTTTGTTATGTTAAATATTCACACCTACTCAGAGAAGAGTCCCAATTAATTTGGGGTCTCCCTATAATATTATGATACTTCTCTATTACTGGTCATCTCATACACCTCGATTCTTGCCATATCATACTTTACACAGCCCATCCATCGTTTCTTTGGTCTTCCTCTACTCATATCACAGAACAGATATATCTGTTCTGTGACTCATATATCCATCCTCATTCAATGGGACATTTGTGATACAATGGGTTAATAATAGTCTGATATATAATTTCAAAGTAAATAATACTAATTATTTACTTTGAAATTGACCTATGTTTACTTCTAACAGTGCTTCTAACGAAAAAGTTTACGTTTACGATGATTAAAGACGTGTCTTGTCCGTTAGTCAATCAGCAGCATATAGGTCAAACATCAAACAAAACAGTTAATTTTACATTCTCTAAAACACTAGACAAATACGGTCTCAATCAAGCCACGAACAAACGGCCATAGAGTAGGTAGGTACAGTCAGCAGCACACTTAGCAACGTTTAGAAGCAATTTTCGCCGACTGTCTTGATTACATTTTCATGTTACGTAACGAAACTAATATCTTGGAACTCATCCTACTAATATTGCAAGTGCGAATGTTTGTGAGGATGCATAGATATTTCATTCACGCTAAAACTACTGACCGTAATTGGATGAAATTTAGCACACATATAGTTTATAACTTATTTCGAGGGACAATTACCGAACTCTACGAGGGCTAAACCGCGAGCATAAGCTAGTATTATCATAATGTAGGTCATATCTCAAAGAAACAATCGTTATTTCACGAAAAATTCGCGTTTGGACTTTGCAAAATGTAGACATATTATTGGTCGTGACAGTACAGCCAACAAAAAAGCTGTTAACTAATTCACGACGATATAAATCAGAGTGTCGACGCGCAACGTGTGGGCCGCAGTGATACCGAAGCGTAACGAATAAATATCAATTTGCAACTATTTGCGAACACTCCAGCGATTTGTTTACGAAAACAGCGTGAGGTGTGCGATAGTTTCGAAGTTTTATTAGATCGCTCTCTTTGTAGGGGTTTCTAAATAATAGAGTGACATTGTAAGGTTAAAAATTGCTTGTAATTTTTGTAGTATCGTTCCAATCAAGGAAAGTTGTTCGGTACTATATTTTTATTATTTTATGCTACAAACAATAGTTTTACTATTAGATCTGTATATCGGTAACAAAGGCTACATCTACGGCTACACCCGCAGACCCGTCGGGGCTGCGGGTTGTTCGAAATAGATAGATACCGCGGCCTCGGCGCAAGGGCTAGAAGGAACCCGTCGGGGCTGCGGGTTGTTCGCAAGAGATACCGCGGTCTCGACATGAAGGGCTAAGAAGGAACAGGGGTGTTTTAAGTCAGTAGAAGTCGGACACTCCCTTCCGCTCTGCCCAAGAGCGGGAGGGGCTACATATAGAATTAACAGCAAATATGACTATCCCCTATTTACGGCGTATTATAGGTACCCCTCTGCTAAATCCCTTGTAGATAACTGGCATGATGTTACGTGTAAGAAAATACCACGTCCCTCCCAGTACGTCTCTGGTACACGTACGCACAGCGGTGGCGGCACCGAGTAAGATTAATGTCAGCGGTGTAAATCTTTCAATACTCGATATCGAACAACTAATATTGGATTTACGGCAGCTTTATTTTATTTGCGGAGTAACACTTTTGTGTTTGACTGTAACTATTTACTTTTATTTGAGATTTTGTTATATTGTGTTGACTTATAAAAAAACGACTTCCAAAAAACACTATTAATGACAAGACTTGCATCATTGACTTTTCTGCAACGACTTCCGAAAATAAAAGAATTTAGGCTTTTTTCGAAAGTCGGTTTTGCTTTTGCAAAAAGTATTTCATATTAACCTTTTTGGTTGTTGTTTTGTTACACAAATTCATGTTATGAATCAGCTTTACCTTGTAAACTAGAAAGAAGAAAAAAACGCCAAACTGCTGATGTTTTTGATGTTTCTATGGGACCTCCAAGTATATCCATTCCTTCACAATTTTTTTTATTAATTTGTTTCATTAATGACGGAGTCATGAGGTAACAAACATAAAAAATACAACCGAATAGAGGACTTTCTTTTTTGAAGTCGGTTAAATACATGAAAATATTATTATGTGTAATGCTAGAGCACCATTACATCTAGAAAATGGTTCCAATGTCTGTTAATCTTTAATAATAAATATTGAATTAATTACTCACAGCCAAACTTATCAAAATTTGGGCGATTTGATTCAATGCCCATTGTCAGTATCAGACAGAATCTTGTCATGTAACATGCCTACAGTGTCGAAATACAAGAATATAATTTGTGATCAAAGATACCGAGTTCAGATAAACACAAAATATCCTCATCAGACATACATTTTATTTGTCAGTAATAATATGGCGTCAAACGAATTAGCCGATTCTCTACCAGATAAAATACTAATTATGACCAAGATTAGTTTCCGATTTTTATCTTTTGAAGGTAAACATGTGTATGTGGTGGTATGGTTTACAGTCAAGAAATAAGGTGTAGTATTCTTTTCAATATACTCGTTTGATAAGTGGTATGCATTTTTGTAGTCTTTGGCTCAGGAGCATTGATATAAAAACAAAAAAAGAAGTCTAAAATTGAGAATTGGGTACTTGAAACTGTCAAAAAATTACGAAAATTTAACTACCAGAAATAATACGATGTGTAAAAAAAGTAATAAAATCGATCAATAAAAGTAGTAATAAAAATGGAGTAGTTACACGCTTTAGAAGTTTTTGGTGGGGGGCACTTTCTATCCTTGTCGCGCGAAACGGCCATTTGTACTACGTAACTATGGCGGTATGACAATATGACGTCACTTCTTCATAGCGCTGTCCTTGTCTAGCAAGTTATTTTAGACGGGTAAAACTTAGCCATTTTTTAAGATACGAGTATTACACATTTTTTTTACTTTTGTCTATCTTTTTATTTACTGTTTCCAAATCACAAGTAAAAAAAAAAGTCAAGTACCCAATTCTCCTGACCCACATTAAATAATCTTACAAATCCTTGGAAAGTTCGCAATGTCAATGTAATCCTTCCAAAGCTAACTTTACTTCGGCCTGACTGTTCATTTCCAAACTTTTTGCTGTTTTTTAATGGATCAGATAGCGGAAAAAGTTTCACCAGTTTTTTGCTTTTTTTGCCCAAGTTTGTGTAGCTATCTTAATCCTTCTTTTAAAAGTATTTTAAGTTTTTTAAACCCCTCGACAGCAAGGTAATCCTTTGTATTACTATCTTTCATGAAATACCGGAAAAGAATAGCTGGCGAAGGTTTAATACAGTTGATACCCGGGATCTTAACCTAATTAGATGCCTTGTTTGCTAAAAGTACCGACTTCGTGAAAATATTTTCTGTTTCCTCTACCTGACTTTTCTTTCCTGAACGTTTTTGTTGAGACCTTCTTTAGTTGAAATGTTATCTGCATTTTTATTATTTTACGGGAAGAGAACTGGGATGACCAAATGAAGAACGTGGACTAGGCGAAAGGAATATGTCAGGATTGTAGTAGCGTTCTTAAGTTTGTGCCTACCCTCATGGGGAAGTATGTGTGAAAACTGAGGTCCAGATGGAAGCTAGCTAGCTGAGTTCAAATGCTTACTTTTTAAAGATAATCTTATTTTGTAATTAATTAGACATCATCATCATCATTATCACTTCAGCCGAAAGACGCCCACTGCTGGACATAGGGCAAGTGTCGCCACATTGACCAGTCTCGTGCGTCTCGCATCCAGCGGATCCCCGCAATTTTCACCAGGTCATTGGTCCACCTAGTGGGAGGCCTTCCAACGCAACGTCTTCCGGTTTGCGGTCACCACTCCAGAGATTTTCGGCCCCATCGGATATCGGTATTGCAAAATATGTGATCTAATAATAGCGTATCAACATATTTCTATGATCTATGTGACATGTTGATGCCTGAGGCTAGTGCATTGCGATGGCACATTCTGGTTAGTTGAACATTTCACATCGGTTGGCTGTGCACATGCGATTTATCTCGCATCACCGCAACATTATCTGTGATTTCCTGTGCAGTGGCTATTTAAAATGATACCAATTTTACCACGATTGCCTTATTGGTCTAGTGGTCGTAAACATGACTGTGGATCATGAGGTCATGGGTTTGTTTCCCAGGTCAAAACATCACACCTGGAATCCCCGAAGGGTTTTCGCTTTTTATGTTAAAGTTCCATCATCAGTTGTGTTCATTTTATGGTGTACATAATAAAGAGTATTCTATTCTATTCTATTCTATTCCATGTAATAGGGGGCGAGCCTATTGCCATCAAGCGGGCACAAATTCTAGACCAAGACTCCGTGGGTTGATGGCAAGCATGGGACTTAAACATACCTGGTGAAATATGCATGTAGGTACTCTAAGTAGGTACTCTGCCAGTCATTCAGGCAAAACAGTTTTGCTGGTAACTATTTAATTTAATAATGAAATACTTGCATCGTTGTGTGATTATGCCTTCCATACATACAATTACATGTATACCTCGAAGTATATGTACGAAAGCCCATCAATATTATCATTTTCGATTTATCAATGAAGCTCATGCGAAACTGTACGGTGTACACTGTACAACCTCATCAGCAAATCCTCAACCTGCCAAATGATTTTCAACCTAAACTTATGCAAAACAAGGCAAATAATTCTAAAGCTTACTGAATTTCGAGAGCTATTTCCCGTGCATAACGAACATGGAACATAATCCTATTGGTGGAATCACAGAATAGATAGATACAGAAGTTTTGGTCTCTATCCCACGAGTGAAATCGCACGTATACATAGACACGCTTCACGGACAGTGAGTGCAAGCACACTTGCGACTGTCGTTTGTTTGTGATATCCACGCACAATAGACAAGCTTTATGTGCAGTGAGTGCAAGTACACTCACAACTGTCATTTGTTTGTGATCTCCACGCACACTACATAGACACATTTCAAGTACAGCGAGTGCCCTCGCACTAGCAACTGTCATTTGTTACATATATCGCCGTACATACCTATGCGTCTATGTGTGCGTGTGGCTGTTTTGTTTGTTTATTAATGCCATATAAACTCAATTTTCTTTCCTACTTTCTTTTCACCTGTTGTGGGCAGCCGGCCTTCTGCTCCAATCTCTTCAGTGGTAGAAGTATTGCCGGTGACGATGACGGGTCCTAATAGGCTGGCCGATGGAGTGCCATAGTCTAGTCCTTACGACAGGGTGACGCTGATCCCTCGCTTGAAGGTAATTGATCCAGCGTAATAGCCTCGTGGGATTTACCGGGTATTCTGTAGGGATCATTATTTGTTTGGACACCGTGCTGTCTTTTGTAGTCAACATTGGAACTCCTTGAGGATAATTTTGTTTACATTTGTTTTGTATTTAATCGGCTTATTAATATAATCCAACCTGTTCAAAATTTGTATAGATACAAGGTTTTCGTTAAACGTTAATCAATAAATATTGGTTAATTTTTCTACTTCGTATTTTGTTATTTACTCAAAGGAGATATTTTTTTAGGTTTAGTTGTGTGTTGTAACGGTTAGGTTAGGTTAAAAGTTTAAAACATTGACGCACGAACCGAGCGAGCGCAGCGAGCGGTGCTGCGGCAGCCGCCGACGAGTGCCAGTAACGACTATATCATATAGAAAAAAAATATGGAAAAAAGAGGTAATATTTAGCCTAGGTCAAACTGGTTTATCCTATCGGTAGCAGGATGAACTAGTTTAGCCTAGGCTATACTGATTATTCCTATCGCATGTAGGGAGTACTGGTTTGGCATAGGCGAAACTAGTTTATCCTAAAATCGGGTTTGGCCGGCAACATAATTTATAATTATATTTATGTAGAAATCAATTGTTAGATTGAGAAATTATTGATAAGGTGTAAATTATACAGTTTTGCATGAATAAGCTTCATTGATAAATTGAAAATGATAATTTGGACGGTATTTTGCATAATGCTGTTGTGTGTTAACAAATCATCATCTGCCTAGCCTTTTCCCAACTATGTTGGGGTCGGCTTCCAGTCTAACCGGATGCAGCTGAATACCAGTATTTTACATAGAGCGACTGCCTATCTGACCTCCACAACCCAGTTAATACTAGGTAATACGATACTCTTTGGTAAGACTGGATGTCAGAATTTCAGGTCACTGACTACCTGTAACGACTGCCAAAGATCTATATATAGCAGCCGGGACCAACAGCTTAACGTGCTTTCCGAGGCACGGAGGAAACTCCGTATGTCGGGCGGTCACTCATCCACTGACCGACGTAGGCAAGCACAAATAATAACAATAACTTATAAATAGACCGGTATAATTTAATTGCAGCTTAAACTGTTGGGTAAGATTTTATTTTTAGTGTAATGGAGAATGTCCACTCACACACTGGATTCAAACCATTTCTCTGGGAAAGAGAATAAGTTGACCCATAATGAGCATCTGTGGTGGATACCACAGATGCTCATTATGGGCTGTGGATGTGGAATATTTTCGAACTTTCAATTCCAGGACTTTCCTCACAATGTTTGCTTCACCGTTTTGACAACCTAAGTTGTAACGAAATAATCACAAAGTAAAGTTCTGGTTTCCTACAAACATTCAAATTACTCACTTACCAGAAGAAAACAAATTCTCAACATAATCTTTGAGTGCGATAATTGATTTAAAATCCGTTCATCGTCATAATTCGGGAAGTAATAACGACAAAAATAAGTGATAATCTATTTAAATCTGCAAAGTAATTTACAACACCTTCAACAGAGATTTAGAATTAACGATAAAATAATTATCATAAATTAGGACATGCTTTTATTTTATTAATCCTTGTTTTGACGGGTTTTAGATTTTTTAAAATATTTTGATGCTGATCTTTCCCCTACAATAATAAAAAAGTACTTAATTATAAATAAAATTTCGGTTGAATTTTTCCATAGTTAAATGGCAAACAAAATACACTGATGACAGGGTTTAAGAAATTGATATTCTATCACCGAAAACGAGGAAGACAAGCCAGAAATGTATTCGATTGTCTTATGTCTGGAAAGATTAAATGGACAACAAAGTTTTTTTTTTGCTCTCTTTTTTTAAAGGGACTTTTATACAGGTGTCCATGCACAACAAACTTATAAGTGATTATCTCACTTATAAGTGGGTTCAGTTTTTGTAGACTGAACCCTAAAATTCGATATTGAAAAGTTTTGCCAGTTGGGCACCTTTTCAAACTCATTTCACGAATAAACTCACCAAAACCAGTTTCACTTTGTTTACTATTTCATATCATGAAACGACAGCCATTCCATAAATAAAATAGTTTAGATATAAAATATATAAGTGCAAGAGATACGATAATCTTATCAGCACAGTTAATGTCCACTTGTTGGTTATCATATCTAAGTGATCTATGAATTACTTACGGCCGAATTCTCAAATAGCACTCAATTTTAAGTGGGCGTTAATTCTCATCTTGCTGCGGGACTGTTCGAAAGAGATACCGCGACACCGGAACACAAAGGGCTAAGAAGGAACATGGGTAGGATTTAGTCAGTAGAAGTCTGACACTTCCTTACGCTTGATCCAGAGTGGTTGATGATTTCCCACTCACCACCAAAAAATAAAGCCTCATCTGGTCGCAGTCAATGTATGTGTCATCATCATCTTCCTGCCCTTATCCCATTCTATTTGGGGTCGGCGCAACACGTTTTCTTCTTCCATTCTTCCCTGTTACACGTCAAGGTGGCATTTATTCCTTTCCCATTCATATCATTCCTCACACAATTCATCCATCTTTTCTTTGGCCTTCCTCTCCCTCTCCATCCATCAATATTTATATCCATCACTTTTTTAGTCACATGCGTTTCATCCCTCCTCATTACATGACCATACCAAGATAAACGACTTCCTTTCAATTTTTCTGTAACAGGTGCCACTTTCAAACTTCCTCTAATATACTCATTCCTTACTTATCCATTCTTGTCACTCCGCACATCCATTTCAACATTCTCATCTCCGCTACATACAATCGTTTCTCATCCATCTTTTTCAAAGCCCAGCACTCAGTCAATGTATGTGTATGTGGGTTATAATGGTAGCGATAAAAAGTCTTACATGAATCAACCAACTTGAAACTGTCAAATTTTCCTAATCAACCTTCAGCTTAACTATTGAGAATCAATATTATCGCTTACAATTTGAAAATCTATTAAAGAAATTGGACAAATTGTACATAGTAGGTTGATATTATTATGCTAGCGTCTGTACATCCACAAACGTTAAGTGTCGTTTTACAATGCGGCGGTTACAGTACTTGATACTACAGCTGACTGATACGCAACGAAGGGAATTTAATTTAATACGTCTTGATGTAATTATATCAAGATATCGTAAATTAGGCCTGGTAGCCTAAAAACATTTATTTTTAAAGTGACGTTTCAATGTCGAAACATGTTTTTTAGGTTGGTAATTAATCTAAGATTAGATCATGTAACTGGCCAGTATCTATCACGTTTCTAATTTACTCGTAGATTTTCGATAGTAAGTCCAACGGTATTGGCTTCTAGCAAAACATACACATTGAAACATATTGAAATCTTTATTTTTCTATCTCATTTATTTTATCTTAATTGATCTCTATCTCTGTCAAACATCACATTGTTTACAAATTAGGAATGTTTCAGAACTGTTAGTTTGTTGTGTGGTGCCTCGCCATCATCAGACGACACGATTGGAACAGTGGCTTAGCGATTGGGTACTGTGCTGCTTGTCCCGTTTTCGATCCCCGCTCGGAACAAATATTTGTATGACCAACAGGTTGGTATGGATCACGTTTCACGATGCCATCGTAATGTCTCGTGTCCAATGAACGATATCCTCACAACGTGTTCAACTAAAATTGTTATTGTTCAAACGTCTCCATCATTCATGATACACAATAAAACAATTTGAATGTGAAAAACAAATTATGCCAATTGATGCAAGGTCTTCTTTATATTGATATGATGATCATCATCATACATCAACCCGTAAATTTCCGATTCTATTTGTCAGATTCTGATCATCGCGAATAAAATGGGGTCAGTAGGTCAAACCAGTCCCAGGCTCCTAGGGGACAGACACTTAATATTGTTATTAATATCCATAGACAACAGCGACATCTGAAATTTGGTGGGATTAAAAACTGTGGCAGCCATCTTGTCTTGTTTGTCAAATTGTCAAACAAATGTCATTGTCGCCATTCGGCTATTGTCAACTCCGGCTTTACCCACGTTCCCGTGGATGCGTTTCGAGAGGACATTATTCGTCTTTTTTTAAATAAGATTAGATGTGTTTTTAAGTAGAGGTCTATTTATTAATAACTGTAAGTAAGTAGGTATGTATTATGTGTAGGTATATCAGAGGCTTAGTCCACCCACCAAACTCATGCTAGCAGCATTTACTATACATGCATATATTTTACCCCAGTCATTACTCTTTTCCTTTATATTTACTTTATTTTCTGTTCCTAGGAGTCCTAGGTACCTAGTACTTACTTCACATTGACGAATTTCGTGGAAACTAAAATTGTAAAAATGAATGCTAGTTTGCAATGTAAATTAGAAACTTGGAAAATGTTTTCAAGGAAAAAGTTTAAGAGAGAAATGTTGTGGAAAACATACACTGAAAATGAATATGTCTGTTTATATCATAACATTACGCCTATTATCCCGGAAGGGTTAGCCAGTCCCGTCGGGGCTGCGGGTTGTTGGCAAGAGATACCGCGGCCTCGACATGAAGGGCTAAGAAGGAACATGGGTAATTTTTAGTCAGTAGAAGTCTGACACTCCCTTTCGCTCTGCCAAGAGCAGGAGGGGTTATTTGATGATTTTCCACCCACCATAAAAAAAGGGTTAGCCAGCGGTATACCTACTTCGAAAGTATATCGGACTTCTTAAATTAGTTATTTGATATCAAACAACTTTGTTATTCAAAATAACTAATGAAATGTCTAAACAAACTCTCGATCTGCCTATAATGTTTCAGGGGGCTTGCTACCAACCGGGCTCAAATCTAGACTCTGTGACGGCTACCGAGAAATATCCCTGATGAAAAACCCAACAACACTTTCCTCGACCCGGGAATCCAACCCAGAACCTCATACTCAGCACGAGGCATGCTAGACAGGCATGATAAGGTTGTACGGTCAGCAACAGAAGTAGCTTAACATTTCGGAATTTCAATTAGTTGATGCGTACAAGACTTAAGCTATTATTCTTAATGTTTCCAAAAATTATTCTTTGAAATATGCTTTGCTCTATAATAACTTGTTACTAACGAGTAATATTTAACAAGCTTTTATAAATAACCCTGCTTTGAAACTTTGAGTAGTGTTAATCTACTTCTGATGCTGACTGTACCTTATCAAATTATCCGAATCTGAACTTATCGAACTTCTTATTTTAATCAGAAGAACGTTCCTAAATTAAAACCCATACAATAGGCTACCTGGTCGGAAACCCGTCACACCAAGGATAAACGGTGAATGGGTGGCCCACAACTGTCAATGTAGTCCATTGTCGACCATTACCCACCATTGTCCGCCTGCCAAAGCCCCGTATTGTTCGAGCCTATTGTAACGAATGTAATCGAATATTCGCTTTCGGACAACGGACAGGTGAATTACTGTCGATCATAGGCCTGGAAGGTTTTTAGGTCTATTAGAGGCTTATTTTCCTGATATAAAAATGGTTGGTCGACTCGTCGCTAGCACGACTTCTGAGCAGGCGGTCTTGGGTTAGATTCTCGTGTCCAGGCAAAGTGTTTTTGCAGCCTAACCCTTTGTGGATTACAGGCGTGATGTTGTATTATGAAAATCGCTAATCAAGCGATAAATAACTGTATTACCAACCAACGCGCGATGTACTGTGTGCACCGTGTAATTGCGCAGGCAAGACTGTCGTGACGTGAAGCATGAGCGTGTGGTAGGCCCATAAAACATTGTGCTCTTGATCAAATTAACAGAAAATAAATAGAAAAGAATAAGGTAGCACTGGGTGAAAAAGAGATATTTTAGAGTAAGTATGTTAATGTGCACACAAGGACGATCTAAGTATATTTTAGGCCTAATGCCTGAATCCACATTGCTTAAAAGGACTGGTCCGGATTTCCATAAGGGTTGAACTAAAGATGAAGTATATTTTGAAAGGGTAGATAGTATATTTTACTACTGCTTTTTTTATGTGTCACGTTCTAAATTCGAACGTTGCCGTGACATGTAATGATGGCTTGAAACTCGAAAAACGTACCATAAAGATGTTGTTTAAAAAATTATCATTTTTTTAAATCATAGGCTAAGTCTACCAGGTATACCACAATGAAGAGTATATAGAGTAGAGTGAATAGAGTCCCGAATTATTTTATTTTATTTATATATTTTATTTTTTAAAAAAACGTTGCCCCACTATAGGGATTTCTCCTGTATCGTGGGTGCATTTACAAACTCACATACACAAATACCCAAACCCGGAACAGTTATCTGTGGGGCATACAATGCTTAGCCAATGCGCCAACCGTGCCGTCAATTGTGGAAGTACTCCAGCACCTCGGCCCAAGATAGTCGAAGAACAACGTGTGGTTTTAGTCTGTACGAGCCTGACATATCCCAGGGCGAAGGACATCCATTAAGATTCCCAAACGTAGTAAAAAAAAGATTACATTACTTTCAGAACCAAATAATTATTATTACTTCGTATTCTAAATTAGATAGGTAGGTACCTACTCTACTTATCTATTGCCTTTTCATAATCACTAGCTCCTTACATAATTGTACTCCAAGTTGAGTGTTGGCACAACCATGAGTGTTTGGTTATTTCAAGTCAATTAACGGAGGTTTTTCAGTGGGAATCACGCGACTGATTTGATTATTGATATAAATTATTATTGTTTTTGTTTTGTACACGAGATCCAGACGTATGGGTTGCTACATGCAATAAAAGCTTTCCAAGCTCTTCACATTATACCTATTTAATATTGAAAATGGTATTTCGGTTTAACGCCTTCTCAATTTTTGATGACAAAAAAGATCACCAAGGCAAGTGTACCTTCAAACACGGTTTTAAGCTTACATGGTTTATTACCTACTGCACTAACACTGTCACTTACGGAATATCTTCCGTAATTATCCTTTATTAAGATAATCGCGGAAGATATCTATAAAAAGAAAAGAAACAAAAAATATTTATTTGTCGCAGAAACATAACGAGCATACAAAGAGACATACAGGAAAAAAAAAACGCATAACAGATATTAAAAATATAACAAGCAGGGATAATATAAAGATAGTTGCACGTCGTGACTGCGACAAGTAGGTTGCTACTCAGCATGATGCTGTGCTATGGGCACCCACAGCATAGCGCTGGTTTTCAGTGGTCACCCGTGAAAAAACGTACGAAAGCCAAGACAGCTTCAATATTAGGAATATAAAATAAGCAGCTAGTGCTTGAAATATAACTTCACTTGACTTAAAAGTAAGACTGCTCGATATCTACAGTGATAGTATTATTGAAGTAATAAACTTTTCTTTACTTGGCTCTATTTTTATGCAATTTCAGGGTTGGTCCCATAGTAAGAGTAGTTCAAACATCATCATTATCTGCCATTGACTTATATATTACTGCGTAAGGACTGGGCGGACGACATGTTAAAATGACGCCTCGAACGTGGTACCAGAACGGTCTTTCCTAAAATGCCACGCCGCTTATACAAGGTTATGTTAACGAGCAGACTACACCGATTCTCTGTATGGCGAACGCGTCGAGCAAATGTTCGGACGACCATATCTTTAGTTTTTATATCAATGTTATTTGCTTAATCTTTTTTCAACTATGTTAGGGTCGGCTTCCAGTCTTACTGGATGCAGCTGAACACCAGTATTTTATATGGAACCACTGCCTATCAGATCTCCACAACCCAGTTAGTACTAAATAAATACGATATCCCTTGATAGGACTGGCTTTCAGACTTGCTGGCACTGACTACCAGTAACCAAGCATAAACAACAACATTCCAAGTATCTCCCAGATATCTAAATCACAATCAGCACACAATGGCACACGTAATTGCTCCACATCCTGTCAAATCAGATCGCAATCCAATTATAGAGAAAGTCATGTTTCGGCATCCGACAGTGTTGCCAGAGGCATTTACTAACCTATCAGATTAATTCCAATCTATCGACGCTTGCACTGACAGGTTAATCTGTCACCAACGCACAGATAATTAATCTAAAACCTGTTTCATTTGGTCTCTCATTATGATGTTGCAAAAAACTAGTTACAAGTTTCATTTATTCAAGTCAGTGGCTGAATTTCTAAATGTAATGAAGTTAGTATAGTTTAGGAAAAAGACTACCTCTTTCTATCAAGATAAGTCTAGAAACAGGAAAATAATTGAGTCGCATTTTTTTTAATAGCCCTACTTAATTTGATATTATTTGTTATTCATTGATAAGATTAGGTTTCGAAGATCGGATTTCCGTGATGCATAATTTTCAATGAAATCTTAATCATAAATGTGTTTATTTTATACAACCCTAAACATTACAATGCATTTCTTTTTCCTCAACGTGGCTGTGGGGTAAAATGGCCACAATGTAGTACCCTGACATAACCAGAAGGCAGATTTTGTAGAAGATGGTGGGATGAGCAAGACAATACCTGAATACCAACGACTAGCGGTAGACTTGGGGGAGGCTTTTCTATTACTAAATAGGCAAGCCTAATTGGCCGTTTACCTGGAACTCGCCTGAAGTGATGTTGAGGCTTATGACGAAGCACGTTTGCTTAGAATAACCCGATTCACTTGAACTTCGAATAGATCCTGATTAGAATGACCTCGAAACTTTTGTCCACTAGAATTATCTTGCAGTATAAAAGAAACAATAATTTTGACTTACCACTTCAATTTCATCATCAGGTTCCTCCATAATGTTAGTGAGGATGGCACTAGGTCTGATGGAAACTCGATGCCTGACCGACTTCCTAAACAGATCAGGTTCTTCCTTCGTCTCCTCATCATTTAAAGTAGTAAATTGTTCATAGAAATTAACCGCACCACTTAAATTTACGTCAGTGTTATTGGATGAATTATTATTGACTTGAACCTTTTTGCTAACCCTAGCGACAGATTGTTTTCTTTCAGATATTCTTCTATAGCCTTCTGCGTCTTGGTCTTCGCCAAGTAAGCTGATTGGTCTTGGGGTTCGCTGTCCATATTCATACTCTAAATCGAAACCTCTGTCTTCGAACAGGGTCTTGAATCGAGCCCAGCAACCTAAATTCTTTTTAGGGTCCACCACCGGTTGATTTTCTACTACTACGGTAGTCTTATCCATTGTTACTGTTTTATCGTTTCTGTACTAGATAAACAGAATCTCTTAGACTATAATCGTTCACATAATTAATTTACTAACGCGCGAGTTAATCTATTTTAATCAAAATCAATGCCTATCTAAACACTACTGATTATGTAGATAACAAATAGTTCCTGTTGCTTGATAATGATATATTAATAGTTGATTGGTTTCGAAATTGTTACATGTTGCTTGATTTAAAGTAAAACTGTTACTCAATACATTTATCGACGCATCGACATTAAAATGCTCTTCAAGCAGTGCCAACTGCCAACGATTGCGTTCACACCTTGATTATGTTCGTAAATTCAACAGACGTGTTCACTTATTCAAGCACATTACCACGTTTTCACTTATGTAACACTGTTAAAAAAGTATCACTTGAATCACAAAATATTTTCACAGTTACACCACTAGTTATTGAATTCGCACGTGGATTACGTTCGATTCGTACGACCCCCGTGACTTATTCACACGGTGTTTTATATCAAACTAAAACACTAAGAATCATTGTATTCAATATGATAACACTTATCGATTAGACTCGCACTGATTACGTTTTATGAGTTATTTGAAAATGTAGATTAAATAACTATATAGCATTACTTGAATACTGAGCTGGTCAAGGATACAACATTGATTTAGTTTCTGATACTTTAAGCTTCAGATTGCAAAAAAAAAATAGATATAAAATAATTGTGAGCACGTTGAAACCCACTAAATAACCAGCTTATTGAATTAATGTAACGGCAGCAAACAATTCAGTTTTATTCCAATTCGTGAATTCAGCATTATTTGCTAAACTCATAATTATAACAATGATTGCAAATCAAACACTATCACTTTACAAATTGAATGTGCAAATTCAACTAATATTTCTGCATCGCTTTGAAAGTACTAATTGACAGCGTACGTATTATGGAAGTAGTGACTTAATGACGTTCGTAAGTCAATTTTGTGTCAGATGACGAAACAATTTAAAACAATTGACATGCATAATCATCACTCACCTAGATTTTTCTAAATAGGTTTGTAGAGGTTAAGACTATGATTTGTGACAACAATCGGAAAATGAATTGGAATGACTATCTAAAAGTATATTTTAATCCTGTGAAAGACGACAACGTAAACGTAACAGATTTGTGGTGGTTGGCGTAGTAGCTAAGCGGTTGCCTGCTGCGCTGCGAGTCGCAAGTTTGACCCCCGAACGGAACAAATATTTGCATGACCTACAGGTAGTCGTTCCGGGTCTTGCTGCTTTTGTATGTGAGTTTAAATTCCTAGTAGGAGAAATTCTTAGTGTGTGGCAACGTTTTAAAAATGAAGAACGTCGGGCTCGGGATCGAACGGTTAATGAAAAGTTAAAATGTACAGATTACTGGGCATTACAAGAAATACTCTACTCATAAGAAAATAGAAGAAGAAGGACATGGACATGATGAGAATGGTCACCCATCTACAGATTAACCTCGCCAACACCAGTTTAACCTCGCTTTCCACGACAAGATAACATCAGTCGACTAGTATTATAATTATAAGGGCTGGGCTTCATAGACAGATGGCTGATTGGAAGCGAATGAAACGTAATTAGCTGATGATCGCAATACGTAGTTTGTTCAAGATGTCGTCTGCCGTGTTTATCCTCATTAAGATCTAGGGGGTTATGTAGATATGGTAGTCATGTGTCGTCTCGTATTATCTACTGTAATTACTACTGTCATGTCTTCTATTCACTTCTGTGTGTTGTGTTTTGTTTTCATCAGAATCATCTTCCTGATCTTATCCCATTTTACTATAATTAAATTGGAATATCGCTACACGTTTATTTTCTTCTATCTTCCCTGTCAACTGTCACGCTATTATCATTATCTGCTTAGCCTTTTCCCAACTATGTTTGACTCGGCTTCCAATCTAAGCAGATGGAGCTGAAAACTAGTATTTAACGTGGAGCGAGTGCCTATCTGACCTCCATGTACCGAGGAAACCCGGTACGTAATGGATTAGTCATACACGGACCAACCTATCCAAGCCTGAAGATCGAACCGAGCGGCTGTTATTATTTTGCTACGAGCTCTATATTTATTTAGTTGTGAGTGTCATATTTTTTCCGTCGGGGCTGCGGGTTGTTCGCAAGAGATACCGCGGCCTCGACATGAAGGGCTAAGAAGAAACATGGGTGGTTTTTAGTCAGTAGAAGTCTGACACTCCCTTTTGCTCTGCCCAAGAGCGAGAGGGGTTAGTTATTTGATGATTTTCCACCCGGGGAAAAAAAAAAGTGTCCAATTTTTTCAGTATTTTATTTGATAAGAACTTCACCAAAAACTCTTAAAACGTACTCAAGTTGAAGAGACTTTATCAACTGTGAAGTGACATTTTTCGGTTCAAGTCGTAAAATAAAAGGAAACGCTTCGGAATGATCCCCGCAAAAAGCAAACCCAGCTCACCTCAACAATTTACATAAACACAGACTGACCTACATAACTCCTTCATTCTTTTGAATTAAAAAGCCTTTTTGCACCAATCAACGCCTCATAAAAAAGATCATATCATCATCAATCTCTACAAATGGACTGAATCTTGCAGTCGCCATCTTTGATTCTTAAGTGAGGCGTTTTGCCTCACGCGGATATGAACCTTGACCCTTCTGATTGGTTCGGCGCCAGAATTCAATCAGCAATTTAGTCTTTTGACTACGTTATTGCGAATTAGGAGGTTCGTTAATGAGAAGAAAAGGAATTGGTTGGTTTTATAAATGGGTGTTGTGTTATTGTATGGTATTGTTAAGGATTTGTGGATTGGAAACACAGGGTATTGTTTTGTTGTTTCCCCCTATTGGCAATATGGTTTTTTGATTTATATTTTGGCCTTCATTGAATGATTAAGAAAATGATCTCAGCTCAAATTTCTTCGGTAAAATTAGTCGAGATGTGTAACATTATATCACATCCGTAATCCCACAAGGGTTAGGCAGGTGTACCTACCTAGGGCACGCCACAATTGTGGCGGTAAGTCCCCTCTTTGAGGAGTGGCTGAAGAGGCGCCACGGCGCCCTCACCTTCCGTCTGACGCAGGTACTCACCGGACGCGGTTGTTTCGGGAGGTATAGCTGCGCCGAATCAGGCGGGAGGAAACGCCCGGATGCCACCACTGTGAGGATCGGCCGGAGGACACGGTGGAGCACACCGTGGAGGTGTGTCCCGCTTGGGCGGAGCCACGGCGTGTGGAGTGGAAATTATGTTTTTCCTACTCCTCCGCTATTATTTTCTGATTAATTTCGTTGCGGGATCCAAGACAGTTAAATCGTTTCCCTGGGACTACGTCGAGCTTCATTGTCTCGGCGCTTTTCTTGTGGTCGCCACTGTTGATTCTGGCTAACAGGAGTTACAGTGGTTTGGGAATAGTGTGGCAGGCTTGTCCCATTTAAAGAAGCCACGCCGTGTACTCGTAGCGGCGATCGGCGGCGGCGACCTCTCACGCCCGGCTCTGGTGCAAGCCATGGTACGGGGTGAGGAGGAATGGGACACCGTCGCCTCCTTCTGCGAAGCAGTGATGCTAGCAAAGGAGGTGGCGGAACGTGAGAGGGAGAGAACCTCATTACGGACCAAAATGTCTGAAATAATTATTTTTAACAAATCCTTCTCAAAATAGTTAACACATCCTTAAGTCTTTGAAATTTACCTACCTTCTACGACTAAATTACCTAAGTACTACAACTAAAGTAAAACTTCAGCAAAATATATTCATGAAGCAACATAAACGTCATAATAGCAATATAAATACTTTGCACCACGAAAGGTCAAAGTTGCCCAGCAAGAATTAATTTGCTACATGTCTTGAATAGTTAACGATCCTGAGGTTAAGTGTTAACGACATCAATTTAGTTGAACCTTAAGAACATTTACGTAACTCACTGAACAATGTTTTCATTGTTTCTTAGCTTGCAGTTAATATTTATGGTATTAGAGGCTTCACACATAAGTGAATTGTTATTCGTGGGTAGTGATATGGGCAACTTTATTACTAATAAACACTGTTTTAAGCTTTCACGGTATATTTATTAATAGAAATATTGCCACTTGCGGAATACCTTGCGTGAATATCCTTTATTATGAGCTCGCGATATTGGTTTATTTAGAAAGAGGTAACAGTGATTTGTCTGCACCTTATCCAGTCTCCACCGTCAAGACGATGCGTGAAGAGGAACGCGCACTCCAGCCACCACGCGGCTGTATAAGCCGCTGCACGACTCATTTCAGCCCTTTTTCCAAGGAGTCAACAAGCTACGAGGAATCTCTGTCCGTTAGAATAGCGAATTCTGCCTACCTTCATTTTGATTCTGCTTATTTGGTTTTATTTTTTGTTAAATTTAATTGTTTGAAAATAAACCGTTTGTTGATTGTTGTTATTTTTTTATCTGTTTAATGCTAGTATGCTAAGAAAAGTATAATCACGGATCACCTTAAGTCACAATATAAGTTTTATTACCACTAATAGTTTTATGAACTCATTTACAGTCAATTCACTCACACTCTTAAGAAACGTGAAAAAATAAAAAGTACGTAGACACAGTGTGTTTTAGAGAATGTGCTGCGTACTTAAATTATGTTTTTCCTACTACCCCGATTCTTCTGAATCATTTCATTGTTAGATCCAAGTCAGTTAAACTGTTTCTCTGAGACTTTATCGAGCTTCATTGTTTTGGTGCTTTTCTGGTGGTCGCCACTTTAGTTCTTGCTTGCAGGAGTTGCAGTGATTTGGGAATAGTATGGCGGGTTGTTACAATTATTAAAAACGTTACATATATTATGTTTGAATAAACCAATTAGAATGTAAATTGAATTACCGATAAGGGTCGATTTTTACCCAACTGTTGTGATGCCCAAAAAAGTAGGTCACATTTTTTGTTGATATGTAAAGCTAAATGACGGAACAGAGTCTTTTAAATATTCTGATGACATCTTTTTGAATTAAAATATGCAGTCTGTCAGCAATTACTTAATCGAATGATAATAATATTATGTCTTTAGATAAAAAGTTACTCGACCTTTAAAAATCGGCACTAAACTTGTCTAAATTATCAAATCATCATTACGAATGTTCTCATGCATGAAAAAGCGAAAGTGTCTGTCCGTTCGTTTGACGGCTTCACTGTCAAACTTATTCAGTATGTATTGAATTAACATGCCTGTGACTACCGTATTTGTTAGCGACCATTACAAAACTGGTTATTTCTACCAAATTTGGAATAACGGAATGCTGTTGAAGCCAATTTAAGATGAATGAAATTATCATTGAAGAGTTATCGGAGAGAAACCTAAGCTGTCTCTCAAAGGATGCATTTGAAGGGTTAATTAACATTTTTTATTTCTATTACAGTAATGCAGAAAAGGTCTCAAAGTGTAAAATGGTCACATATTTGTAAAGTGACAATTCATAGTATTAATTGCGTCTCTTAACATTTTAAGAATTCTAACGTGTTTCTAATAATGATTCTGATAAAGCGGCCACTATAGGCGCCTTGAGCCCCATGAATCAAGAATCAAAAGGGCGGATTCAACGTACGGGCGGAACTGGCGGAATCTATATTTGTGATCTTACCACACACGTGAACCGGAGCGGTATCGTCCACATCTCATGGTTGAGACGTCGGCGTCGCATCGCTATGAAGTCGGTGTGAGGATGTGAACGATAAGTATATCTCCTTACCGATTTAGATAACGCCGACCCTTTGAAGCTTTTTCCTAGCGTGTGCTCTTATATGGCTAGCCAGAACGAATTTGTTTACAGCTAAAGCAGTAGAGTTGACCGGCAGAATTGTAGATGTAAGTGTATTAGTACTTAGATCTCTCTAAGGCCCGAATTACACAGAAAAGGTGTAAGGTTAAGGCGCGGCGCAGGCATCTTGCCGCTTCAAAACGTTTCAATACAAAATGTAGGTAGGCAACACGATGTGAATTATACCGGCGTGGCGTGGCGCAGGCACATCGTTTCGTCGAATGTTCCGCGTTGCTAGCAGTCCGCCGCGCCTTCACCTTACGCCGCTTCTGTGTAATACGGGCCTTACTCAGGGTGGTTTTCTACTCTATGTAGGTAAGCAAGCATGTACTTGTGGATGTGTGTGTGTGTGACTATTATGTGAAGAGCAACTTACGGCGACGTCGACTAGGGGCTCGTCCTCCGGCGTGAGCGCGAGTGAGGAGCGCCGGCCGGCGCGAGCCCCCGGCGACCCACTCGAGCTGCCTGTAACAACAGAGATAACACATTATTATACGATTATAAGCTCTCAAAACGGTGAAGGAAAATATCGTGAGTAAACCGGCATGTCTTAGAATCAAAAATTCGAAGTCATGTGACTAGCCCGCACTGGGCCCGTTTGATGGATTATAGCCCATCCCTCACCTAGAGAGGAGGCCTGAGTAACTGCAGTGGGAACATTATAGGCTGATGAAGATACGATATAATATAACCAACCATTTCTTCGGGGCTTAAAGTAGTGATGGATTTGTTAAAACCTGTTCAAGACTAGAGGTGTAAATTCCGTGGCAGAAGATGCGGTTTTCCGCTAGTGGACAACTGATGTTCTGATGCCATAGCCAATGTCGGCAGATTATAGTGGGGTCCAAGCCTTAATTTCTGGTAACGGTAAACCCCCTAATGGGCACCTAGCTGCACTTATCAGTATGGCAAACTTCTAACACCGGATGAATCGCGAATAAAATATTGAATCAGCTGCTCACTACATTATGAGACCACTGATTTTCCTTTCCTAATTTAATGGTTGTTTTCGAAGTAAACTGTACAAGTACTTAATGATAAGTGCAATGACCCTTTTTTTTTTTGTGGCGTGTGGAAAATCATAAAATTGTTAAGAAGTATGATAGACTAGAACCTTATTATTTTTGATAACCTTTTAAACTTATGTCAGATGCATTGCTTAGCAACCGCTGTTATTATTCAAATTATATTTTTACATGTCACAACCACGAGTCTTATTTTATATTGATAAAATAGTTTTATCATGGTAGCAGAGCGTGGTTACAAGTAACGAGAGAAGTCATCAACCAAGTTTAAAACAATCTGAGAAGACGAATAGTCACAATGCAATCACCAAGTTGTAAAATTGACATTGGTCACCTGGATGGTGTGAAGAACTGGTCGACTTGGAAATTTAAAGCGACATTACTACTAAGAGGTATGCCCGGTGGATTGGATGCAGTAAACGGTGATCTAATAAAACCAGTGAAACCTATTACCAATAATGTCGACGAAATTTCTCGATATAATACTGCTTTGGAAAAATATAATAAAATTGATAGTTCTGCATTACTTCTGCTTACCGCAAATATGTCAGATGAAACTCTTCAGAAAATCATGCGTTTTAACTCATTTAGAGAAGTTTGGGACGAACTACATCGTTTGTTCGATGGCAAGTCTGAAGACAAAAGTTATGATCTATGTATGAGGTTTTTCAGCTATTCAAAAGATCCGTCACATGACATCACAACTCATATCTCCAAAATAAAAACCATTTGGTCAGATTTGATAAATGAATTAATGAAGATAGACAAGTCTGAATTGCCAGATATCCTATTAATCTGCAAAATTCTGGATACTCTACCTGAACCATATTTCTCATTCAAATCAAGCTGGATGTTGATGTCAAAGACAGATAGAACAATAGAAAATCTGACTACACAACTCTGTGCCTATGAGCGCTCTATCTCTTTAAAAAGTGAAGTTCCTGCAGAAGCTCTAGCCTTACAGAATTATAATAAAGCAAAGAAGAAATGTGGATATTGTGGAAAAGTCGGTCACAAAGTTAGGCAATGTCATAAATGGAAAGCTGATGGTAAACCAGCCAAGCCTGAAAGTAAACAGACCCGATCAAGTTTGAACTTAATGCTCATGCAAGTCAATACAGATGTAAATTCAATGCATACAAACTATGATACATCGAGTTGGTTCGTCGACAATGGTGCAACTAATCATGTCACCTGCCGGAACGACTATTTTTCTAGTTTCCAGCATTTTGAAGATAATCGTATAGTCATTACTGCTAATGGAGCTACTGTCAAAGCAATTGGCAAAGGTACTGTTGACTTGAAAACGGCTATCAATGGCAAGGAATCCAGAGTAACACTCTGTGATGTATGGTATGTACCTGATATTATGCGAAATCTATTTTCTGTACTGGCCACTCAAGACAGACTAAATAAAAGTGTTTTCATGTCTGAAAGGGAACACTGTTCGCTGAAAGTTGATGGACAAGTTAGACTGACTGGCAAAAGGATCAAGAATGGTGGCTTATACAAGCTCAATGTAGAGACTATTACAAAGTCAATACCTATTGTCAACATTTTGTCAACAGAAAACATACTACAACTGTATCACGAAAGGTTAGCCCATCAGAATAAAAAACACGTTAAAGGTGTTATAGAACGAGAACTAGGAATTAAAGTTCGACTAGATTCAGAATTGTGTACTGGCTGTATTTATGGTAAAACACACAGAAAGTCTTTCGGAACAAGAGTACGAGCTAAATTACCTGCAGAAATTTTACATGCTGATGTATGTGGTCCATTCCCTCCTTCTTTTAACAAATTTCGCTATTTCGTTTTATTCAAAGATGACTACAGCAAGTACAGACACATTTATTTTGTTCGACAAAAATCGGAAGTTTACCTGAAACTCCGACAAATGTTACAAGAATGTAAAATAGCTGGATACTCTGTTAAAGAATTTCTTAGTGATAACGGAGGTGAATTTGATAATCAGAACGTCAGGTGTATTCTACAAGAAGCTGGAATCAGACAAAGGCTTACGATGCCCTATACACCGCAACAAAATGGTCTTAGTGAACGTGAGAATAGAACCTTAGTTGAAGCAGCTCGTACAATGATGCATGCTCACGAAGAGTTACCGTCTGCTACATGGGCAGAATTGATAAATACCGCTGCGTACGTGTTAAACAGAACTGGTCCAACCTCAGAAAATGGAAAATCACCATTTGAATTGTGTTTTAAGAAGAAGCCAGCAATCAGTCACCTAAAAATAATTGGATGTGAATGTTATGCTCATATTCCTCAACAAAAAAGGAAAAAGCTATCTAAAAAGGCTGAGAAATGCATTCTAATTGGATATGAGGGTGATGAAGGCTATCGCTTACTGAATAAACATGGTAAACTCATAAGGTCAAGAATCGTTACATTTAATGAATCAGTATTGACTCCATTTGGTCAAAGTGATTTGGAAGAACAACCTTCAGTCGAAACACACTTTCCACTTTCAGTACCACCGATGTGTGATGCAAGGGAGGATGATTGTGTCGAAAATAGCTTGGATCGCGCTGCAAGTGGCTCTGATGAGCTTAGTTCGACTTTGCCCCCCATATCGCCGGATTTGGTTGTGAGCCAGGAAATAGAAAGCCAAGATGACTCTACTGAACAATTTCAAACGTTTTCAGAAGCATCAATGCCAGAATCGCCTCCTTATGAAGACGCCCTAGATGATGGTGATGATACTGAACGACCAATAATCTCAGATGATATAGCTGAGATAGCCACTAGAATGACTCTACGAGATAGAAGTCAAATACGACCACCTATTAGATTCAGAGATTACGTCATGATGTCAGATGAAATTTTGAATCAGATCAATGAACCTAAAACCTACAAAGAAGCAATTACTAGTTTGCATAAAGATCAGTGGGTCAAAGCAATGGAAAGTGAGGTGAAGTCTTTAAAGGAAAACAAAACCTGGATAATGGTGGACCTTCCAAAAGACAGGAAGCCTATATCCTGTAAATGGATATATAAAATCAAAACCAATGCTGATGGCTCTCTAGATAAATTCAAAGCAAGACTAGTTGCTAGAGGATATACACAGAAAAAAGGCATCGACTATGATGAGACTTTCAGCCCAGTTGCTAAGATGTCGACAATAAGATCAGTGTTAAGCGTTGCTGCAAATGAAGGCCTAAAACTCACACAGTTTGATGTATCAACTGCTTTTCTCTATGGTTCACTGAGTGAAGAAATATATATGAATCAACCTGATGGTTACTCTGATGGATCTAACAAGGTTTGTAAACTCAAGAAAAGTTTGTATGGTCTCAAGCAAGCGCCTCGGTGTTGGAATAAATGTATGGTGGATTATTTAAAAACCATTGGATTCAATCAATGCGATACCGACCCCTGCCTGTTTATAAGAAACCGTGCGAGTAACAAAATTATTCTTGCTCTCTATGTAGATGACGGTTTGGTCGCTGCAACAAATCAGGAAGATTCTGAAAAGTTAATGAGAGAATTGAAGAGAAGATTTAAAATTACAATAAAAGATGCGTCCTATTTTCTAGGATTAGAAATAGAGGACCATGACGGTAATATAAAAGTGTCGCAAAAGCACTATGCTCAGAAAGTTTTAGATCGTTTTGGTATGAGTGACTGCAAACCTGTTACCACTCCTATACAAAAAGATGGACTGCCAGATCTGGATAAAGAGGTAGTAGACCCTGCTTCATTTCCGTATAGAGAAGCTGTGGGAGCACTCGCATATCTGACCGTTGGAACCAGACCGGACTTAGCATATGCTGTAAGCGTTGTATCCCGGAGTCTAGAAAATCCTTCTAAAGAAGACATCCAGAGGCTGAAACGTATCCTAAGATACATCAAAGGAACTTTCAACTATGGAATAGTTTTTTAAGAAGAGCTACAATGCTGGAATTCTAGAATGCTACAGTGATTCTGACCACGGTGGAGACCAAAGTACCGGACGTTCGACATCAGGCATATTATGCTTATACTCTGGAGGAGCAATATCTTGGACAAGTCGACGACAAACATGTGTTGCCATATCAAGCACCGAAGCTGAATTAGTTGCTGCCAGTGAAGCGGCTAGAGAGATTGTCTGGATCAAAAGACTCTTTGGTGAAATATCTAAATTGAAAGAAATACCTAAGCTAAAGGTTGATAATGATGCAGCCATAAAGATCTCACACAATCCAGAACTCCATAGAAGAACTAAGCATATTGCTATTCGACATTTCTATGTGAGAGAACTCGTTGCTAATGGAGAAATACGTGTAGAATACGTTCCCAGCGAGTTCCAACTAGCGGATGTACTGACCAAAGCATTACATAAGCCACGGATTGTTTCAATCGCAAAACAAATTGGTTTGATATAGTAATAGGGTTGTCAAAAAGGGAGGATGTTAAGAAGTATGATAGACTAGAACCTTATTATTTTTGATAACCTTTTAAACTTATGTCAGATGCATTGCTTAGCAACCGCTGTTATTATTCAAATTATATTTTTACATGTCACAACCACGAGTCTTATTTTATATTGATAAAATAGTTTTATCAAAAATAACCCCTCCCGCTCTTGGGCAGAGCGAAGGGGAGTGTCAGACTTCTACTGACTAAAAACCACTCATGTTCCTTCTTAGCCCTTAATGTCGAGGGCGCGGTATCTCTTGCGAACAACCTGCAGCCCCGACGGGGTGCACTGACCCCTTAATGAGGTTTGAGGTAAACAAACGTAAGTTTCAAATAAACTGAGTTTTTCGTACTTCGCGAAACAAGACATAAATCATTGGTATAATAATATTCATCATGCAATCGTCCACTATCATCATCTGATAGCGTTCAGGGTTATAATCATTGGGTGGAACTGCAATCATCATCATCATCATCAAGAGTGATTATGGAAGTGCGCAACGATGACAAATCAAGGTATGCAAATCCAGTTTATGCGGATCTCTCTTTGTACTCTAAATTTATACAAAGAGAAGCCTTGTTATACTGGAAATATATAGCTTGATAATAATATGTCGCTGTGTGTACCTATACTGACATAATCAGCACGCTATGAACCTTAGGGCCAAGCTATACGAAGATCTGCGACGTTGTAGCGCAACTTGTTGGAGTTGCATTGCTTGGCAAATCATCATAAATATGACTTAGCACTTTTACTCACAAAAATGCCCTGTCTATTGTCAAAACTTCTCAGAAGTTTCAACAAGTATTTTCCCTGTACCTTACTTTTTACCGTAAAATCTATAGGTCTCCACACAATTCTGTTCATGGAAAGCTTTATAAAACGCATTGAAAACCGTAATGTAACGTAAAATATAGTTTTACTTCTGAACAATTGAAGGACGTATGTTAGTATTTTTTGCATTACAAATAAATTACCTAGATTATTAATTTCATAATTTTGTAGGAAACAGGATTAAAAAAAAAATCAATGTGAAAAGAACCGTCGAGAAGATGGCGGGACGTCTTGGATGGCTTCATCGCTGGCTGGCAAGAAGAAGCACACGTATCGTGAGGAGCCATCGCCCAGTAATAAAAAAAAAAAAAAACTAGGTTCGTAAAGATGTACCTACTGAACACGTGGTAACCGTTTATTACTACGGACTAAGTCACAATCGCAAATAATATATTTTTGACTACAAAATTAGTAAAAAACAAAGTATATTTTTAGCCTTTTCCTTAAAAAACAAGTCTTTATCTGTACCTATATTGGTGAGTCAATTTATTACTAAATCGTCTACTTACAGGTTTTTAAAATTGAACATTTTTGTTGTTGTTTAAGTTCCAAAAATATAGGATTTTTATTGGGCCTGTTTGTAGAAGAGTTTTGAATTTTTACAAGTGCTAAATATTTTTAAGTTAATATTAGGTACCGTAGAGCAATTTTAGAATCTTCTAATCCTTCTAATCATCACATTTAAGACTTTGTTTATGATGTATTATTATTTCTAAAAAGTGTTTATTAGGATTCATTAATAAATAAATAGTTTTATAAACCTGTATCGGTGTCATCACTGCCTCGTCTCTGAAGCCACCTTTGCACCAATTCGATGCTGGCTTCCTGACCAGCCAACATTATCATTCACATATTATTAGATCACAGCATTCTTAACATCACCACACACATTTATACAACTGAGCACATTTCTAATACTTTCACTAAACACAAGAAAGATGTCGATGAATATTCTTCTTTTTTATTATTTTTTATTTTTACTTATCACAGCTAAGGATTACCTAAACCAAAAACACAACGTAAAAAAACACTGGCCGAAAGAAATGACAACACTTTACCGCGTTCAAATATCGAATTAATTAAATGACGAACGTCGACGGCCGAATGTAAACAGCGAGTAGAGTAGATGAAGCCAAATTAATTTTGCACTTGTTTAATTAAATTCTCAACCATAACACGGTGTGATAAGAGAGTTTAGTGGTTTTTTAAGCGCGTTTGTATGTTGGTGTTGTGGTGAGGACTTTGTAGAGCGCACAAGCGGTCGGTTAGGTAATGGCCGTCAAGCCGAGACAGTTGATCGAAGAAGGGGGGTGAATGTAGGACGAGTGTGGTCTGAGCATACATTAACCCACTGGAAGGGATACTGACAGCCTGTTGATAGCTCCGTGATATACTGTCAGTGTTTCTCGTTGACAAATTGTGGTGGTCGCTCTTTAGGTTCAGGTCAAATTGCTTACATATTTACGCACGGAATCTGGTCCAGTTTCGAAGTTTAAATGTCATGGGAGCGAACCGAATGTTATAAATAAATAAATTAAGTAATCATTAATTTTACTTGTAGGGTTTTTCTGTACGTTTAAGAACTTCAATATTATTGGTACAGATATTATTTCAAAGTGTATTAGGTGGCTTTTAGAATGTTAATTTAATCGATTGAGGTAAAAATTTAGGACCATGTTTTTTAAAAATAAATTGGACATGATACGTGTCAAGTACACTGAGATCTAAACGCATTAATTTGTTAATGCAAATTAAGATATTTCATATATTAGAATAAGAAGAATTATGATTTTTATTGTATTTGACCATGAAAACACTCGTTAAAAATAAATATATAATAAAATTACTGCCATTAATTGCGCAAAAGAGACTGTGTTTAGTAATTTATGAGTGGGAGGTCCGATGGCGATTATTCCGTTTTGCCTAAGTGAGTCCAAACAACTTTCACACTAATCACGTGGCCTCAAGAATTGAGAGTCACATTCCTACCAGTTGCCAAATATTTAGAACAATTTGTCATCTGTTCAAAATGTTGAGACTACAAAAATCTAAGTCGGATTTTTAGGAAGATTGATCACTCATTTTATACCAGCAGAAAAAGAAAAAACATCTTACAGTTTAGCAGATAATCGGGACATTTTATATAAATCAAATCATTTTAAATAAATCCATCCAGAAATTATTTTCGGCCTTTCTCATTGTTTTACCAGGTTCCATTTAGCGATTTACTCAATTTGGTTATAGTACAGTGGTACATACAGCAGAAAGTAAATATAAAAACTAAGCGAGTTATTATAGCTGCAACAGATAAACTATAAAGACGTCATTCACGAGTAAGGCTGACTCACTATCACAAGATTACTACAGTACTCTGGCTTCCCCTTATCTACCTAAATAATCCTCCAGATTGACGTCTCTCTGCCTCAGAATCTAAATCAACACGCAAAGATCTACACAAACTCATTCATGTCAAAATCCTACGTCTCACATCAAAGATGTATTGAAACTCATTAATTCCAATACTCCTTTGAAACTGAACTCCAAACATTAATCAGAACGCACTTTAGTGGAGTAACATTTTGGTAATAATCCGAACGCGTCGATGTGAAGGTGCTTATTTTTCCGTTGCTAAGTTTGCTGTCAAGAGAAAATTACGCGGGCTAAAGCAAGTAGGTTGTATGCAGGAGGTAGTACCATTTTGCAAGTTAATTCTACGAAGCTAATACAAGGAAGGTAATACATCTTTTATGCATGCCCGGACCGTTACCTGGAATATAGAAGAGGAGGCGGTTGTAGGAAAAGCAAGAAAATTGTTTATGAACTTTTATTTTTTATATAATTGGCTTAAAAAAGATTGGTTTAATGATGATCAAATCATTGTTTAAAAATTTAATTCATAAGTATTCATCGTATGTTGTTTTATTTGCTGTTTATAATACGGGGTTTTCCGATAGATCGAAAGAGGCTTTGTCTATAGGTATGCCTAGTTGTATTTGAACTTCGTCCAAGTGTGTATTGAACAAAAAAACTAGAGGACACGATAATACGTCAAACTGACTGTGATGGTCTCTGTGTGTGTGTTTGTATATATTTTAGCGTAGAACACACATAAATAAGTTATGCGTGGACATAAAACCGTCGTCGTAATACTACAAATTCAAAATAATTAAGTATCATTTCACACGGGCATTTATAAAACGTCGAGAAAATGTGCACCTTTCGGGTTGTTGGTTCCCTTTAGAGAAGAACCGGTAAAAAGCTGCATGTCTTATTCTGAAATGATTTGGTTTTACAATATTAATATTTTTACTAATGGGAGATAGCGTAGCCGATGAGATGATGCTTGCTCGGAAGTTAGAGAGTTATAGAAAGTTCTGTCTCATCCAGCGTATCTAAGTCTACGGCACTAACTTCATATGGAGTTGCGTTTATCATTCCATATAGCGCAACTAGTCGGCTAGTCGCCTATTGTTCGAACCGGTTGATTAGACAGATTCAGAAGCGAATGATCGATGGCCGGCTACTGCATTTGTGATGAAATTACATCTATCTTTACTGTTTCACGTCGGTGATTATTTATTTATTGTGGTTGTGTAATGGGTTGGATGATTTCAGTTCGAATTCCTTCTAATAGTTTGAGCTAATAGTATAATAATGCTAATCGCCTTCAGTTTAATAAGGGAAATTCTTAGTAGAGGTCTAGTGGTCGTAAGAGTGACTGCTGAGCATGAGGTCCTGGGTTCAATTCCCGGGTCTGGCAAAGTGTTATTGCTGTTGGGTTTTTCCCTCAGGAATCTCTTATTAGCAGGCACGGAGTCTGGACTTGTGCCCGGTTGATGGCAATAGGCTGGCTCGCCCCCTATTACATGGACTGAAACATAACTGGCAAAATGTGGGTATACATGGGTACGCCTCTGTCTAAACCTTCAGGGATTACAGACGTGATGTAAATACCTATGTTAATTAAAAAAAAAATATTTTTCAAAATACAAAAACGAACCTAATAGACATGTTTTTTGAGGGTGTAACCACGTAATGGAGCTATGTGTATATTTTTTTTTCTTTATTTATTTCGGGACATTTATAATCGCAATGCGTGTGTCAGTCCCATCGTACCCTAAATATATATATTATATCATATGTGGGCCATGAACCTAAACAGACTCTTCGCATCTGTGTATTTATTACCGGCCCCATATATTAAGACTACAGTATTTAGCTTTATGAGATGCTAACGTTTATTAGATCCGCACCGTTTCCGCCACAACATCACCCGCGACCCTGACCTTGTTTATATCAGCCTCCTGCCTCCTAGACTTATTTCAGTCGGTATTATTTTATAGCTAGCTAGATTTTATTAGGTGAAATAAATGAAATATGAAGATTAGTTTTGTGAAGCCTTTTAAAAGTATATTTTTGAGTTTTTTTTTCCTAAAGTTGATGGTGGCGACAATTAAGTAGTCTTGACTGTGTGTTCACGTAAGAATTCGTATCTCTGTTAGTGTTTTTTACAGGAGGTACTTTTGTTCTATACTTTTTTGTTCTGTCTTTTGTGGTTTCTGTTCGTTATAAAAGCAAATTGGTACCTTTATAGATCGCTTTTCTCATCCTATTTTACTTATAAAAATATCGTACTTATGTAAAATTTTATTAATAAAAAAATTATTAAAAAAAATAATGAGCAGTGGTGGCGGCCCCGACTTACGAACAGTAAGTCGTGGGTTCGAACCCAGGCAGGCGCATTGCTTTGTGTAATTTATTTCATCACCACTGCTCTCAAAAACGATGAAGGAAAGCATCGTGAGGAAACCGGCATGTCCTAGAACCAAAAATTCGAAGATTTGTGACTTCTACCAATCCGCACTGGGCCCGCGTGGTAGATATAGCCCATTCCCTCTCAAAGAGTGGAGGCCTGTGTCCCAGTAGTGAGAACATTAATAGGCTGTTGATGATGTGATGAAAATTTTATAGTAGTTTGGTTAATGTTCTGCTTTCTCTATTGTGTGGCTAGTGCTAGAGCCTGGTGACAGAGTTTTTATGCCGCCCTCCCCCATGTCTCTGACTTGGCTTTCAGAAAGAGAAATATCTTAAATATTTAAGGTTCTCAAACTATACATAAATTCCGTCACCTTTTTTGTTTTGGCGGGTGGCAAATTATCGAATAACCCCTCCCGCTCTTTGGCTGAGCGAAATGGAGTGTCGGACTTCTACTGACTAAAAACCACCCATGTTCCTTCTTAGCCCTTCATGTCCAGGCCGCGGTATCTCTTGCGAACAACCCGCAGCCCTGACAGGACAACCCGCAGCCCCGACGGGACAACCCGCAGCCCCGACGAGGCGAGGAGGAGATTATAGTCTAAAAGACACAAACAGTAATATCACGTTTTAAGAGCAAAAGTGATGCATGAACATGCATTCAACACTGTCGTGATTTCGTGACTCTCAAGTGGCATGATTGACACAAATGTCACTAAACGACCTTCAATTTACACTAAATTAAATGTCAATCAACTCTATCGAGTTCTATTCTTGTTTGATATGATTCACACAACATTATTGAAGAAAAGAAAATATACTTTTTTATTAGATTTTTAAGAAAGTGCAGCAACCTTTTCGAGTTAAACTCGATACGGTTTCTGTACTGCTGAATCCGAACTAACCTGTGGTGTTCGAATCCTAAATCGGGCAAAGTATTGTAGGGCTTTCCCATAAGGAATTTCCCAGTTTTTTTCGTTTACAAAACAGGTTAGTTCGGGTCACAAGACATCATACGCATCAGTTACCTACTAGACCAAAGAGACAGTGGAACAATAGGAAAGGTATTAATAAAACCTTAATATTTATTATAAACACCTTTTCTCAAAACAAACAAAGAGAGAGGGAAAATCACAATTTAACAGACGCCGCCTTTAATAAAAGCCGACTTGCTTTGTTTTGCAGACGACACCAAAGACCCTTGCACGAACCTAAATGAAAACGTAAGGTAAGTTGATTTTTAAAAAGAAAATGAAAAAATTTTGTCTTTGAGCATTTCGACAATTTTTTTCGTCCCTGACTACTCTGTGAAGAAACAGCCGTAACAAAACTCAAAGGTCTCTCTAAGCCCGACGCCCGTCGGGGCTGCGGGTCCGACTCCCGTCGGGGCTGCTGGTTATTCGCAGATATCGTGGCCTCGAGATGAAGGGCTAAGAAGGAACATGGGTGGTTTTTAGTCAGTAGAAGTCTGACACTCCCTTTCGCTCTGCCCAAGAGCGGGAGGGGTCATTTGATGTTTTTCCACCCACCATAAAAACAAAAAAGTCTCTCTAAGCCCCAGAAATAATCTTAGTCGACTCACATTTCTATGTTTGAGATGACCTTTTGAAGAAAGAGTCACACAGATTTAAGCGAACCTGTCAATGCAAGCATTTGTCAGTTATCGTGTAGCTCGACTTATAACTTAAGGAGCTCAACCTCACTATTATATAAAGGACATTTGGGTAGGTCACTTATAGTACTCAAAATTCCACAGACAATCGTTAAAACCTAGTACTTAGTACTTAAGTATGGAAAGACAGCATAGGGTCAGCCTTTTCTAATTACAAAATCATGTTTTTTTCTTTGCTTTACAACCTGCCAGTGTATTCCAAAATACTGTTTCTTTATAAACTGCCAGTACCTACCCAAATAACCATAGAGGTATGTATAGTACCTACTGCACTCATATAAGAGCTAGAAGACGGCTAATAAAGGGAACATCCACTGGGACTTAATTAAGAGACCCCGGATACACAACAGGTACATCTTCAGTAAGTTAATTTCGAAGAACACTCGGAATGGAGCTAATTTCACAAGTACAGACAGACCTGAGCAAAGTTCTGTTTCTTGAATTCGCACTGACTAAGTTAAATTAAGTTGCACCTTTGAAATTCTCGTAAGATATGTCTGACTTTTGATTTTACTTCAGTTAATTACTTTGAGATTTAAATAGAGTTTAGAAGTCGTTTTGAGGGGATGTATTGGTTGCTGTAGCTGATTAGAGCTGTGGTCGACTCTATTTATGTATGGTGTGGACAGGTGCTTGGTACGAGCACTATATTCTTTGTACATGGATTCTAGTGCTTGTGTAAATGGGGCATACACTGGTTGGTTTAGCATCTCAAGAGGTGTTAGGCAGGGCAGTGTAGCGTCTCCTTGGCTGTTCAACCTATACATGGATAGTTGTTTGACAGATTTGAAAGAGAATGACTGTGGATTGAGGATGAATTAGTTGCCTGTCAAATGCCTTCTGTACGCAGATGATCAAGTTCTTCTTGCATCGTCAGCGGAACAGTTGCAAGATATGGTAACTGTTATGAATGAAGCATATAAGAGAAAAGGGATGAATGTAAATGTAAACAAGACGAATGTTATGGTATTTGAAAGAGAAGGGGATATATTGGTGTGTGATGTGGTAATAAATGATAAGAGTGTGAAACAAGTGAATGAGTTTGTATATTTGGGCAGTATGTTTACAAAAGATGGAAAGATTGACGCAGATGTAGAAAGGAGAGTAAACGCGGGAAATAGAGTAAATGGTGCTATGTATGCGGTGGTGACCAACCAATCGATGTCAAAAGAGGCTCGGCTGGCTGTTCACAATGGTGTGCTGGTGCCTACTCGTATGTATGGCAGTGAATGTTGGGTGTGGCAAACGAAGCATGCAAGTAGGATTAATGCTGTGGAAATGCGTTTTTTGCGATGCATGTGTGGTGTAACTCTGAATGATAAATTGAGGAATGAGGTTATACGAGAACGTTGCGGTTTAAAAGAAGATGTAGTGACAAAAATTGAAAAGAGTATGCTAAGGTGGTTCGGTCATGTGGAGAGGATGAATGAAAGTCAATTAACAAAAGGTATTTATTTACAAGGCGAGTGAGTGGTAATGCCGGGAGGGGACGCCCTAGAAAGACATACACTGATCTTATTGGTGCCGTTCTTCAGAAAGGACAGGTGTATGACGAGATGTACTCGTATGAATGTGGACGAGGCAAAAGGAGTATGTAAGGATCGTAGCAAGTGGCGTTCTGTGGTTTCTGCCTACCCCCATGGGAAAAGGGCGTGAGTTTATGTATGTATGTATTGGGGGCCTATGGACGTTGAGTAATGGGCTAGCTCGCCGTCCGTCCGTCTTATGACGACGACTGGCCGTTTCGACGGCGCGTTCGTGTTCCACGCGCGCCTCAAAGAGATGTCAGCAACATGGAAGGGGCCGACGCCCGTCGGGGCTGCGGGTTGTTTGCAAGAGATTCCGCGGCTTGACATAAAGGGCTAAGAAAGGGACATGGGTGGGTTTTAGTCAGTAGAAGTCTGACAGTCTCTTTCGCTCTGCCCAAGAGCGGGATTTGATGATTTTCCACCCGCCAAAAAAAGGGGATGTATTGGGTGTAAGTTTTAAAGGATTTTTATTAGAGAAAAAGAAGCTACACTTCTCATCAGAAAAATCGAAACGCCTTGCAAGTTTATGTTTTGTAAGGATTAGTAGAAAAATGTGTATATTTAGGAATATAATATGTCAAATGTCGTTTAATAGTGAATAATATGAGATTTTCAAATCCTAATGTTAATGTTCTAAATTCAAATTAAATTTTCATGGGTTTCTTAATTTGTTTAACAAGTAATTTTTACCCTGTATGGAGTATGAAGGAAATTGATAAAACAATACAGGTAAATAAAAAAAGCTTAGAAACGTTTATTTAATAACTTGTATCCCTCCCTGAGCTCTTATTACTGCTTCCATACGGTTCTTTATCGATCGGATGAGAGTCACGATCTTAATGTTGTGGCATTCCAAATGGCACTAAAAATGATCTGAAATAACTTAGCTTTCGGAAATCGGTGACTTTCTTTGTTTTATTGACTTTTTTGCCACCAACTTCCGCAAGTAAAGTTATTATTTACACTTTTTGGAAGTTTTTGTATTTTTTCATTTATTATTTGACGACATTGAAGCAGTTATGAGGTGGCAAACCTAAAAAAATTACAGCCGAATTGAGAACCTCTTTCTTTCTAGGTTAAATAAGTTGTAACACATCCAAAAAATATGAGTCTCACACAGACCTTACCGTCGTACCCTTTCAAGACTAACGTCCCTGAAAACAGTACCGTTTGTGAAGGTTGTTTGCCACACGTCATAGTGGAGTTAACTTTCTGCGTAGTCTATATGCTGTGACGCATGAATGTGAAGACGCTGACGCTCATTCAAGGGCTATTGGCGTTAGGGAGAGAACGCAAACCTCTACACCGCTCGTCTGATATTTGCGAGGGAAAATTAGTATTAATTTATGCATCCACAAGCCGTGAGCTTGATGAGATTAAATATCGAAAAAAAAATTAGGCTTCTATACAAACTTTCAGACACTGGTAAACTCTATTAGGGAATGTATTTTCAAAAATCGACATTTGTCAGGTATCCTTTTTTTAGGGTTCCGTAGTCAATGTGGAACCCTTATAGTTTCGCCATGTCCGTCTGTCTGTCTGTCTTTCTGTCCGTCCACACTATATCTCAAAGACTCTGAGTACTAGAAAGCTGTAATTTGGCATGAATATACAAATGAGTTACGCCGACAAACTGCATTAAAGTGGGGATGATTATTTTTTTCTCGTGAAATCCATTGTGTGGGATATCGTTGGATAGGTCTTTAAATATTGCGAGTTTGGTAAAACAGTTTTTCGATTAAGGGATTCGTTTGTGAAATATTAAGCTTTAAAGTGCAATTTTTTGTTAGACAAAAGTGTGGCAACGTAAACGACCTATACGGGTTGCATATTTAATGAAAATAGAAGGAAAACTATCACAGCTAAGTAGGCTTTACAAGTTTACGTGTAATAGTCGACCAACTTATAAAATGTACTTGTATGAAATATTTTAACATACGTAATGTATGTGAGCGCATGTCTCAAAACTGCAAATGTAAGTTTGTTTTATTTAATCAATAAAAAGCATCGTTCGGAGGAATCAGTTTAGTAAGTTCACATATTTTGATGGGCAACTACGGAACCCTACGTTGTGCGTGGTCCGACATGCACTTGGCCAGTTTTTTTACTTTAACTGGAGGAATAAATGATAGCGTGACTACTGACAGGGCAGAATGGAAGATAAAAACGTGTTGTGCCGACCCCAAATAACACGGGATGAGGGCAAGAACATGATGACTTTTACTGAGATCTCGTTTTTCTAGTGGTCGCAAGTGCGACTGCAGTAAATGAGGTCCTGGGTTCGATTCCCGGGTCGAACAAAGTGGTATTGGTTTTTTCCATCAGAATTTTTTGCTGTTAGTTTGACGATGGACAGGTAAATAACGGCTGTTTTGGTGAAAAATTAATAAAGTCTGAAGTTATTTTTGTAAAGTAGATTATTGTGTTCGGACAAAGGAAATTGTAATAAATATTCCCAATGGGTTATCCCAACCCGGACCTCAAACTCTTGGACAACAATTAGGATTTAAAAATGTCATTACATAGCTTTAATAAAATCTGACAGTTTTACGCAACAAATTATAATTAAGTAATGAAAGTTTAGACAGTTAGGTGAAAAGGGAAAATGTGGGGTTGTTTTAAATAGATTTTGTGCTCGGTTGACGGCAATAAGGTTGCCCCTTATGCCATGGGATTTAGACATAACTGGTTAAATATGGGTAAAATATTATTTGTTTAAATTTTATTACTTAAAATTGATGTAAAATATTTAACATTAAAAAAAAAGTAACGCAAATTGCTCATGTTCTTTTCTAATATAAAACTTTACTTGAGCCAGGAATTGTACACGGAAAAAACATATACACGTGCCACTGAAAATAACATATTATTATACTTCCTGATTCAACCATGTTTGTTTATGTAAGAATTTAATTTAATGAGATATCCTATCCGCGCGGTTACACCGAACACTGGTGTGAAAACCACGCCGTAAATCATAATAATGTTGGTTGCTATGGCAACGTAAATATATGAAATCTGCTGTATTTTGTGTAATTGATGAAAAAGTTATACGAAAAAACGTAGTAAGTAGGTTTTTAATAAAACGTTTCATCTCGTATTTTCCTGCTGAAAGGACAATCACAAAAGCGAGTTTCATAAAGTATTTCAGATGAAAAGATTAAAGATTATGGATGATTCTGCACAAGTTTCAGTCTAGTGCTAAAAAAATATCTACCTTAGTAGTACTAGGTTTAACAAGGAAGTTTTAAATAAATATTAAAAGTTGTCTTATTCAACTTTCTTTTATAGGCCACTTATTAAGTTTTTCTTTCAAAATCTTGGACGTGGTTCCACTATCTTGGACGAAAATGTCAACCGTAATCTTGATAGCACCTACTTTCATGGACCCTGTTACAAACAGACAGACTGTCAGACAGTTTTCTTGTCAGTTAAAAACAAAAATAATAATTCTTCTCATTATTCTTTAGGAGTGTCTAAATGTCAGACCTTCAGCTTTTGAACCGACGCGACGCGATGACGGCATTTGCGAGTTTTGTAATTACCAAATATTTTTACGAGTTCTACTTTAATTTTTGAGTGATTTCTGGAAATTCTTTGTCTTAAATAAACTCTTGCTAATGTGAAGAATGGTGATTAAGAAAAGATTTATGATGTGAGATTAACGTTTTTTAACGCATTTTCTACCTATTAACATGTTTGAGGAAAATAAACACATTTACCCTATTTGGGAAGAAACGCTTTTATGGGGCACGACTTTACTCATATTTAATTTCTTGGTTAAACAATTTGAATTTCTTAAGGCATCTTTCCCAATCACATCAGATCACTGCCACATATTATGTATTTGTATTCTAACTAAAATACAGGACTCCTAGGTGGAACCTTAGGTGGTTAAGAGGTAAAAGAGAGAAAAAGGTACCGTATTCAACATGCAAATCGCTCACAGTACCAACGTAATAGGTAATAATAAGCGAAATTAGCACAAGGCTGTCACTTATCGAGGCACAGATACTGTCAGCTCCTAATGCTTGTATCACGAGAACGATTGTTACGATATGAAAAACAATACGGACGTAATGACGGGAGGTAGACGTAGATATATAGAACGGGTCTGTTATTTGTGTTAGGTTTAATCTTTGAGTCATGTGTCGTGTGAAAGTGATGTGTGGGGCGTATTGTTATTAAGTTATTATTTCAATACAATTATTAAAACTTAAAATATCTTATCATAATCTCAAATTAATGAGGGAAACTACTGAGACTTAAACGGCAGAAGATTCTTGTAGCACTGTCACACATCTCAAATAAGATCCTATATTTGTAATAATACTAAGTCATTAAATACTCATTCAATGGAATGTCGCGAATCAACTAACCTGCAAAAAACTTAATTAAATTTTAATTTCGCGGGGTATTTTTAAGGCTAAAATGATTCTAGTAGGTCATTTAATAAGTCTGTCAGTTACAGTTATTGGCAGTCCAATTTTAGTTCAACCTAGTTAAATAAAAATCTGTTCCTTTAACATTCTATTAACGCAATTTTACTAACTAATATTTATTCATGAAACAATATCATTCAGAATAACAGTGAAGCACGATTCAGGAAGGGACTGAATAAATGTTTACCTCTCGAAGCAAAACAATAAATATAAGTACATACTTACACGAAAGAGGTAACAATGTAAGACGGAAAAATCTCACGTAAGAAACAAATAAGCAATTCTAAATTCAACAGCAAAACAAATACAGTAAATGACGTAAAATCTGATAAACCTCCACACACTCATTAATGCGCGTGGCGAAATATTAAACTAAAGTAAAATGTACTAGGTTTGACAGGTGTCAAACGTCTTCCTTTAGCAAGCAGCGCCATTATGACACGCAAAGATAAGTGTGTTATTTTTTTTAATATGTCTCGTAATATCTGTGTACATAAAAGTGACGTCACTCCACCGTGGTGTCTTATCGGCCAGCCGTATCAAGTGCACGAGGACATTCGTCGTAGATACCTATGGACGAAGGTATGTTGTGTTCTAGACTGTCACTAGGTGGTATACTATGTCAATACATTGTAGGTTGTGATAGAAACACTCTATGTTTGAAGGATATAATGAGACAGGTTGGCCCTTACTTTTAGATTGATTTCTTGTCTGCCAAAGGGTTTCTTTGACGAATTCTTGTGTATAGTGCCACAGTGTCACTGTATCTCTTTTAATGAAGTATTATTTAATTCATATTTCAATTTATCAACAACACGATGTCGAGATGAAGGAATGAAGGAATTTTTGACGCCCCGCAGATTCTTCAAGAGTCGGTTTGATTAGCTAATAAAAAAACATTTTTTTTTACTTTTTAAGAGACGTATATTTCCAAATAAATAGAACATCGTACGATGGTCTGCCTGAAATGGGCTCTAATTAACATTTTTCGATTATTTAAAACTTCTATGTAACATCCCCAAAACAACCAAACTTAAACTTTTTCATAGGTCATTGATTCTTGAACCAGTCTTATATCTAGCAGTATTCATATTGTTTAAACTAGGAAGGTAGGAGGTACAGTTTTCATTATCCAGTATCACCTGCACACAATACCGCAATTAAGTGAGTTCGTGCATTATTGTTCAGCTATCGGATAGCTAATACACGAGGTATATCTAGTAAGGCTCAAATAAGGCCTAATTGCGACTGGTGGCCAGGTGGGCTCAATTAATCACTGCGCTATTATCAGTACACACGCTCGCTTCTCGGCTCCCACTTACGAAATGATTTATGCTGTGTCGTGTACCGACTAACAACCACGTGTACAAAGCAAAGAGGAATTTTACTTGCTAAGAGCTGGTCGAATACTTTAGTCTGTGGTTGCAGTTGTGGTGTTGTTTCGGTGACCTATGCTTATCCAAGACATTGGTGCATCATGGATGTTTGGCACCATATTGTTATTTTAAAATGATTTTTTAGGGTACCGTAGCCGAATGACAAAAAACGGAACACTTATAGATTCGTCATGTCTGTCAGTCCGTATGTCACAGCCTCTTTATTCGGAAACTATTAAGACGGCATAGTTGAAACAATAGACGTATTCTGTGAACCGCTTTACGATTTTTATACGAAAATGAAAAAGTAAAAGATTAATGGGGGTCTCCCCATACATGGAACTGAAACTAAAAAAAACTTTTTTCATTAAACCTATACGTGTGGGTGTCTATAGACAGGTCTTCAAAAATGACATTGAGGTTCCTAGAACCATTTTTTCTCAAAGTCAATCGTGTGGACGATAGACACTTCCAAAGTGGTAAAATGTGTGTGTCCCCCTCTAACTTTTAAGCTAAGAGAGTGAAAAATCTAAAAAAAAGTATATTATTATGCTGTAGATCCCAATGTAAACCTTTCAACAAAATTATTTTGAACGATATATAGTTAATGGTTTTTGAGATATAGCATAATATATTTAAAAAACCGCAAATATAACTTTGTCATTCATACGAGTACAAACACTATGAAAAACAAACTTATACAAATTAAAAAGGGCATCCCTACTACGATGGTACGGAACCCTTCATGTGCAAGTCCGACTTGCACTAGGCCAGTTTTTTTTTGGAACAGCACTCTCTCTTACGGCTATGTCATCTGATCGACAAAGTGTTTCATGATTCGTACCATGAAACACTTTATAAAGGATTTTCCTTTTTTTAGTCTTTCAGACTCGTACTGCCTAAAACTACACCGCTGTTCCCCGCACACTTGCTTTCAGGATTATTAAAGGATTTGCTTGGACAGACGTACAATTAACATTATATTATATTATACAGACATATTTCGTATTAGATTTTTAATCTGGTATAATACAATAAGTACTTTATCTAGGTATTTTTCGCACTGACGCAACCATTGACAATTACGTAGGCTGAATTTGTTCATAATACGCGGTAGCCACGCAAATACACTGTATCAGGATTATTGCTTATATTTTAATGAACCTAGTTAGTAGTTTTGACAGATCTAGAATATTGCAAAAACAGACTGAAATTGATTGGTTGCCACAGTCCTTTCAGACTTAGATTACCTCTGACATTTAAATCACTGTCAAATTAAAATGATCTTTAACTCGTTAAAATAAGGTTATTGTTGGGTTGCTGCTACTGATGAGTCTGTCACAATCATCGACCTTTATTCTCGTTACTGACAGGTTGTTGTGGGTTTGCTGCTGGCAGAGGTAAAATAAATATGTAAGGACTATACATTCGGCTAATCAAAGACCTCAACTTGCAAGTATAATGCCAATTAGTTATGAAGTCAGTCAAAATTGATTAAAGTTGAAAACTATGTTTAGTAATTTCGTAAATGTTACCTATGTTTTTTGCTGTACCGGTCATATAAGATTAAGATTATTAAACCTTGACTTGCAAGATAATTTAATACCAAATTGCAGTTAGTAAGAGCAGGTTTTGCGCTCATAATGTTGCGGCGAAAACCAATCAACTTTTTCGTAAAACAGTGCGAATTAAGCAGTTAGTAAATTAATTAGTCGCTCCATGCAAAATAGCTGGTATTCAGCTGCATCCGGTTAGACTGGAAGCTGACCCCAACATAATTGGGAAAAGGCTAGACAGATGATGATGAATACGAATTAAGTGGCTTAATTTTGAATGAGTAGGTCATTTGTTTACAAATTATTTGTTTTATCACGGATATCGATTTATTAGTATTATAGATTTAAATTCTTTGTTTAGTCATATCCGTAAATCAAAAAATTACCCGGGGTATGTACCTACAAGGATTAAAAAAAAACAGTGTTATTAGGTAAGTATTATCAGCCTTAATCGATTAGGGTGTATTTGCAATTAGCGGTACAAACTGCAACGAAGGTAGCGAAAGTGATCAGCAGAGCAATTATTACCTACGGTGATTGATGATGGAGTTCAATTTGCGGTGGACATTGAACTCCACCCTCAGTGAGAGACTGCTTACCACCGCTATATTGTCCATCGGATTCTGGAAGTGGTGTGGACACTCTCTACTTGTAAATATGATCGCTAATGTGGTTTAGGTTGCATTGTGACCACAATATACGGAAGACAGTAATGCCACATGTTCATTGGTAAACAAAGTTGTACAACATTGTTTTGCGGGAAACGTTTTGCTGGTAACAAGCAAATGTTCCATATCCAAGGTAAACAAAAGTTGCGCAACATTGGCTCCCGAAACATGTAGAAAATGTGAAATGTTGCAGGTAACTAATGTTCTGTATCAAAGATATAGAAAATACGGACAACATTGTTGCAGAAACATCTGCTGTTCCGCAAAACAATCTTTCACACTAATTGACTTGTTGCATGACATTGTTTGCAATTAATGATGAAAATAGGTTTCAGTTACACACTGGCAGTTTCAGTTCAAACACTTCTTATATTCTCTCAGTTAAAAAATCTTAGTTATCAGTTATCACATTTTACGGGTAATTTCTAGCGAAGGTCCTAATAGGTGTGCCGCACGACATAATTACGCACCGGCCTAAAATTAGAAGGAACTGACGGAAAATTTTAGACAACGTGGCCTGTCGTTTTAGAGGGGCTGGTGTCTAAATAATAACCGCTGTAGCAGTTTTCATGATAAAGCGGCACATGCCGAGGTCTATTCATGGATGGGTGAATATCCCTTTCATACTTAGAATCCTCTGTGCCTCGAAAAGCGTGAAGCAAATCCAACTGCCACTTGAAGATCTTTGACAGATGCGGTAAGCAGTCAGAGCCTGAACACACTTTTAAAATTTAATGTTTTCAGCGATTTAATTAGATTTGAAAACTAAAGTAATGTAATGAGATATATATATGATATGTATATCTATCTATTAGGCGATATCTGGAGAGTAGTGAGGTTGGTATCAACTGTACTGAGTGCCTAGATCAACGGATGGATAAAAAGATGTTATTGGGTACAGATATGTCATATTGTTCATAATATTAACTATCTTGTTTTGATCTTGACACCTAGATTGCTACTGTAAAGTATCGGTTATTATAAGAAACATTCAGTTTTTTTGTAATGTTATAAAGTTAAAGTACCTAAGTAAGGTAAATTCAATACATATGGGGAATCCCACTGCCTAATTACATCATTTTGATTCGTACTTATTTTCGTTATTTGAGAACTGTTATCCTATCGCATTTCAATGTTAAATTAGGATTTAAATTATCACAATATGTCTAACATAACATTAAATACTATTAAGTTTCTTGCTTTCGTTACTTTGTCAGGACCATGCTTCGAGTTTTGGGTGAAACCACACATTGATCTAGCATGTAGGCTTGAAAGATGTGCCTGAGGCTGTTTTGGTTAAAAACTTCTTGAAAGAAGTTTTAATACACATGGGGACATATTATTATCAAGCTATATTTTCCAGTATAACATGGTCTAGGTTCGTAAAGATTTACCATACACTGAGAGATCCGCATAAACTGTTTTTGTATAGCTTGATAATGTTAAAAATATTAGTTTCTCAAAATTACATGATTTTAATTATTCTCCTTAGACATAAATTAATATCTAAGGAGAATAATAACTGCATGTGCTTGTTGTGAACAATTTAAAACGCCAAACAAACGATGGGGTTCCTGATATCATTGTTAAATATCAGGTGCCCACAGATATTCTATCCATAGTTACTGATACACATAGATGATGACCACGACCTCTGCGTAAACGCACAATATATCACTCGGTTGGCTTTTATCCACCAACTTCGTCCCATATATCAACGTTTCCAGCCAAACACGACCTAACACCATACTTTATGATCCTTGTAAAACTCTGTAAAAATAAATAAAACTGTTGGGGCCAGCTAACGAGTTAATCTCGCCATTATTCACGCTACTAACTGGAGTAAGTAAAGCTTGCCGCGCGACTTTGTTTGAACTAAGTTGCGTTCACTTTTATTTATTAACTTTGTCACCTATTTTCACTAACACTGAGGTAAACGAAGGGTCAGTTCACACCCGTCGGGGCTGCGGGTTGTTCGAAAGAGATACTGCGGCCTCAACACAAAGGGCTAAGAAGGAACATGGGTGGTTTTTAGTCAGTAGAAGTCTGACACTCCCTACCGCTCTGCCCAGAGCCGGAGGAGTCATTTGATGAAATCCCGGCCTCCAAACAAAAAGGGTTCGTTCACAAAGACCGGCTCGGAGAGGAGAGCAGATTTTTAATCACGTTTAAAAGAGAGTTTTGAATCATTGTACATAATAAGATTTAGGAAACTCTAGGAAATAAGCTGAGGGTTTAAACTGCAACAAAACAGTCAAGTCAAGTGACCTAGCTTAAAAATTCTCGGCTCGAAGTCGAAGTTAAGTTAGTAACTTCAGGTGCAAATATTAGCTAAGATTTTCATGTAAGCAGTCTGGTAATTTTTAATTTAAAAGGTATTTTTTAAACTTGCAAGTTGTAGCAAATCCTTGGCTAAGACTTTTTTAGTATTTTAATATTAGAAAGGTTTTCTTAGAACTTGTTGGTTTTAGTAATATCTTGTAGAGTTTGTTTTCAAGATGTTCGCTGTCTAGAAAAACAGTTCTACATCATCATCATAATAAATTTTTTTTTTTTTTTTTGAGTGGGAAAACCCTCATGAATACCCTCCGCTTGGGGCGAGCGGGGGTTATGTCGGACTCTAACCGACTAAAAACCCACTGTTCCTACTTATATGTGTCGGGGGCCCGGGAGATACAAGTACATTCGCGCGCACCCCCGACTGGTATCAGCCCACCTTATCCGGCGGGCCTCATCACCAAGTGCGGCCAGCGACCGCACGTTCTCTATAAAGGCGCACAGTTTACTGCGCGCCACTTCTTTGGGCCTGGCTGGTCGGGCGACATCTCAGCCCTAAGTTTGCCACCCGCAGGCCCCACCTTATGGTGGCCTGTCTCTATCCTAATTTAATTTTGATCGGCGCACCATGTCCATACTTCTCTATTACTCAGTAATGTATAAAGTCAAAAACATTTCAACATACTAACACTAAAATTGATATTACAATTTAAATATGTCTTACTCAAAGTGATGAAAGGAGAGCAGCGGTGGCCCAGACTTACGGACAGTAGGTCGTGGGTTCGAACCCAGACAGGCGCATTACTTTGTGTAATATAATTCATCACCGCTGCTCTCAAAACGGTGAAAGAAAACATCGTGAGAAAACGTCTTAGAACCAAAAAATTCGAAGACATGTGCCAACCCGCACTGGGCCCACGTGGTGGATTATAGCCCATCCCTCTCCTAGAGAGGAGGCCTGGGTCCATGCAGTGGGAACATTATAGGCATCAGCCTATAATGTTCATCATCATCATCAGATGATGATGATGACTCAAAGTGATGCCTTCATTACTATGTTTTTTCAAATTCTTGAACTAACATATTAGCAGGTAAAAAAACGGGGTGAATAAAGGTCGCAGTGGTTAACTTTAAAATTATTTTAACGTTGAATTCATAAGAAAGAAAAAAAGAAAGAATATTAATATGCTAAGGTACCACCAAGTACCTACTCTATTTTATTTACGAGTACTTAATAATTAGAGACCTTTTTTGTCAATATGCGTCTCTTCCCCTAAGTTTCTATTATAGCATACCATCACGTCTGTAGACTCCGTAGGGGTTAGGCAGATGTGTACCGCGAAGTAAAATCAACTTCTGCCACTTATCTATTACTACTACAATATAAATACATTGACAAAAGGTTATGCAAGGTCAACATGAAAGTAAACACTGTCTCGTATTCACATATTAATGTGCTTAGAACCGCTAAGGGAGAGGATTACAAAAGTGATACTGTCATGGTTCGTCTTGAAGCTCAACAGGTTGTGTATTGTTGAGCTCACAACCTTGTCATATCAACTCTACTCACACGTATGAATTATGTATACTGAGTTCGTGATTTAGTTTCCGAACATGTAAACAAATACGTCTGTTTCTGTTTGTGAAAAATCAACCTTAAAACAAACATACATTTTCATTTACTCTGCTTTTTCAAAAGTAATCGACATTTGGAAATCGATTATGAATGGATGATGGTTTTATGAAGGTTATCGAATACGTTTTGATCAACAACATCAGTTGAAAAATATTACTTGTAAGAAACATACACATTACACCCTACTAAACGTACAGAGAATACGTTGGTTTTTTTTTATCTAAAATACAAATCACATAAATAACGATTTAGGTATTGTTTGCATACAAGCACCACCAGCATCAATCATAGATATGAATAAATTCTTAAAATTATTAAAATGATACGAGTCGTTTTAATTTTGAAATCGACATTTTTACGTACTTTACGCCTCAGTGTCGTAGTATGAATGCACGATGATTTACGTTGTAAACAAGTGAATTAACTTCCGTATTTACTTACTTCGGTTATGTAACTAATATCTAAGCGGACCTACGTCATTTTAAAAGAAGGAAAGTACATAAACATTAATACACCCACATTTCGCCAGTTATGTTTATGAGCGAGCCTAATTGAGCCAATTACCATCAACCGGGCTTAAATACAGCCTCCGTGGTTGGTGACTGAGAAATTCCTGATGGGAGAACTCAATAAGACTTTGCTTGAACTGGAAATCGAACCAAGAACCTCACGCACAGCAGTCACTCTTGCGACCACTACACCAACAAGGCATTCAAAGTAGTTAAAGTAAGTACATAATAAATAACTTTACCAAATTCAGAATCTAACCCATTTACATGTTTTCTGAAAGTAGAACCACAACACCATTTCATTTTGCAAAAAAAACTGTCACACCACTAAACACATCACACCTCCTTGCGATACACCGATCCCATACATCGACTTCACTAATTGCTCACTTCACAATCATAGACATATAAAAAAAAACATAATTAAAAAACAAACTTGTACTGATAATAATAATGACACAGAAACGCGTGTAAGTCGCGTTGAGATTAGCAATGGACTGTCAGACATATAATTACTATAGATAAGGTTAGGTTCCTTAGGTCATTAGGTAGTACATTCAATCAGTATGTGTGTGAACGGTTTGATAAACTAGTTACGTATGAATATATTATGTTATTACAACGTTTTTTAATCTGTGCTTACGAGTCGTTAAATAATAAAGTAGAATTGCAGTGATAGAGGGGGAATTCTAGCTGCGTTGAGGTCAATAAACTTACAAACTTTTGATTGAATAGGTAGTATGTACAGTCAAGTATTTTCATAATAAGTTATTAACGATGAACAAAGAATTTTAAATAAACAATGATTAAAAATAATCCTTCTTCTTCTCAGCCATAATTCAGTCATATAATTTCGCTTTACAAAATCGGTATTATTTTCGGTTGTACTATGTGTCACAGAATGGCATTTGTATATCTTTACAAGAATCCGACTGTTAAAATTAAATACATAGTTGGCATAAAAAAACCTTAAAAAATTTAAAGGATGTGGTCAACGTGACATTAGTCAAAAGTGAGTGCCATTTTAATCTTTATTTTCAAGAAAATAAATGTTTTCCTGCAATAAATTATAGTTCACTTAATTCAAAAGCATTAAGTGCCCCGACTTGATAAAGAAAAAAAATTCAAAACTGACGAAAGTATAAATATCTAGACTGTACCTACCAATAGTTTGACTGCGACTAAACCTCCCCTTGGGCTATGGAATTTGAAGCGATGCTACACTGCCAAGAAATTGAAACTACTCAGTAACATTACTATGAAACTTGCGAAGCACGGAAATACCCTAGTTTCTTTTTTAAATTCAACTGCTCAGATTTGTTATAAAGGTATCAAACTAAACGAATGAACTATAATTTTCATAAAAGTCAATTAACCTGTTGGTAAAGCGTAAGAGTTTTGGTTGGCCTTATAACCTACTACTCTTTATAACGTTAGTTCCGTCGGGGCTGCGGGTTGTTCGCAAGAGATACCGCGGCCTCGACATGAAGGGCTAAGAAGGAACATGGGTGGTTTTTAGTCAGTAGAAGTCTGACGCTCCCTTTCGCTCTGCCCAAGAGCGGGAGGGGCTATTCGATGATTTTCCACCTACTTCGTGGGCTTGTTGCATTGTACCTAGGCACGCTACTGCCAACAGCATCAATTTTGAAGCTTCCCGCAAATTCAATGGGGACGGTAATTATGACAAAACTAACGGCCCTAGTATTTTATGAGTTCCAAGCATCGTCACCGGTTGAAAATCTGGTAATGTATGGCTGCACCATCTACAATCGTTAGCTTTTAACGGTCTTCCCCATTGATAACCAACGTATTAAAAGAATAATGACTTTGCCACAAGCAGCACGATTGCATATTGCGATTTAGGCTCCCGAGATAATAAATGAAATAAGTTGTTTGGAGCATGCCATGAAGCATAACTGAGGCAAGATAAGATACACGCCTGAGCTTGTGGCCTCAGCGTAAAGGATCGCAGACAAAGTTTCTCGCAAATAAAATTGACTGCAGCCAATATCAAAAGTATTAAAGTTACCAGACACGTTGATCAAATCCAAGTACAAGTTTGACTAACTTCTGCAATTCAGTTACAGATCAAACGTGATCGGAGTTTAATATCGAAGTGTCTGTCTAGCTGTTTTGTTGGTCTAGAAGCCGTAAGTGGTACGGTCAGCATCAGAAGTAGCTTAACATTTCGGAATTGTAATTATTTGATGTACAGGACTCCAGCTGTTATTTTTAATGTTTCAGAACATTATTCTTTTAAATATTCCTTACTCTTCAATAATTTGTTAGTAACGAGTAATATCTACCAAGTTTTTATTAAAAAACCTGCTTTGTAACTTTAAGTAGTGTTAAGCTACTTCTGCTGCTGACCGTACCACCGTCTATTATAGCGTCAGAAATATTTGTTGTTATAGTGGCAACAGAAAAACACATTCTGAGAAAATTTCAACTATCTACCTTAGACCATGAGATACAGGCCGCTGACAGACAGACAGACGGACAGTGGAGGCTTAGTAATGGCGTCCCCTTTGATTGCCCTTTGGGTATATAACCCTAGAAACGGGTTGAAACGCCAAGTAACATAGAATCCCGTAGTATTTTGACACGGTCTATCGATTTAAATCTTTGGTTCCAAACAATCATATTAATCATAGTGATAGGTGTGTATCAGTATCTAGGGTAGCCGTGGGTCAGCGGTTGCAGTTTAATGAGCTGGTCGTGTCCATATCAAGATGGCGACGAGTGGTTTGCGCAGCTAGATATTTCGTACAGGCAGTGCCCAGTATTACCTGACCCCTCATATAAGGATAAAAAGGGTAAGTGGTGTGGGATGAGGGGTCAGGCAATGCTGGACACTGATTGTGGTCAATGAGTGTTACTCAGGATTAGTGTTGCGTAAGGTTTAGGTGGACGTACAATAAAGGTTTTTAGACTTTCGTCAGTTTTTAAATTGTTTTCTTTATCGAGTTAGGACGCGCCATTGACGCTGGCACTATTGCATAGACAACAATAAATGTGCATACTTGGTAACTTTTAAATAATTATCATGTTTGTAAACGCACCCTTAATATCATCATCATCATCGTTTCAGCCAAAAGGCGTCCACTGCTGGACATAGGCCTCCCCCAGGTGTCACCACATTGACCGGTCTCGTGCGTCTCGCATCCAGCGGCAACCTTCACCAGGACATCGGTCCACCTAGTAGGAGGCCTTCCAACGCAACGTCTTCCGGTTCGCGGTCGCCACTTCAGAACTTTTCGGCCACCCACAATGGCCATAATATAGGAGTAATTTACTAGCAAGAGGCAACATTTTCTTGAAAAAAAAAAAAAACAAAGTTCAACGGAGCACTATGATTTTTTTTTGTTTACTGTCATCAACCTGAATTTTTTTAATGGTTTGATAATTTTCAGCCTGCCAATAGCATATTTTCATTTCGGTCTGAAATGTGCGGAAGACCTCGGGGCTAAATGACGAGCGTATTTTCACCCGACTGCGGCGAAGTCCAAAAGGAGGGTTATGTGTTTTTACTGTGGACATTGACACAAAAAACAGGTTGCCAATAATCTTACAAAAATACATGAAAGTTTACACAAACATACGGTTTCTTGTTGAAGAACCATATAAAGTTTTTGAACCGCAAAAACTCCTTTTAAGGCTACTAAATCACTTTTATGATGCGAATAAAAATGTATTCATGTTTATGACCTGTAAAATTGTGACGTGCATCAAACCTTATTACGAGTAACACAGTTATAAGTTTATAACTGTAAAGAGCACACGTGTGGTTCCATTTCCCTGGTTATTTAGGGCAGGGGAAATATTTTTCCCATAATTATGTTACTGTAGAACGTCTGAGAATACCAGGTTTTCAGTCAGTTGTCAGTCACAACTGGAATAATGTGGAAGTAATTTTGGTACACTTTTTCTACCTTTATTTGTAGGCGAAATGTCAAATTTAACTATTATTATTACTTTTTTATTGGTATACCAACAGAACATACAGGTCTGTAAGATATAAACAGAAATGAGAATTCTGGTATGTACTAACACATAGGTATACGAGTATATAGGGTGTAAAAGTACCCTTAACGCAAACGAAGGTCACTTGTTCTCCCCACCTTTGCGATATTTTTTTTTGTTCTAGATCATACCCGGGAACCTCCTGGTTACGGAGAAATTTTGGGGTCAAAGTACCAAAATTTTCACAGCTGTTTTTGTAAATATAGTTTTTCAGGTTATAACTTTACTTAAATGACCTCCATGACCCGTTTACTATTAAAATCATCCACTAGCACAATGTTTTAACAGTGCTACATTGAGTTTTACCGTAAAATGTGATTTTTTATCAAAAAAAAAAAACGTTACCCAGCAAAAATTTTTGCGTAGGGTTACTTAGTTTGATGTACAGAATGCTTGGTTGACGGTTGTGTGATGGGTTGATTTACAGCCTGTATACGTAGCGACTTTCTTCAATCTTTTGACTGTAAAATGTAGTTACGGACATACTATTTTGGTACATAAACATTATACAATCATTAAATAGATCTGCGAGAAAATCACTGTCGTATCTTCCTAATTGAGTACCTACTCGTGACTGTAGTAGTTTACTTTGCTTACTTTCAGTTACCAGAACATAAAAAAAAACTAAATTCAAACAAAACATAAATACGATTACAATTCAATACAACCGATTCTAAACAAAATACTTCACGGTTACAGGTGTTGAAATAATATTATATTAAAATCACCTGTAATACCTATTCATCGCTCACAGTCAGGTAGAGTAATGAACAGTGGAGATTTGCGACAGGATGTCCTAAATTTGAAATCACGGGCCCATTGTGAACGGCGCCGGTGAATATTTTCCCAGTATGGCGCCCGGATTGCGAATCTACAGTGGAAATTTCACGAAGCAATATTTTAGCCATTTTATTTGCAAATATATTTTTTGAAATTTTCTACAGAATGATTTCTAAAATTGAATGCTTCGATGGTCTAGAGGTCACAACCGCGTCTACTGAGTATTAGGTCCTGGGTTTAATTCCCGGGTCGGGCAAATAGCAGTTCATAAGATATCAATGTTAATTTTTCGAGTCATTATTGATGATATTGACATGGTATACACTTTGATACAATCAAGTCAGATGCTAAGATAGCATTTAAAGAAAAAACTTCAGACGCAAACAAATTAGATGCACAACTATAAAAAGTTGACATAATAATCATAAAGTTCTGGAGTTTATCAAATTCTTACTTCACTCCACACCAGATAATGAATTTTACAAATTAATTAATCCCACAAGATAACATAATTTGAAGGTCTGGGAATAATTATTAGGTTAACCAATTTGCATAACGAGACAATGATGGCGGTTGGCGAAAACTCTGCCGGAAACTTTGAGGGCAACCAAGCAAAAGGTAAGGCAAGGTATTTTGCGGACGTATCTTTTAAATTTCAAAAGTGCTCATTTCAAAACAGCAAGCTGGTTTTCCCGGAAAGGCTCTAGATTTCTCGAAAGCTCTTCTTTCTTTTAAGAAAAATCATTGCCCCACACTAGGAATTTCTCCTGTATCCGTTTACAAACATTTAAACTCACATACACAAACCAAACGCCCAAGCCCGAAACAAGCTACCTGTAGACCATACAGAAATTGGTTCAGTGCAGGGATCGAACCCAACGCAGCAGTCCAATCGCTCAGCCACTGCGCCAATCGTGTCGTCAAATCAATCTCTCTTTCATTGTACGGAAATTCTACACAAAGTGAGGTAATGCTATACTGGAAATGCATAACTCAATGTGGCAACGTGTGTACCTACCCCATATTTTCATCAGTTATTATTGATTTCAATGTGATAGGAGGTGAGCTTATGTCTATTAACTGTGCACCTTGGGCTGTCAAATTCGTTATGGAAAAAGTAATACCACATTGGTCTAAAAATCGAACCGTCATGTTTAAAGCGACCAATTTTCTCTTGGGACAAGCCCACCTCTTAAATCAAAATCAAAAGTCATTTATTCAAACTAGGCTGATAATCATCACTTTTCGAACGTCAACATTTACTTTACTTTACTTATTTACAAGTGACAGTCCCCCAAAACGCCCACCCTTCGACACTTCCTAGTGTTTTTGCTGGAAAGAAGAAGTGGCGGAACAAACTCCCCAGCAAGCTCTCCATGTAGACCCAAACCACTGTAACTTCTGAAAGCCAGAATCGAAAGGCGACCACCAGAAAAGCACAGAAACAATGAAGCTCAAAAAAGTCCCAGACAAACAATTTGACTGTCTTGGATCCCGCAAAACACTTAGTCAGAAACGAATCGCGGAGGAGCGTCCAGTGAGACCAAGGCGACAGCAAAGATGCTCATGTATCAGTAAACTCTTATATCCATACAATAAATATAAAATACAATATGATTACACCATGCTATGGAGACGACAGGCTTCCGTTTATATTGCATTTAAATGCATTTTATGTTCAAGTCGGAGCCATATTTCAATATCAGATTGAGACGTTCCAATAGGGCTGTCACTTGTCTCATTGTTGTTGCAGAAAGGACCTTACCTGTATGGAAACAAAATTCGTGGTATTTCTTCAATGAAAGTAATTTACGAGAAATTGGTTTTTTGCTGACCATATTGTCGGATTATTGTGATACATGTGGAGAATCTTTATCTTTAATTGTATCTCCAATTTTCTTAACCAAAATATATCGTAAGTTTTGTGTCAGTCTTGTCCGAAATATTTGAAGTGAAGAGGTTTTGCAGTGTCTCGTTATGTAGTGGTTACTTAAGCAGCAATTAAGTAACTAGTAGGTACATCGCTGATGATCCTTCATAATATCTGCTCTAATTTACAAGAATAAACTTTTGTAAGACTCGACAACCCTATCTAAATGTTCTATTCCCTATACCCGGGGATTTACCGCAGGGAGCCGCAAGGAAAAACATAGGAAAGACAATGTATGGAGCGGCTTATACTTTAAACTCAGTTCAAAGTGAGGCGTAAGTAATTCGATTTTATACACAAGTTTCTTCGAGTTTGAGCGTTCTTCGAGGAAGAGTTTATTCTTAGTTCAAGCTTAATCTAAAGGAAACGGTATGTACTTTCAGAGATTTGTAAGATGTTTTGTAGCATATGGCGCGTTGAAATTTTAATCAGACTAAGTACTACATACATGTGAATTTATGTAAGAAGAGCTCGTAGTTAAATAATAACAGCCACTCAGATCAATATTCACGTTAAGCCGCTCTTGTCTGGGTTGGTTTATGGATGGGTGACCAGTTGACCACCCATTACATACCGAGTTTCCTCCGTGCCTCGGAAAGCATGTGAAGCCGTAACAGCTAGTCAGTTGCCGGAAAGTCTGACAACCAGTCATACCAAAAGGACGTATTACCCAGTCCTAACTGGGATGTGGTGGTCAGATAAGCAATCACTCCATGAACAATACTGATATTCAGCTGCAGTCGGTTAGACTGGAACCAACAACGTAGTTGGTGAAAGGCTATCCAGATCATGATGTAGAAGATTCTATCACTTAGCATATACCTAGCGTGGAAATGGACACGTTTTATACCACCAGAATTTTGACGTAAGCCTAGCTAAGATAAATTTATGTGTCATGAATAAAACGTGGTTGATAAGATGGTGGCTAACCATAAAATAGCCTTATTAGGATAATCGTTTGGTCTTGAGTTTCTTGCATTTAGCGGATTCCCACTACGAGGGGATGCCTCAGCAGAATTATACTGTTACAATTAGCCTATGCCCATTCAACTGTCTTCATGACCTCCGAATCTTCCGATCCAAGGCCAATGTGGACCACTGGTCGCTTTTTCTGTCCAGGTGGTACCATCTCCTGCGAGGTTCCCGCAAAAAATAAAGGATATTGTGTTGTACACGTATGCATATTAATGAATCCTATGGTTACTCTAGAAGTCTAGACAATTCCGTCTCGTCATATGAAGATGTCATAAAAAGTGAGACCTACGTGTCCTATCTATCTCGTTACGTTATCAGGTAGGTAAGTAAACTCTAATACAACAGGAAAGTAATTATCAGTGAGAATTAGTGACAGCTGCAGCAAGGCATTATATTGTTCCCAGAATCCCACTGCAGGCCTTTCCATATAAATCGATGATACTCGTAATAATTGGCAATGAATTGCAGCAGGTGCCTTCTTTGTTTCAACTACTTTCTAACAAAAACCACAAGCTGCATAATACACAGGCTAACACTGTGGGTCATCATAAACCACGACCCGCCTCCTTATCACCTCTTGTGTAAAACCGCATTTAATGAATATTTTTACTACCTCGTTTGTAGGCCAACTGTTAAAGGGATTTACGAGCCAGTTCACTCCACTTGGGGATATAAATCTGTGAAATAGTGTGTCTACGTATGTCGTATAAAATGTGAAATATATTAGGGTAATTAAAATGAGTAAATTTGCTGTGAACTTTCTTGGGAATGTTACACGGAACGGTATGAGGAGTTTTAGAACATGAAATCTCCTTGGGCTAGAAATGGTTAAAAGAAACCAAGGCTGAATGTGTTTGTTCTTTGGTTCTAGAAGAGGTAATGCGCGGGAAATCAGAAATGTTGTTTTTTTTGTACTATCACGTCTGTCTTTCAATATCAATGAATCGCGTCAAAACAGACAGACAGATAGGAAAGTAAAAAACAACCTAATCTTAGGTGAGAAACAAGTGAGTGACTAGAAACATTGTTTTCGTCCTTATTGCCTACCACGACGTAAATATAAAGATACTTACCTACGTCGCGAAAATCAAAAACATAACCCCTAAAAAGCCAAACAGCATTCATAAAAAATACGTAAGTTTTCACTATGAATACACACAATTTTGAGACAAGTGAAAGAAACGGGGGGTGCCCTTTGCACAAGAGTGGGACAGGCTAAAAAAATATTATACTAAACTTGCTACGTACTCAATTACGAGTACGAGTATAAATACGATTTGTAAAGATGTTTGTTAGTTACTCTTTCGCACAAAAACTATTGCAAGTATAACCCTTAATGAAATTGAGCACACGGATAGTTTATAACTCAGATTAACACATACTAAGTATTACGATTCTCTAATCCCCGTCGCACGATCCTGTTGTACACTAACCCAACTCCTCGCAGTCAAAGTTGGGGTCATAAGCTAGTAAAAAATATAGGAGCCACTCACCAATGCGAATCTTCCTATGTCTGTGCATGATGGCCTCACAAACCACCTTCAAGATATCATTTCTCACGGTAAAGCAAAAAGCCGCCACGATTGTTTCGCTTCAGCACAAAAACTAACAAAAAATATCTTCGTGGTGTTCTTGGCAGCGTTATCATGCGATCTGACGTAAACAATTGATAAGGGGATACGATGTCTCTGTAGGTGCAATTGTTGTCAATGATTGTTTGTTGTGGGCAAATATGTGACGCGGCGAGCAAAGGGTTTATCGGCTAACGTCATGAGTTACTTTGCGTTTTTTATTTCGTTTCCATGATTTCACATCATCACTATTCACTACATATAAAACGAAGTCCTCCGCCGCGTTTGTCTGTTCGCGATAAACTCAAAAACTACTGCACCGATTTTCATGCTGTTTTGGATAGAGTGGTTCTCGAGGAAGGTTTTAGTATATAATTTGTGGACCGTGCGTGGCGTGAACCATGCTGGCGAAGCAGTGGGCACCAGCTAATTTTATTATAATAATTCCTCAAGTTCATTTTACTTATTTAATTTAAAGTTGCAAGCGCGAATGTTAAGCGTGAGGGTTCGATTTCCGGTACGGAGTTAAGATGACATGAAAAGTGATATTGGATTCTTCCATCAGGGATTTTTTTAGTAGCAGCCACGGAGTCTGGGTTTGTGACAAAGACATTATAATATTAATGGAAGCCTTGCCATTAGTTGTTTGAAAAATCTCTAGGTTGTGGTTTTTTATTTAATTTGTTACAAAAATGTACCTTTCTCGTTTTTTACTCAGTCTCAGAAATAAATGGCTCGGAAAGTTTGCCATTACTTTTGTTTGTGTACGTCTAATATTAGATTTTGGTAAAAATAGGCGAATAAACCAGTGTATTTTTGGATTTTACTGCAGCTATCAAATCACATGTCATTATAGGACTTTAGGAGAGTACAGTAAACTTATTTACTCAGTAATCCCCCCTTAAGAGGTATTACTATCTACTAAAAGTCTGCTTGAAGTTTTTGAAACGATAATTATGAATGTTTTCATATTTTCCGATGATAAAACCAGTAAAACATAGCCCATAACTTTCACTTTGTTTGACATTTCCAGTCAGATATTTTGAGATTTCTCAAACGACTTTTTCATTTATAAATAATTCTAGAACCAGCTACTCGTAACTGCCGTGCGTGTATGACCAGATGTATGAATGTGGACGAGGCAAAAGGAGTATGTAAGGATCGTAGCAAGTGGCGTTCTGTGGTTTCTGCCTACCCCCATGGGAAAAGGGCGTGAGTTTATGTATGTATGTGTGTGTGTAAATAATATTATTTAGTTATCACTATCACTACATAGAATAAAACAAAGTCGCTTTCTCTGTCCCTATATCACTATGTATGCTTTAATCTTTAAAACTACCCAACGGATTTTGATGCGGTTTTTTTTAATAGATAGAGTGATTCAAGAGGAAGGTTTTAGTATATAATTTGTTATCCACGCGGGTGAAGCCGCGGGCATCAGCTAGTATTCCTATAAATAGATCCTACTAATATTATTCCTACTATCCTACTATCCTATCCTACTAATATTATAAATGTGAAAGTTTGTGAGAATGGATGTGTGGATGTTTGTTACTCTTTCACGCAAAAACTACTAAACGGATTTGGATAAAATTTGGTACACAGATAGTTTATAACCTGGATTAACACATAGGATAGTTTTTATCCCGATTTTATCTTCCCGTGGGATAATTTTCGAGTTGTAGCGGGCGAAGCCGCTGGCAACAGCTAGTATAGAATACATTTTTATCTTAGGAAAATTGAATCAACTGTTCTCAGTTGAAAAATAAAGATAAATAAAACATAGATACACTCTTTACTTGGTTATAAATCAAGATTATACTAATTAATTGTTATTATTTTGATTGCCTTGGAAATAACTGCAATTAAGGAAATAATAATGATGGATGATTGCTAATCCACAACTTGTTTCTTTTTCTTGCATTTAATAATGACAAAGGATTCTGCCATTAAACTAATACGGTATCAATCAATGTCTGGTACATTATACAAGGGTATTTAGTACATTATCGAGAAAAGATTTGTATTTCTGTATGTATCGAATAAAATTAAAAACTACTGGACCGATTTGAAAAAATTCTTTCACCGTTGGTAAGTTACACTATCCCCAGAAGACAAAAGCTACTTTTTATTCTTGTTCTCCCTCGGGAACGATAAGTACGCGGGTAAAACCGCGTGACGTCTGCTAGTTTTTTATAAATTCATCGGTAGTTAAAATGAAAACTGCTGTTCCATAATTAAATTTAGACCTTAAAGGTATTGCAGTATTGTAGGAAACCGTTTTTTATAATATCCGACGTGGGGTGGGGTCGGCTTCCAGTCTAACCGGATGCAGCTGAATACTAGTATTTTTTTACCTCCACAACCCAGTTCATACTGGGTAAGACTAGTTGTCAGATTTACAGGTCACTGAATACCTGAAATGACTGCCATAGATCTATCTTTATAATATGGGTGTCGGGACCGGCAACGCGCTTAACGTGCTTTCCGAGGCACGGAGGAAAATCGGTATATAGGGTGTAAAAGTACCCTTAACGCAAACGAAGGGTACTTGTTCTCCCCACCACTGCGATATTTTTTTTGTTCTAGACCATACCTGGGAACCTCCTAGTTACGGAGATATTGGGGGTCAAAGTTCCAATTTTTCACAGGTGTTTTTGTAAATACTAGTTTTTCAGGTTATAACTTTACTTAAATTACCTCCATGACCTGTTTACTATTCAAAGCATCCACTAGCACAATGTTTTAATAGTGCTAAATTGAGCTTTACACCCTGTATAGGAAGTGGTCACCCTTCCACAGACCAACCCAAGTAAGCGCGGCTTAACCTAAAGATCGACCCGAGTGGTAGTTATTATTAAGTTGGGAATGATGTATTGAATACGTGGTAACCGTTTCAGAGCCAGTGTAAATGGAATGTTAATGTAATGGTTGACACGAGTGAAGAGGAGAGTGTAAAATATTTTTTTTTCCTTAACACACTTTAAAAGATTTTCTTGTGGTTCTTGTGTGGTAAAAACTAAGAATCAGTAATATTATGTCTGTTTGTTTTTATTTTTTACTAATAATAGAAATATATGATTAAAATGCGCGTATGACGTGTCTCTTATCATCCTGCGCAAGTTATCAGCATCGAATGGGGAAATACGACCACAAAAAACGTAAGCGATACGCTACTGTATAAATGTTTAAAGTACATTGGTAGGTTTAAAGTACATGAAGCATTCTGTACATCAAACTAGGTAACCCTACGCAAAAAAATATTGCTAGGAAACGAATTATTTTAATAAAATGATTTATATTTTTTGAATGTGAACGTTTTACTGTAGTGCTCCATGTAATTTAAATGCACTCATCACATTGTACTGTTGGATGCATTTCGAGTCATGGAGGATAAATGGAAAATTATAATTTAACTTCAAATACAAATAAACTTGTGTTCAAAAATGAGTGTAATTGTGTGTGTTGTGTTTGTGTTGTGTTGTATTGTGTGTGTGTGTTTGTGTAGTGTTATTATTTGTGTGTTTGTGTACCTTTGGCAATTTTTTTTTTATTATTTTTTTTTAAATATTTTTTGTCAATGGGCTTTGTCCTGTGTAAAACCAATAAATACTTTTTCTTTCTTTCTTTCTTTCTTTACCTTCAATATCTCTATAACTAGAGGGTTTCCAGGTATGATCCGCAACAAAAAAATATCGTTATGAAGGCCAATCAAGTGCTTTTTGGCTTCGAAAAGAGTCTTTTTACAGTCATTATAGTTGGTTTATCAAAATTCTACTACTCTAACCCACTACTAGTCAACTAGGAAGCATAAAACAGTCTGAAATAGCCATCTTACTTACATTTTATAGCGACCTTGCAGTAAACACGACCCACACATGGACGACACCATCCGTTTTACATTACAACATTATACGAACGCGTAATAAATGTAATTATAGGAAAAACGAGGAAAGGAAATCGATTTTCTTGGATGTTGTGTTATAATTTATTAGGTAGGGCTGTAAAAATAATTTGATGGTCTAATAAAATGATTAAATTTTTCCGGGCGAATGTTTTATCGACCGGGAAAAGTTTATAATATACCTACACAACATCGTCTGTAATCCCCGAAAGTTTAGGCAAAGGGTATACCCATTTCGCCAATCATATTTATAGCCCATATAATAAGGGGCACGCCTATTGCCATCAACCGGACCCAATATAAAACACTAATTACTTTGTAGAAAATCTGCAAAACGCTATTTTCATTTAACTTTAAAAACCAATCGAAATCAGTGTTAACATGTTTTTATTTTGATTCAATGATTCATTCAATACAATCACGCACAGAAGTGTTACACGCGTTCAATTATTTAGAGCGATATATGATTTCTGTGGGAGGTGAATGGAAGCATGGCGGTCCGCCAACGGCCAGAGTATTAGCATAACAAAGTCGATAATAATATGAAGACAGAAGGTCCAATTTGTACGATGAACGACAACAGACGCACGCACACATACCCTGGTATTATTAGTCGTGGACTGAACTTGAGTCGGACTTGACACGCTTAAATTCCGCCCCACTAGACATATTGACAGCTACAATTTGTTTTCAGCTATAATTTTGCATAAACGCCCAATTTTCAATATATGTAATGACATAATATACATCTTTAAATTACAGTGACATATGACAGCTATAGCACTGATTAAAGCAGAATGCAACTATGGGTTTGACAAGGATGGGTAATGTAGGAGGTAAGGATTGATTTGGTGGGCGATGTCTACGTGTTGTCATGATAACGACAGTCGACCCAAGATCAAAAACAGACTTGAATCGGCACTATAAATATGGGTGTATGTGTGCTTGGAGATTCTAAACAAATGCCGGTCGCAAATGCGTTTGCAATCGCTGTACGTGAAGCGTATTTATGTGTGCGTGCAATTTCGACACGTGAACTGCCGACCTTCTGTCTGTACTTATCTACTCTGTGGCATTAGTGCATGAAGGCAAATAAACACGGGTATATGGGACATGCTAATAATCCACGGATTTGTAAATGGATTACACATGTCAGGTACATAGGTTTGTTTCTCTTGTTAATGTTGTTGTTGAATCGGCTGGACATGTTTACATAGCAAATTTGGTGGGTAGATAGTTCATGTCGTGCTGGACTATAAGTCACATAAAGCTGTCTCTTGCGTAAACTGCCGACCTGGGGGAAACTAAACGATCTGGCGTATAGGGGTTCAGGTATTTTAACATCTGACTTCTTAATAATTGTTAGAAATATAGAGGCATGGATCAGTGACACTTGCTTTTACAGTGTTACGCATTGCTACGAGTACAACAAATCTCAAAAAAAAGGTGTCTTTTTCATTTTTGTTTGTCTTTCTGTTAATTCTGAAGCGATTTATAGCTGATGTTATAAGGTCTAACTTTAGCTACCTACATTTATTCTAAAGAAAAAAAACTGGCAAGTGCAAGTCGGACTTGCACTTGGCAATGCCAAGGGTTCCGTCCCATTTGATTGTAGTAGATATTGAGAGATTTTTTATGTTATTCATAGGTTTATAGGTTTTGTTATCATAGGTTTTCCTGTAATGTATAAGTGTTGAACTAATTTCTGTATCGTTTTCTATATTTTAGGCTCAGTAGTTTCGGAGATAATGGGGGGGGGGTATGGTAGGACAGACAGACCCACGAGTGATCCTATAAGGGTTCCATTTATTCCTTTTGAGGAACGGAACTCTAAAAATAGTGAAGTTCCGTGCAATAAATTAAAACCCTTGAGATTAGTAACAACATTCGATTGAAATAGGGAACTAATATTTTATTATAATAATTTCACACGAATAAAGGTATCAGACAATTACAGCTATATAGTAGTTAATGAAACACTACCATTGCACTAACTTCAATAAGCTGTTAAGAAAAACCTGCAGCAAACTTCATTACCACACAACCCGCGTTCTTACAATTCTGCTTATTCAACTACAAGCAATTTAAATTCCTTCAACCAGCCCTGTTTGAATAACGACACGTTTATGGGAAAGTAAATTTCTGCAGGATTTAATATTCAAATCAGGCCGGCCATCACGGCACGGCAGTTCAAATTGTACCTCGATGAGCCACATTTACATTACAAATGGTTTGCAGGAAGCTCTCCTGTATTTATTTTCTACGTTCAAGAATAGCAAACAATACGTGGCTTGGTGCTAAATTAATCCTTTGTGTTAGGTAAAATGTAGATTGAGGTATTGTGTGTGCAGTTAATTAGGTGATTTAGTTATTAAAAGTATTTAATTTGATTCTAAAATCTTAAGAAAAAGTGCTTAACCTGATGTCAGAATTTTTAGGCCACCTATGGGTCTCTGACTTCCCTTTACATGCCGGAGAGAACCTCTCGTCCCAGCCGCCGTGGGAGGCGCTCCGGGCGTCGGGGGACACGTGATGGCTTCCGGCCACCGTAGACGCGAGCCTGTGGACGGTGAGTGATGGGTAAGCTCGCCGTCCGTCCGTCTTACGACGACGACAGGGCGTATCGACGTCGCATTCATGTTCCACGCGCGCTTTAAAGAGATGGAAGGGGCCCGCAAGGGCCGACGCCCGTCGGGGCTGCGGGTTGTTCGCAAGAGATATCGCGGCCTCGACATGAAAGGCTAAGAAGAAACATAGGTGGTTTTTACTCAGTAGAAGTCTGACACTCCCTTTCGCTCTGCTCAAGAGCGGGAGGGGTTATTTGATGATTGACGGACGCGAGAGGTCACCGCCGCCGATCGCCGCTACGAGAACACGGCGGGGTTCCGCCTAACCGGGGCAGACCTCCACGGTGTGCTCCACCGTGTCCTCCGGCCGATCCTCACAATGGTGACTCCCGCCTGATTCGGTGCAGGTACCTTCCAAAACAACCGTGTCCGGTGAGTACCTGCGTCAGACGGAAGGTGAGGGCGCCGTGGCGCCTCTCCAGCCACTCCTCAAAGAGGGGACTTACCGCCACTATCGTGGCGTTCCACTTCTACTTACCGCTTACCTTAGTATAAGTAATGTGAAAAGCGTGTATGGAACCTCAAGAATCGTCTTACATTTTGATGCCTGTGACTGTTGTCCAGATCACGTTAACTGATCAAAGTCGCTAGTTAACGCGAACCCAAAAGAAGCCTATATTGGCTTCTTTTGGGTTAGCTCGTTCATCCTCACCCTTATCTTTGTCCCTAGGACTAGTCATAGGCCTAGGTCTAGTGTAAAAAAAGCTACTCTTTCTAGTTCCCTCGTTCTCTTTCTAGTAGCTTTTTTATATGAGATTTTTTTTTAAACATTGCCCCACACTAGGAATTTCTCCTGTATCGTGGGTGCGTTTACAAACATTTAAATTCACATACATAAACAACCAGACCCGGAACAACTATCTGTAGGCCATACAAATATTTGTTCCGTGCGAAAATCGAACCCGCGACACGCAGCGCAGCAGTCTAATCGCTCAGCCACTGCGCCAAACGTGTCGTCAATGGACCTATTATGTAATTTAGAAACGTTACTCAATAATAACTGTATTGTGAAAATGTAACCAAATAACAGGGTAGCTGAAATCACTGACTACGCAGTGGTTTTCAATACAGACCAGCAAAGCTATTAGTCTGATAACCACAAATGCACTCTGATAGCCAGTACTAATAGTAATATTAACCAGTACAAAAGATTAAAATGTCGCATACAGTGTATTAAAATTTATTTATATGAAGAAAGGGGAAGCCGACTTACATAAATATGATTTAGGAAAAACGAAAATGTTAGCAGCCTATGGTAATTAAGGGACAGTCAGACATGGTTATGTGGGAACTTTGTTTTAAATTGAATGTTTGTGTTTTACACTCCACCAGTCAAGTATCATGGTTTTTTTTTTCAGTGACATTCAGATGTCGTCAACCTTTTTGCATTTGTGTGTTTATTTTAAATTTTCTCAACGTAACGACCAAATCCTTTATTATCAGCGAGTGTGTATTTTTACTTTATTTTTAACATAAAACAAGAAAGATACAGAATAAAAACAGATACCCTTGTTATTTTAAATCCTCCTGAAAAATAAAATACGGTTTATTTTGTAAACATTGGTACTTTGTTTTTAACATTAAACATGATATATTTTTAAAAAAGGATTCCAGTTCATTCTTAATCCTCTTGAAAAATAAAATACTGTTCATTTTGTAAACAGTCGTGTTTTAAAATAAATAAGTTTCGTTAACGTAGAAAGAGAAAGCAAAATGTTTATTTCATGCTTTTGCTACAGTTTATAAGAACGTAGTTTATTATAAGCTTTTATTTTTAGTTTCGTCAGGTTGTAAGCAGCGGCACGTGCATTAATTTATTCCAGGTGCTTCTTGTGGCTATTCCGATGCAGTTGCGAGTTTTTTAGGACTTGTGAATTAATTCACATTTAACATTTCTAAATGATAATATGTAAGTTAACAAATTCACACGATACGATGTCGTACCACATGATTGTAAATTGTGTGTCAACTCGTGTCGCGAATCGTTATCAGGTGATAAAGCAATGCAATCATGATAAAAGAAAAAATGAACGCTGTAGTTTCAGCGATGTGCTGCCCATCATTTAGCGGTACAACATCGTAATTATAGTTAAATGATTTTTTGTTTAATTTTTACGTTGCACTTCGCAGAATTCAGCGATAAGACATCGCAATGCGCCAAAGTGAGACGACGTATTCTGAGTATTGTGTTTTAGGCCTTATCCTCTAGTTCGTCATGAAACCAATTCAGCACCAAGGCTTTATCGACGCAAACATTATCGATTCGCATCGCTCCGGATTCTACTCATTTCCATTTACTACCCACTAAAACAGCCATTACAATTTGTTGACTCCCAACAACATGAAACCATTATATATTTAGTTTTCGTTCACTTCCACCGTGTAATGCGAAGTTGTGGACAAAGTTTGTGTAAGTGGTCTCGGCAAATTGAATAGAAACCTCGTATGTGCGAAACCTTCCCTTCGCGGGTATGTGCGGAACCTTCGCGGTGGCACTTGAAAATGTTTACGATCTCTGCCGCGACATAGTTGAATGGAGTAACGAAGGTACAGGCTGAGAGGAAATGTTATTGATTTTTACTTATAAACTACTTACATATTTAAGTCATCATCTTAACTATGTTGGGATCGGCTTTCAGTTTAACCGGGCGCAAATGAATACAACTAGTTTTCACAGAGCGACTGCCATATTGAACTCCGTAACGCAGATACAGGTTAACAAAAGATCCAAAAGTTCTACAACTAGTCTTATGCCTCGGTAAGACTGGTTGTCAAACTTTTAGGTAACCCATTACGATTGTCAAAGATCTACAAATAACAACTAGGTTCATAAAGTACTTACATAAGTACGTTATCACTTTGATAATAGAATAATGGAGAAAATAAAGAAGATATTGAACATTTTACTAAACTAAGGCTTTGACTTTACGCCCGTCGGGGCTGCGGGTTGATCGCAAGAGATACCGCGGCCTCGACATAAAGGGCTAAGAAGGAACAAGGGTGGTTTTTAGTCAGTAGAAGTCTGACATTCCCTTTCGCTCTGCCCAAGAGCGGGGTTATTTGATGATTTTTCACTCGCCAAAAAAAAAAAGGCTTTGACTTTCGAACTGTCAAAGTGAATTTTAAAAACCGCCACCCATTTGAGTGGCCGGTAGTGCTTTAAATTAAGTATCCTTTATTATTATGCTTGGTAAACTTGAAACCTCCATTCTATCATAATATTATTCATATTGTGTAAGAGACGCCAAAATATTTAAGTACCTATTTATCGTTCCTGAAACCTAAAGTTATAAAGAGACTACAAAATAACAATATGAAAAGGTATTAATTACAATTATCTTGGCACTGAATAAGACAAGATATTAATTGTTGCGCGGTAGGTGGTTACATATTATATTATTATAATATATATTCTTTCTATTTATATTCATCATTATCAGCGGGGCATTTCTCAATATTTGGAATACCTTCTTATCTATTTTACATGGGGCGAATGCCTATCTGACAAAAGAAAAAAAAGACCAAAACCAAGAAAGAAAAAAAAAGAAAAAAGATCTTAAAAAGAAAAGAAAGATCAAAAAAGAGAAAAGAAAAAAGAAGAAGAAAAGAAAAAATCTTTGACTTTGACTTGGACTTTTTCTTTGGGGATAGAATAAAGAAGATAGAAAAGAAGGAGAGAAAAGATCTTTGACTTTGACTTTGACTTTGACCTCTACAACTTAGTTACTTTGATAATACACGAGTTCGATGCCCGGGTCGGGCAAAAAGTGCTTTTGGGATTTCCAACAGAAATTTCTCAGTAGTTGCCCGGGGATTAGAAATTGGTAGTATGATTCCCCCCCCTGTTCCTGGGAAAGGAAATATATCTCTAAGGACGTGTCGGATTGCTGTCGCATCGGATTATGATAATCATGGAACAGACAGTAACCTGTATCTGCGTCTGCGCACAAACTTGTGCACTATAATGTCTGCCGCATCGATGGCTAATCACCGCTAAGATTGGCCGCCGTGACCATAATGGTCAGGAGGACTATTATTACAAAATAAGACCGGTTGTCAGGCTTTCGAGTTGTTCAAACGTAGGTACGTTGAATTAAAAAGTTGTACAAAATTGTGGTAGTTGGAAATACTAACGAACACAAGTCCCTACAAAGTCAACAACCTGTATATCGGATCAACTTCATTCATATAGGGGCAGAATATTCCTCTAGCCAACTTCGCATGCAAATGCAATTTTGAAGAAGGCAACATTTCAAATTTACTCGGTGCCGTTCGTAAGTGAATGTTGTGGAGTCTGGCAACACTGCATACGTGGTTTACTTTTAAACGAGGCGCTGCGCATCTTTGAGTTTTCTAGACAAAGTTTGGTTTATCCGGAGGTTAGATCTTGAGAGTAGATATCTTTGTAAGAATTTACCGTAACTTTCAAGTTTGGTGTGGCGGGTGAAAAAGGGGGTTAACTTTTGATATTAGATATGTTTACAATATAAAGGAGCTCTTTTAATAATACAGCGGCTCAGGTCAATCTTTAAGGTTAAGACGTGCACATTTTGGAAATATTATCTAATCATCATTTGCCTAACCTTTTTCCAACCATGTTTGTATCGGCTTCCGGTCTAACCGAATAGGTACAGCTGAATACACAGCAGGGTGTTTCACATGAAGAGACAGCCTATCTGACCTCCACAACCCAGTTAGTACTAGGTAATACGATACGAAAATAATAATCTGATGTACTGCGTCAATCACAAATAACTACATAAATAAACTTCATTGACATTCCTCATATCGGCGGAATTTCAACAGTGATTTACGGGTAAATGACGTGGTTCTATTAGCCTAAGATCCCTCCATAGAACGACTTTGGTTAATGATGAAAAGTATTTTAGATTCAATTAAATATGTCAATATATTGCAAATGGGTTGTCTAAAAAATTCCAGTCCAGAATATGATTAACGATTGCGAATATTGAATTTCAAACAGATTATAGTGATGAATTGAAATTATGTGCGATTAGGTTCATTGATAAACGGATAAGCAGTAAATGAAATGTGATAGGTTTAAGTTACAGTCGTGTGAAATATGCAAACTGATGTTCAAATTAATAGTGCTTCCTGTATGGTAGGCCACACATCAGTGGTAGAAAAACCAGCATAAGCTGGTCTCGTATTCTGTTGAAGCTTCGTATTTCGCTAGGTCACCTCAAACTTGGGCTGACCCAAGTTTAATCACTGACGCCCTCCAAAAGTCGATGGACTCAATAATTTAACCAATTAAAGCGCCAAATAATAAAAAATAAATGGAAAGCGGTGAGATAGTGCCCATAAAAAGGTAACACCCTTCCATATTAAATTAATTGTCGATATAGGACTTTCAGATTTATATATTTATTTATATTTGTCAAGCCATAGGCAAATATTGAACACCTCCGATATAACATCAATGCGACCGTGACATACCTGTCGTCAACAAGTAACAATACTACAGAGTGTGTAGGGGTGCCAACTCTTTCATTCAAATATTTTATCATTAGGTAATGGTAAAGTTCTTCAAAAAGGTCATAAGCGTACCTGGCAATCAGGGGGTCTAAAATGGAATGGTTTTATCGGTTTTATGGTTTTATTTAAATTGACAGACATTTTCTAAATATTGATATTGTATTTTTGACATTAATGAATTAAATTTTAATAACTAAGTATTATTGTATTTTAATGTAATGTATTTTAATATTTCTTGTAATTTGTATTTGTAATCGAATTTTATTCTTATAGGAAATTTCCTGAAATAAACGATTATTATTATTATAATAAGATGATTGAATTAGGTACGTAACAATGAATAAAATGGTGGCCTTTTTAATAATTTGAACGTAATTCATTTTATTTTCCTATTATGATTCTGCTCATAGGCAAGCTGCCCTGTCGGGGCTGCGGGTTGTTCGCAAGAGATACCGCGGCCTCGACATGAAGGGTAAGAAGGAACATGGGTGGTTTTTAGTCAGTAGAAGTCTGACACTCCCTTCCGCTCTACCCAAGAGCGGGAGGGGTTATTTGATGATTTTCCACCCACCATAAAAAAAAGGCAAGCTTTTGTTGTTTAATTGTCAATTATACTGGTGTTGTAACCAATAACAGCGGACTACTGTACCAAAAATTTCATTTTGTAATTATCGTCCGATAGCAGATTAGATTCACGAACGGTTATTCTGTAATACCTAATTTCAAAGGCTTCACTAATCGAATAAGCAAAGCCAATAATCTCAAGTGAATTCTAAGCTAGACTCAGTTAAATGTATTTAAAAATAGGTGCAAAATAAAAGCCATTCTTTAACTTTCGAAAAAAATCTCATTGAATATGTAAATGTGTTCAAAGAATAAAGCCGTGAGCTGCTGAAAATCTAGATATAATAAGTCCCCGCTCTTAATACTGAATTTGTAAGCATACCACAAAGGCAGACTTATTTGAGAATACCACCTGATAAAAGATATTAGAAATACCTCGAGCTTTCATTTTGATTTCTTTCACAGACACTGTCAATTAATTTTTTATATTCTAGTTTAAATATTTTTATGCAGTATTGTTTTATGCAGTAGACCCGAATGGATAGCACTTTGGTTTTTTTTTGGGGGTGGGAAATCATCAAATAACCCCTCCCGCTCTTGGGCAGAGCGAAAGGCAGTGTCAGACTTCTACTGACTAAAAATCACCCATGTTCCTTCCTAGCCCTTAATGTCGAGGCCGCGGTATCTCTTGGGAACAACCCGCAGCCCCGACGGGCGTCGGCCATGCCCATGCGGGCCCCTTCCATGCGTGCCCCTTCCATGTTGCTGACATCTCTTTGAGGCGCGCGTGGTACACGAACGCGCCGTCGACACGGCCTGTCGTCGTCATAAGACGGACGGACAGCGAGCCCATCACTCACCGTCCACAGGCCCGCGTCTACGGTGGCCGGAAGCCATCACGTGGCCCCCGACGCCCGCCGCGGAGCGCCTCCCGCGACGGCTGGGACGAGAGGTTCTCTCCCCTTTCACGTTCTGCCACCTCCTTCGCTACCATCACTGCTTCGCAGAAGGAGGCGACGGCGTCCCGTTCCTCATCTCCCCGTACATAGCACTTTGCCTGACTTGGGAATCGGATCCAGGACCTCTTGCACCGCAGTCACGCTTGCGACCACTAGACCAACGAGGCACCATATCATCATCATCAGCCTATAATGTTCCCACTGCAGAGACTCAGGCCTCTCTAGAAGAGGGATGGGCTATGATCCACCACGCGGGCCCAGTGCGGATTGGCACCATATACAGGGTGTAAATCAACCCATCACACAGCCGTCAACCAAGCATTCTGTACATCAAACTAAGTACCCCTATGCAAAAATTTTTGCTGGGAAACGATTTTATTTTTTTGGGTCAAAAATCACATTTTACGGTAAAACTCAATGTAGAACTGTTAAAACATTGTGCTAGTGGGTGCTTTGAATAGTAAACGGGTTATGGAGGTAATTTAAGTAAAGTTATAACCGGAAAAACCAGTATGTACAAAAACAGCTGTGCTAAATGTGGAACTTTGACCCCCAATATCTCCATAACTAGGAGGTTCCCAGGTATAGTCTAGAACAAAAAAATGGCCGCAGTGGTGAGGAGAACAAATGCCCTTCGTTTGCGTTAAGGGTACTTTTACACCCTATATAAGTAATAGTCACTCGGTAATGTCACTGTATATTGTTCGCAGTATTGTCTCTGCTGATAAAAAGATTAAGATAACGTTATTTTGTTTAATTATACAACTGTTGCTACGACATCGTTTAAGAGTTCACGATTACACACTCATTTTTATCATCATTCTCACATGGTTGATCTTTGTTCAAGGTCGAACCTCTCTAGGGAAACATCAGCACTTCTAAACAAGCCTACTGATAAAGATTGAAATATGTAGTTACATTTTTAAAGTTACCAAATCTCGATGTCGTTGAAAATTCCGATTGAATAGGATTTTGTGGCGATGTCCCACAAATATCTGGACACTTAATACGGTAATGGTATTCGTCCTGTGGCCTCCACTTTACAGCATCTGATACAGGCTACTGGATGGCTACTGATAGTGGTATCGTTCTATGAAAGATATGTGCGCTCAACCTTATCAATGAAAAAGTTTACTCGCGGTACGTTGAGAATATGTATATCCATCAGTTTAAAATCGATTCACGGCTCTTTCATCTAATTTTTTCATCCTTATCACAACCGACAAAAAGTACGCTGTATAGAGCGATACTCTATCTATATAGTCTCTACCCTACAAAACGCCAATAAAACTCCCGCAAACATTAAACTAAAAAAACCGCCTCGTAAGCAAAAATCCACGCAATTGGAACGCATATCGCACAACCCTATCGTTCGGTTTGTTGTGTGACATTTGGCTCGCGTCCATCATGTCGTCGACGTAACATGTAACATCTCTATTTCTATCAGGCATTCCTGTATCGCGGATATTTTATTGTAGCCGTTATCAGTTGCTTTTATATCTCTGTTCTGTTTGTTTTTCTACTTATTCTAAATTGGATGGTGGAGGGTTTTTCTGTGGAGCGATAAACGTTTGAAAAGTTACGAGAAAACTGAAGAGCCTCTTGTTCTTGAACTGAAAGGTGGAGAGTTTAGGGTTAAACTCTTGAGCATAGCATAAACAAACTAGTTCTAGAACGGAAGAGGAGGAAGTGTTCGTGGCTAGATAATAAGATAAGGTTAAGGTGCTCTTGCCAAGGTTGGTCTTTGGACGGGTGATTACCCATTACATACCGAGTTTCCTCTGTGCCTCGAAAAACATGATAAGCCGTAGGTCCCGGCTGTAATTTGTAGATTTTTGACAGCCGTAACAGGTATTAATTAAGTGGCCGAAAGTCTGACAACCAATTATAATGTTACCCAGTACTGACAGGGTTGTGAAGGAGATAGGCAATAGCTCCATTTAAAATATCGGTATTCAACTGCATCCGGTTAGACTGGAAGCCGATCCCAGTATAGTTGAGAAAAGGTTAGGCAGATAAAGACGATCCTAGTTCTAGAAAATGCAGAAATTTGCAGTGGTGAAAACATTCTTGATTCCAGAAACCACTACGAACTATTTTGCCAAAGTTGTTACTATACTGTACTCAATATTATATTATATTATATTATGCTCTTATGTTGAATGAAGTATATGCTCATCTATAAACTAAAACTTATTAATGGCTGGCCTCGACAAAGGTCTAAAGTGCCATCAAAACTTTTGGGTCGAAGTGAGTGTAGATGCCAACTTTTCACGACATGAAAGGGTATTGACCTTTCTCAAAGCTTTTTAAAAGTCTGCCGTCAAAGGCAGCGATACTAAAATGTGTTTTGATGTGTAGCCTAATATTAAGTGAGAAACATAATTTAAGTTATAATTTAAAACTTTGTTTTCTATTGGAATCAAATGTTGTGCACATTTTGTGTAATAGACTGAGTGACATGTTTTCATAAAGTGAAATATCATCGTGGGGGCGTTTACAAACACACACACCCACATTTACATTATATAAACGAAGATATAAATGTAGGAATGTACGACATATGGAAAGTAATTCTACTTCTTTACGTCATTTAGCAAACTTCCAAAAAAACAAATAGTATCCACCTATATCACTAAAAGCCAGGACTAAGGACTATGACAAGAAATTCATTCACATCTGTCATTTTTCTTATTAATTTCACTATAAAAGAACAATGTTTACATTGTCTTGTTTAAACAAACGACCTCCCAAACGCCTTATTTTCCAACAATCATTCTTATCACTATGTCCACACAAGTATTTATGTTTGCCTGTCTGCATATTTGCCCTGATCTCGAAAACTACTGAACTGATTCTGAAGAGTTTTAGATGTTATTGTTTTATTCAAAATTATCTTTTTGATTTTTTTAAGAAAGCTACCTATATGATGACGACTGCTGGTATGGAAAGATTGCAAGTCTGATGTATGTAGATTTCCTTAGCCATCTCTTCCTACATATTTACAATTTCCGTTCGCATGAACGCCTCAATAGTATAAATTGATGCAAAAACAGATTGTGATTGTCAACAGCTGTCTTACCAGTAGTTGCCACTCAACTGGCAATTAGTTGGCAGAATCGAGCCGACATCTGCCAGTTGCGGTTAAGTGGCAAAATGTGACGGTAATTATTAGAAAGTTTATTTGCCAGACTTAGTCACGATTTGCCGGAAACTTGCCATGCCGTTTGGCATAATACAATGTTGTTGTAAACTGAGACAATGACGTGGTTTTCCGGGAAAGTTGTTACGTTATGCTTGTTTAAATATTTTAATATCTGCCTGAAGGGTAAGGCAGAGTTGTATTTAATAACAAACCCACATTTCACCAGATAACTGAGGGCGACCCTATTAACAATAACATGCCAAATAATAATTTCTTTTTTTTTTAAAGGAAGAGTGGTCATTCCAAATCTGATTTTTTATCTTGTGTGTAGCAATACCTTCTTTAATATTTGAAATTACTTAGGTTAACTGGGCTTTTATCCGCACTTAGCCTCTTGATTGTGCCATTGTGCGTGATGTTTAGAGAATACCTACTCCAACCAACATAGGTCGTCCCAGAATTGTAGCAGCCTTCCCAGACTGCTGCAGGCTTCCGGGAGTGAATGGGGATCGTAGAGTTTGTCCCTGGTGATCTGCCACGCTCCTGCACTCTAGAGATGGTGTTAAGTTTTCCATCTGAATTGGGGATGTACCCATAACTGTATGATGTACCTACAGCTAAAAGAAACTAATCGAAATTAAATGGACTGAGCGAAACGAGGAATCCAGTGTGAGCTCTGCTCTCAATAGGAGTCTAAGAAAAGTCGGCGGCGATCCTCTAATGAAATTGACGTTGGGAGAATTGAATGCACCACTACGAAATCCAATCCACGGGAAATACGTAGGTTCGTCGACTATTTAGATAAACGATCTTTATTTTCTTTTCTAGTTTGGACAAGACATTGAAATTCGCGGAAATTGGATCTTTTCCAAACTGTAGAATTCGGAAGAGGTTTTCCTCTTCCCATGACGGCACAACATATCCATATTAATGTTTATACGTTGCTGATGGCAGGCGGAAACAATAAAGAATTTGGGGAAAATCGCCATAGGCAATCGTCTTGTTTGAGGAAAACTTTTTGTAGACACGTTGTTTGCTTTCCTCGCAGTGAGGACGCCAATTACCAAGCTGTGGGGATATTATACAGCGGTTCTGGATCATAGGATGGCCATAATAGGGATGTTTACTGACTAAAAAAAATATGATTCTAATTAGTCCGTCTGTTAGATTATCGAAAAATATTAGATACGTTTTTTTTTGTTTTATCAAATCAATCAAAATTGACGAAGATAAAACTCGTCAAAGATTTGAGTGAGGGGGTTGTGACGTCACTCACCGTTAAATAATGTCATACTAATGTCTTAGAATATGTCACACGAGTTTTCAAAGCACTCTATCGTCTTCATTGTTTGTTTACGTGAGAAAAGAAAATATATGTGTCAAATATTTTTTGGAAATCTATCTGACGGACTAATTAGATTTTTTTAGTTAACTACCTTATTGAGGTATAAATGGATGATCACAGTCTTTTAATAGTGTCCTAGTAGTTTCTTGCTGGTACTCCTCAGATCGTCTTTTTTTAATTTTATTTGATAAAATCAAAGTGTCTGTGATGGTATAAATGTTTTGAGTTTGAAATTTGTTTTGTGTGACTATAGGTTTGCTTTCTTTGTTTTTTTTTGACATTCAAAAAAGCCTGTGATGGTCTAAATGTAATAAATTCTTTGAGTTTTGTTTTTCGCAGTGACGGTGACACACCAAAACGGACATACCTACCAAATAATATGTGTTAACCAGTCGCATGATGCATTATTCTTTTATTATTTCGCATGCTATGCAACCATGTATTTGTACGCCTCTTGGCATAACATAGCGATCTATCATTAATTTAAGAACTGTATTCACTACCTATGTCACACAAATAAAATTGACTTTGACTTTGACAACATCTATGATGACAACGCAGCTCATCCTCTACTCATATTCTCTTTCACACAGTTCACACTCCACACCATAGTTTCATTATGTACAGATAATGCCACGCGGGAGCTGTTACGCGCTACATACATAGCTCTAGGTACATAACACAGGTATACATATAGCCTATGTCGTTATCTACGTATTCGGGTAAACATGTATTATTGATTTTTGCCCATAATGTGTCCGTACTACTGATAAACGGAACTGTTACTAAAAATGCGTACGGCTAATATAATAGTATACGTAATTTATTTAGACGAGAATGTACGATGAAGAGTGGTTTTCTCAAGTTTATTTGATAATGTCTATAGTGTTGTTTCTATGTTTAAGAACATATTATTATTTTTTGCACCCACGGATTTTCTCTCATTTATTCCATGTCATATAACCCCACATCGTATAAAATCTTAACAAAAATAAATTAAGAGAAAAAAAGAAAAAGACAGTAGCGACCTGATCCTTCTCACACAGGCTGGTGTCTCAGCAGTGGGACCTTGTGTGCAAATTTGTACATTTTTAAGATATTCTGGCAAAAAATTACATCTGTAATAAACATCTGAGCTAGAAGATAAACTAGAACTAGCAGAGATTAAACAAAATTTTCATTTTCCCAGAGTTTTTTTTAAATCACACTTGCTGTTTTCCCATCCCACACGTGTAACATATAACAGTCAATGAGTTCAAGGTCCAGATGGCGCCTGCAATACAAGAGTACCACACATGGGAAATATAACCGGGTTGAAATGCTTCCGTAACAAAGAAAATGTTTTAGATCAGCTGGTTTACAATCAGTGCGAGGCTTAAGGTCAACACACTGTTATAAACACTGCGTAGGATCATCATCACATACTAACTAGTTAAAAAAAAACATTAAAAAAGTTGGAATAACCTCCAATATTTTCAAAACTAGAAGGTTCGCAGGTATGGTCAGAACAATAAAAAAGAACGCGCACGGTTGGCGCAGTGGCTCAAACAGTTGACTGCTGCGCTTTGTGTCGCGCGTTCGATCCCCGCATGGAACAAATATTTGTATGGCCTACAGATAGTTGTTTTGGGTCTGGGTATTTCTGTATGTGAGTTTAAATGTTTGTGAACGCACCCACGGTACAGGAGAAATTCATAGTGTGGGGCAACCTTTAAAAAAAAATACTCCTTCACATAGTCTGGACTTTAGGTCGATGTTGTCTCGTCATCATTTATATAATTCTGAAGCACGCATGTTACGTTTTTCTCAATTTACGTCATACAGAACCACTCAAGGCCCGTTTTCCTCAACGACCGACGTTAAAAAAATATTGACGCACAAGTTAAACAGCTGATCGAAAAGCAACAGCGGAACCGAAAAAAAATGTTTACGAATTTATGACGGAAGAAAATTAATAAATATTATGACTGAGGAAGTCTGGCTATTATTCGGCCATGTTTCGTCGATCACAGAGACTTTTCACGTCATACGGTCGGCCATTTTTTATGCCGACCGGGTAAATAACAGCCTCGTGGTTGGATATAGGAAAATGAACGGTTACCAAACTTTTGAAATTCAATAGCACCTAGTTGGTTTTTCGTGGAAAAGTTGGTTTTACAGTTGAGCGAAATTCAATCTGATTTCAGGTGCAATTTTCCGTTGTGTTTGGTTTTAAAAGCTAGGGTTCATTATAACATGTATTGTATTTTACGTAAAAGTTTGTATAGTTAGTGTGAGTTCTCTACGTAGGTACTTTGCTAAACGTAAAAACAACACATGAAGGGTGAAACACACAACACACAACACATGAAGGAACATGGGTGGTTTTTAGTCAGTAGAAGTCTGACACTCCCTTTCGCTCTGCCCAAGAGCGGGAGGGGTTATTTGATGATTTCCCACCCCTAAAAAAAAAAAAAAAAAAAAAAAGGGTTCCGTACCATCATAGTAGAGAAGCCTCCTTTAGTTTGTGTTATGTCTTGTTAAAGCGGCAACAGAAAAACATATTTTTGGATGAGTTTGTTTTTCATAGTGTTTGTATGAATGACAAAGTTATATTTGCGGTTTTTTAAATAAGCTATATCTCAAAAACTATTTACTATACAGGGTGGTGCCGACAATACGACAATAAATGAAACCACTGGTAGTTCTAGTTCATAGGAACATTATTAAACTATCAAATAAATCTTAACAGCAAAATAAAAAAAATAACCGGGCACAAATTCAGACTACGTGGCTGCGACGGGGATTTAAAAAAATATTTTTTTTACTTATCCAAGGATCTTTTTGTTTTTCATTTTGCCTTTATTTGTCGAGGTTAATTGCCAAATTAATGTAAAACAGATAAAACTAATGAATTAATCTTCAGACAACCTTCACACAGGGACAACTTTCTCAAAGGAATTTCCACGTGGTCACACTTGAGTAAAATAAGTTCCATTACAACCGCTCACCGCGCTAACAAGAATTTAATTAAGTTTCATATTTCGCTCGTTATTCCATATAATGTGCTATTATTTTAGTAATTACAGCAAGGAGGCCGGTGTCAGGTGGGTACCTAATGAAGACACGACTTTTGTTACTGAATAACTTGATAATAATATGGCGTTCATAAAGGTTAAATTAAAGGTAGTTTAACGGAAAATGGTAATGTCGGATCTTGTTACAGGCACATGAGGTTTCAACTTTGTCTTTGGAATGGCAACCAGTGTGATTCGAATTAGAATTTCAAAAGAATTGTTTTAACTACTCGGTAGGTACTTTATATGTATATCCAATCCATTTTTAGAATATTCCATCACCGCTATCGGCCGCAGAACATTAGTTAGAACCTCTGATGGATTACGAATTGTTTGCTTTTTCCCAACAATACAATATACATAATATTATATTTAAAAAAAGTGCCAAACATTATTTTACATATTTTGTGCTATGGATTTATAGATCTGAAATAAACATTTAATAATAAATAATAATAATGTCATCGATACCGATCAAAGTAAATGCAGTTTTGGCGGGAAATATTTAGTGCCAACGCCAATAGAATTAAGTGTTTTATTATAATCTAAACTGCTGAATCACTAGTGATGGACATTATCTATCTATAGGGATGGGCATTGCGTATAGGGATGCATTATTTTATTTTTAAGCTATTGCATAGCTTCTATCGCGGGCCTTGAGCGTGGGGACCGAATCCAGAAATTCCGTAACGAAAATAAAAACCTAACAAACTGACACTTGACAATGACTTCTTGAAATATCACGCTTGTCTCTTTAGTTCAGCAACCCGCCTTCAGGTGGCATTGGTTGTATTGGAAAACTACAGTAATCAGCTGTTTGTGAGAAAGTATATAGGTGTATAGGTATTTATCATCTATGTACAACAGTGAATATCTGTACTCGTATAATTTGTGTACAAAGTGTTTTAAATTTGAATAAACAAAGTGCATTTATTAATGAAGAAAGTCACGAAAAAATAGTGAAAGAAAATGAGTTAGTACTCTATATACATTCATTTTATTATTATTATAACAAATGCAGTATTATTTTTTGTTTTGTTAATTTATATATAATACTTCTATAAAGATAACCAAAATGTTGGGGAAATATAGTATTTATACTTACACTTTTACTAATCATCCTCATCTTTTATAAAATATTAAATCTTATAATTTTTCAATGTTTAATTTTCATCTGACATTACGTCAGTTGTCAAGATGTCATTTACTTTTTCTTTTAATTTGTGTCATAGTTTTTCTTAGTGGTTAGAACTACGAAGGTTACATTTGATTTATATAATTTAATTCATTTTTATTAATATGTTAGCTCAAATAATGTAATTTATTGATAATTTCTATTAATAGTATCTTATCTTACACTTAGGTATAAAATTAACTAACAAAAAAATGCTATGCAATAGCTTTACCGCGGCAGTCTCTGAGTGCCACACGTCTTTTTTTCTTTCTGTTTGAAGATGGAACGTGTTTTGTATTCGAATAGAGTTGCACAAACAGATATTATTGACTGATACAATTTAATAAGAGCATGTTTTTATCAAGGTTTCACAGCGAACTGGATAGAGACAAACTAGACTTTTGTCTGCACCTTGGGGTAAAATAACGTGTTTTTTTTAAATATTCACATTAGTATTGAGAGTTTCTGAAAATGTATACCTAACAGGAAAACTGTTTCTATTATAACTAAAATAAAGTGAAAAATAACAATAAACGCATTATATTTACAAAGTACCTAAAATAACCGGAAAGTCGCTTTTCCTTCTCATTAATTGCCTTCTAATGTTGTAGTCTTTAACCGCACGTACGTGTTTATGTGCCTACCTACAGATAAACCACTATGTAATACATACTAATATTAACTATCTAAGTACTACGTGTAGGACCTACGTCACAGATATATCGATCAATAATAAATTAATAATTTAATGTAAATAAATAATAATTGTTTTTCACATAACTATTATTTAACCGCAAATTATAAATAAAATATCGATAATTATTTATAAATATGATATGCAAGTGGCTGTGTGACTAGGTCAAAATGCGTAGTTCTAACTTACTACGGAGAGGTCAAATCACGGACTTTGTCCTAGGCGTGACAAGATTGTAAAGATTTGTCCTTACTTAATAATGTTACGTCAAAAGTAGTTCAAATAAAAACTTCACCTGTGTTTTCTTCATTATCTTCCACTTCCATAGCGCCAAAATCCATTGAGTCAAAAACTAACACACACACACAATGTTCTTCACTAAAAGTCCATCATTTTGCCACATTTTCCGTATATATAAAATGTTAATAAATCAAGCAGATTTATTTCAAGACGTTTACCGCGCCAAAGGCTTATGTCAAGTCAAGATACAAATCCCAGCACTAGTGACGTGCACTCAGTTTATCGATATAATTTTTTAAACAAATATTTCGTAGCAAGGAAGTGGCACACTGTAGTAGCTACATATGACGGTTTATCGAACGCCGAACGCGTTGAATATCACTGACTAGGCAACACGTTATCGTCTGCAGTAACGTGATACACAGCCGTAAACAAAGCGGCAGTCAGTGCTCATTAAACGCCTGCGCACTAGAAAACATAGATTTTTATTACACATTATTTTTGTTTTGGAACGTAACATTATTATTCATTAATAATGACGATCAACATAACCGCCGTTCTAAACCACATCCTTCGACGTTCGAAATATAATTCTCCATTTACTTTGAAAGTATCACAGACTGGTCACTGGTCAGTCCCTGCGGTTTGCCTATTACAATTGCTAATTAAACCACAATACAATTTCATTCTAAGTAAAATCACACGTTTATCACAAACTCCGTCACGTTCCACACGTGGTTCGCGTTACGATATTTAACACAGTAGGTGTGAAGTGTGTCCACAAATATTTAGTAGCGATACACTATTTAATTTATTTTTTATCTAATTAATAGAGCGTCGTTGCACGTAACTGGAGGTCGACTGATAAGCGCCGGCACAGGCCGCGGCACGCAGTCATGAACTAGAAGATATTATGCGTGTCTTACAAACCATTTTTAATGTTATAGCATCGGGTTAGAGTCGAGTTAGCGAGGAGATAAAAACATTGGCATATTTGCGCTGTCCACGTGAGCGAAGGTCGACGAGACCGCCTCTGACATCGATTACCAATTAGCCTTATCGAGCGATTATCGTAATCGCCTCTCTAAGATTAACCATTTGTTCTATTGTTTGAAGAAGTCCAGGTAAATTATGTTGCGGCGTGTGACGTCAAGACATTTATTGTTGAAGAAATATATTTGTTACTGACGTTAATACACGAAACTTTGAAGAAAATGGGTCGACACGTTTTACACGCAAGTGAAGTAAATAAAACTGCACATTTTGATTAATTATCTGCTAATTATTTGTACACGTATAAAAACTACATTGACAAGAAGACACTAATTGACCGCTAATTATAAAAACAACATAATAATCTTGGCTGATAATCAAGGTGACGTAACAATTCCTCTTCAATCAATTAGACTCGTAGATTTAATCGATCTTTAACATTTTTCTTTACGGTATGGTCTCACTGCTTGAAGCTGACGTCCCTTGTTATTATGGCGGGAATTTCGCTAATTCGTACAAAAATTATCGTAGCACGTGTCGGAAGCTGCAGATGTTATTTTTATTTATAAACAGGTGTTTTTGCTATTGCGTTTTTTTATTTCGTTTCACATTTATTTATATGTCAAATTCCAACTGTCAACTAGTTTTCACAAACGGTGATTGATTATTGTTTAACTGTGTGACTACATCGACTTCTATTCAATGAGCTTCCTCCGTTGTTCTTTGAAACCACTCCAGGAAAATAAAACTACACCTACATTGTTTTCTTTTACTTGCAAGCTGTTAACTTTATTTTTGTTCCTTCCTGTTGTATTAATAAATATTTGTTATGCGTTGTAAATATATTGTTTTTTTTGGCACGTCATGAATCTACGACAAACAAATATTTTTTCTTTAACCTAAAAAATTTAATTAGTAAGTAGGTCTGTTAGAATATAGAAAAATATTGGATATGTGTTTTTTGTTTTATCAAATTAATAAAAATTTACGAAAATAAAACGTGTCACGATCATGAGTGCCCGCTTGTGACGTCACTTCCTGGGTAAAAAAGTACTAACATTGTGACATCATACGACACGACTTTTCGGAGCATATCGTCTTCATCTTTTGTTTACGTGAAAAATACTAAGGGTGGGTTGCACCATATTACTATAACGATAACCAAACCGTAACAAGCCATAAAAGCATTAAAAAATTATAATTTGATGGCTTGTTACGGTTTGGTTATCGTTATAGTAATATGGTGCAACCCACCCTTAAACAGCTTTAGAAAATATATGAAAAGCATCATATGTGCCTTTAAAATTTGAGGGTTGCCCTCGATTTCCCTGGGATTCCATCAGATCCTGATTTGCTGACAATGGGACCACCTCGGGATTATACCTTCTCGAACACAAAAAGAATTTCGAAAATCGGTTCATTAATGACGGAGATATGCGATAACAAACATACAAAAAAATTATAAATGTGTCTAGTATTTTTTGGAAATCTATCTGACGGACTAGTTAAATTTTTTTGGTGAAATACCCTAGGCAGTCTTTACATGTAAAATACTGGTATTCAGCTGCATTAGGTTGGACTGGAAGCCGACCCCAGTATAGTTAGGAAAAGGCATGGCAGATGATGAATGATTGTTATTCATTGTTAAACCGCTGAGTATTGCTTATGACGTAACGTGTAACGTAATCGATAAGTGGTTTATCAATTTGATAATTCACTCGAGTGCATGACAACTAGGAAGGTCTCCTCGTATTAGTTGATATGGTACTTATTGTACACTCGACTCAATTTCATTATTGCGGTTTAGTCCACGTGCTTGCCCGGGTTGGTTGGTGGATGGGTTGCCACCCATTACAAGGTGTGGTGGTGCTCGTTGCTAAAGAATAATCAGCATCATCATCCAGCCTATAGTGTTCCCACCGCAGGGAATCAGGTTTCCTCTCTAGGCGAGGGATGGGCTATGATCCACCACGCGGGCCCAGTAAAAAAACACAAAAAAAAAGAATAATAGCCCCTCAAGTCAATCCTCAGGTTAAGCCGCGCTTGCCTAGGTTGGTCCATGGCTGGGTGACCGTTCGGAAAACACGTTAAGCCGTTGGTTCCGGCTCTCAATCAAAATATCTTAGACAGTCGTTACAGGTGACCAGTGTCCTGAAAGTCTGATAACAAGTTTTACCAAGGGGTACCCGTCGGGGCTGCGGGTTGTTCGAAAGAGATACCGCGGCCTCGGCGCAAGGGCTAAGAAGGAACATGGGTGGTTTTTAGTCAGTAGAAGTCTGACACTCCCTTTCGCTCTGCCCAGAGCGGGAGGGGTTATTTGATGATTTTCCACCACCCAAAAAAAAAGGGGTATCGTATATAACCAGTACTAACTGGGTTATGGAGGTCAGATAGGCAGTCGCTTCCTTCAGCTGATCTTCAAAGGTATAAAACATTTACACTGAAACATTATCAATGTCTGCATGTTAAAAATCATAAACAAAACTAACATTGAGTCTTCGATTCGGATAAAAAAAATCATTTCGATTTAGCCGATCAAAGAGATCGTGTAAGCCACCTCGAATGTTAACGCGTTAAACCGACAAAGCCGATTAGATACAGCGAGTATATAATGTTATATATTACACAGCCATAGAGCCAGCGTTTTATTAAACGCGTCTGTAATCGATGCCCATAAACTTTATACTAGGGCTTTCCGTCTCACGAATAATGAGGGAATTTTCATTATATTTGTGATCCATGCTTATTGTATACTTTTGATAGTCATGTCCGGTGTTTTGTTTATTATTTTCTTATCGGTTTTTAAGTCTTGATGAAGAACCCGGAGTTATTTAAAAAACAACACCATGAAATGTTTCCAAAAAGCACCAGGCACAGGAATAGAATAGTTTTGCCCATCATTCAAAGGACAGCGCTATACAGTAAGAACAGATAAGCAATGTGTGTTCGTATATTTAATGCTATTCCTGACAGCATTAAAATCTTACCATCTAATAAATTTACAAGGTGTCTTCAAGTGTGGTTAAGAGAAAAGAATTTCTACTCAGTAAATGATATATTTAATAAGAAGTTGTAAAATAAATAATTTCCATTATCACTTACCATCTGACATTAAAAAAAAAAATATATTGAAAATGGATCTAATGACATTGCTATTCTATTTAAATGTATTAAATTATGTCTTTAAAAATAAATATTAACCCAAATATTTGCATGTCACAATAATATGACTAAGTGTTATGGATCTAGATTATTTATGTTAAGACCGAAATTGTACCAATAGTTAATTGCAAATAAATTGTTTTTTTTTTTTTTTTTTTAATGAAAAGAGTTGTTTTTTTATCCACCGTAATTTATTTATTGTCATAACTTGCTTGGATGCTACTAGATCAAGTTTGATACTAGGAAAGCATTATAGATATTTTCACGGTTACCAAAAAATAAAGGAAACATAATTTACAACATTAATATCAAACATATTCAACAAAATCCGTTTTTTTTTGTAACCTAATTGCGGGATTCCCCCCACTCTGCTCTTAATAATGTTGCCATATACGATGCGGTTCGGAAACTTAATCTGCATCTGCTTGTAAAAATATATTTGCGGCCAGTATCATGGACCCACCACTTGTTGCCGAAAAGGTCAGCGTGTGGAGATGCCCTAAATGTGTTGGCGCCACACAAACTCACGATTAGTGTAAGCTGGGATTAAGATAGCAACTGTTTTTAGTACCGAGAGGTTGGTAACCTATCATATCAATTTTATGTCGCAAATAGGTCATCGACTAGACTTATGTACAGCCTATAAGCGGTAACTGGGGGTTGTTTTTTTCGAGGATCCACGGAGAATTTGGCAGAGGTATACCTTATAGTTTACCCACATTTCCTCAGTTCCTCAGGTTTATGAAATAGGGCGCGAGCTTATTGCCATCAGACTGATGATGAATCTTGCTAAAAAACCCAACAACACTTTGTCCACCCGGGAATCGGCAGTCACACTTGCGACCACTCGACCAACGAGGCATTTGCTGCAGGATGTTTAAGTGTTATGAAATAAAAACTAGCATACCATTACTATGATAAATAATTAGAGACATCTATATACACAGGAAGGTACTCCATTCTACGCTAAATAAGAGTAACTCGACCCTAACTAAACCAAAACAAACGAAAACTAAAAACAGAACCTAGAACACGATATTAATATATTCCACACAAAAAGCTCAGGCAATTTGTTTTCTGTACCCCTCTAATCCGGCTTACCCGTATAAGGCCAGCGTGTCAGCCACAAATAACAATGCTTGTTGAAATTAAACCTAATTGCCGCTGGTTTCCCGGAAAAAAGCGTATGTGGACACCAATCTTGTGATGAATAAAGATCATAGACACGGAGGCAGGCCCGCGCGGGAAAATGTGTCACTGACAGCTGTCACTCGAACCGAGCGGGCTTGCACCCGATTGCTATTTCAAACCACCAAACTATTGTTTTATTTAATAAACTATTTGTGCTTACCCCAGTGACTAGTGGACGTCACAAATGGCGACGAGGTTATGGGTAGGTACACCAAATAAAACAAAAATAAAACAAAAAGAGAAAAAAAAAAATACAAGAAAAAGGAGTGAACTAACGGGAATTGTCATCCCTTTATAACCAATATGCTAAGCGGTGTTTACGGGAAACATAGTTTATAGGTACGTAACTTGGATTATTATTAGTAACGATAGCTACAAAATAGCTCGTTAATACATAATAATAATATGTACTTACTTATGGCAAGTTGTTTGATTAGAAGTTAGAAGGGTAAGTACCTTTCTAAAAGAACAACACCACCCACAATGTTATTATTTTTAGCTGTTTACAAGCTATAAGCGTGGCTAACAAGTACTCGGTTGATACTATGAAGAAATACGTAAGCTATCTATTAGCTTATTTGAGAGACTTAGCTAATAAATCACCAAGTACAACTCATAGATGTTTTGACGGATTCATTCAATTTCTGTCACGCATGTCGGCGAATATAAATAAAGAATTGTTTGTTGTGGTTATATCAAACTTGACATAATTTCTGCAACATAAGCAAAGTAAAGCATGCTATGTTTGATTATGATCTGGAAAAATAATAATTTTTCATACCGACCTAATATCCTAAGCAAGTGGTAATGTGTTATTTTATTCAAGTTCGGTATTGAATTTAATTAATGGGGCACGTAAACACTGCATTGACCTATATGGAATCACCCTTAAAAAGACTTGAGTAGTAGGTCTATTATAGACCGGTACTAAAAACGCCAAGGTAGTAGACTGCATGCTGCAGTTGGTACTAACAATAAATATTTAACTGGCGAAAATGGAAAAGATGTTTCCATAAAAAGTAGTAAGTCGGGTGATCGACTTTCTATGAGGTTCTATGAGTAGTAAACTGACGCATCTGGTTGTCGGTTGGTACTAACAATATAAAGTTCTATGAATAGTAAACTGACGCATCTGGTTGTCGGTTGGTACTAACAATATAAAGTTCTATGAATAGTAAACTGACACATCTGGTTGTTGGTTGGTACTAACAATATAAGGTTCTATGAATAGTTAACTGTCGCATCTCGTTGTCGGTTGGTACTAACAATATAAGGTTCTATGAATAGTAAACTGAAACATCTGGTTGTCGGTTGGTACTAACAATATGGTGTAGTTCACCTCGAAATGTCCTATAGAATGGATATGAAACTGCAAACCTGTGTGTGTGAAAACATAAGAGGCGTAAAGGTGTGGCAATGTAAATCATAATGGAGACAGTGTGCAAAAGTAAAACAATATCTAAGATCTGGTTTTATCAGACACTATAAGAAAAACATCCACAACAAGAAATAGAGTGTCTAAAGAATAAAAATAATCAATCCACAGATAAATAATTCCTATCGGCGACAATATTGTTTTTTAATCTTGGCAAAGAGATATGTGTCTTCACGGTGTCAATATTTTTTAGATATTTGAATTATGTTTATAAATAGAATACCACAGGTAAACATGATTATTTTAACCAAATACTTAGGTACTATGTTAATTACATTTATTTGTATTCTTAATTCGAAAATATTTTTATGTTAAAGCTGTTTAGCGGCTTATTATAATTATCTTTGCTTCTCCGTCAACTTGAAAAGCATGGCGGGGAAAAAGCAATTGAATCATAGTTTCCTAATAATTGGTGACAAAAACACTTATATCAGAATGTACTATTGTTGCTTACGACAGCAGCACAGCGGGAACAATCAATAAAGTGTGTGGTGCTTCTTTCAAAAGACCATTTCAGACACTAATCTGCATAGTTTTCATGTGAAATTATATCAAGATTATGTCTGGGTCTTAAAAGAGAAAAAACCTCTGAGGTGTTGCCACATATTATAGTAAAAAAAAAGGAGACTAGTAAAAGTGTTTGGTAAAACCTATTTGAAAAAAAAAGCATTTGATGCAGATATTCAAGTAGCCGACAAACAGCAGACTGAAACATTCTATGTCGTTAAGAACGGCACTCGAGACCTTTTAGGAAAAGACACCGCTATCTCTGTACAAGTACTCAAACTCAATATAGGAATTAATTCGGTAAGCAAGCAAGGTCATAAAAAGAAAAATTAAAGACTTGCAACTTGATATTTCAATCAAACCGGCAGACAGCCCTGTTGGTGATACCATTTATTTGGAAGAAAAGATTGACAAGTTGGTCAAATAAGATATACAATAAGGAGCTCGTGGCTTAATAAGAACTGCCACTCGGGTCGATCTTTAGGTAAAAGCTGTGCTTGCCTAGGTCGGTTTGTGGATGGGTGGCGCCCGACATACCTACCGAGTTTCCTCCGTGCCTCAGAAAGCACGTTAAGCTGTTGGTCCCGGCTGCCATAATTATGTAGATTTTTGGCAGTCGTTACAGGTAGTCAGTAACCTGAAATTCTGACATCCAGTCTTACCAAAGAGGTATCGTATTACCTAGTACTAACTGGGTTGTGGAGGTCAGATAGGCAGTCGCTCCATTTAAAATACTGGTATTCAGCTGCATCCGGTTAGACTGGAAGCCGATCCTAACTTAGTTGGGAAAAGGCTAGGCAGATGATGACATATAATTATATCCTATTTAAAGGCACGAAGCCTTCAGGATGGGTCTTACCAATAATGCCCGTCCTCAAACCGGACGGAGATATAAGAGTGTGCGTAGACATGCGATACATCAACAAGGCTATAATCGTGACTAATAGTGAGAGAAAACCATCCATATCGACAATAGCTCTAACAAAATTATGATGAATTGATGATGGATAGCCACTAAAAAAAAAAAAAAAAAAAAAACCAAAAAAGAAAAAAGATCTATCAATCTTTTTATCGCCAAGGTTTAAAGATTTGGCCAGAGCACTCTAAAAAAAAAAAAATAATAATAACAATAATAATGCAGAAAGAATACTTCTTTCCTGTGGTGGCGTCGTCGTTAACTTTATTGATGATTTTGTCGTATGGCAACGATGACGCAGAACACAATGCTAGGCTCAACATTTCCTGGTTATGTTTAAAGAATAATATTCTATTAAACCAGGTACAATGCGTATTTAATGTCAAGAGCATACTATTTTGGGACTTGAATTGTGGTCAAAACTATATATGCTCGCCACAGACAACTAATTTATTCACAAACAATGACAATGTTTTGATACATATTCAACACACTACCTTATTAAAAAAAAAAAAAAAAAAAAAAAAAAAAAAAAAAAAAAAAAAAAAAAAAAAAAAAAACTAGCGAATCGCCCCGATTTCGATCCGATGCAATGTGCTACATATAAACCTAAATCTTGAATCATTCTATAACTATTAGAAAGAAAGAAAACATATTTATTTAGCACAATACATGCCACAAGTGCACACAACAAACAATAAAAATTATAAAAGAAACTAAAAAACTCAACTGAAAAAAAAAAGTGTGTGTATCGCAATATTACTGAAAACTACATTAAAATCTGGTGCGTAGTTCAAAAGATTTAAGAGTACAAACAACGGAAGCGATTTTATTTTGTACTATGTAAAGAAGACAGTTATAAAAAAAAGAAAAAAAAAATTGAATGCAACAAAAAGACAATAAATTTACAATGGAGTGACACCTGTTGAACAAAATTATTATGTTTTGGAAACTTAAACTCTTTGTGAATAATATGCTGGCGGCATATTATTTGTATTTAAATACTATATTTTAATAAAATAATTTTCAACCGCAGTTCTCACAAAAAGAAATCATATATAAATAATAATATGTTTGTTCTTTTATGGAATACACTGTGTACTCTGGTTGTCATTATATAACAGTACAGGTGGCTTATTTCTGCATTTCAGTTCTAATAATAAGTTTCTTAATTATATGGCTTCTTAACTTGCCTCATATAATGCTACATATTCAGCATCTGTACTTGATACAGCTACTGTTAAAATTGTTTTTACACTCAAATGAAATAACACTACTATACATGTAAAAGATAATAATATATCCTGGATAAGACTATAGACCATATTATGGTCAACACAATCTGATGCCCATCAGCATCGCCCGGCATATCCTATTAAATCTAAATCATTTTTAGTTTAACATTTTGGACCAAAATGCTTGATATTTTCAAGTATTATTAATTTTACATGCTTCCAATATGTTTAATTATAATTGTTATTAAACTGACTAAGATAAAAAACAGCATAAATTATGTATGGCTGGGTTACCATTGATAAATAAAGCAAACTTTTAACAAATGATACTGAAAAAAAAAAAAAAAAATAAAAATATTTTTAATTTTCTGCCTCTCATACCTAAATACTATATAATATTTTCCAAGTAATAACATAGTCATAAGAATTATGATATTCAGTTACTACGTAAAAAAAAAAAAAAAAACCTTCAAACAAGGCAATTTAAGTATATTTTATTTGGCGGTATCGGTTATGTAACGAATACACAAACTTCATACATGGCCTAGCTGACTGTTTTCAATCCAAAGATAATGTTAAATTAACATGAGTTTTAAATTCTCAGAGTTCACAGACAGAATAATTAAAGAAAAGGAATGGTTTATGTAGATCAAAGAAAACAAATTGACACCTAATTTTGGGCCCACACCGCATACGGTTGTTGATTCTAGAGGAAAACCACAACCGGACCAGAGTTGAGAAGGAATATTGTCCATTTTGAAAAAAAAAAAAGGAGGTAAATGACAAGAGTATGGGAAAAAAACACCTGAATTCATCTAATTCTGATGACACTAGCGATTGTGATTCAGACAACGAATAACTAACCTAAACCTAAAAGACAGATGTGTTGCTCGGGAGTTTGTTCCGCCACTTCTTCTTCTAAGCTAAAACTTTATGAAGTGTTGAAGGGACGGCGCTTTGAGGGACTGTCTTTTGTAAAATTTAACCTTCGAAAAGGGCTGATTATCAGCCTAATTTGAATAAATGACTTTCTATTTTGAAATTAACAATGTATCAATGTATACACTTCTTTTGTTTAAAACCTCTATGTAATCTATTTGATTGTGTTACTAATGAAGGAATTTCAATTGCGTTATAAATGAGTTTAAGTCCTAAGTTTTTACTTAGTAAAAATAATATCTGAAAAATCTATATTTGTAAAAAAAGGAAGAGGTGTGATGAATAAAGATCATAGACACGGAGGCAGGCCCGCGCGGGAAAATGTGTCACTGACAGCTGTCACTCGAACCGAGCGGGCTTGCACCCGATTGCTATTTCAAACCACCAAACTATTGTTTTATTTAATAAACTATTTGTGCTTACCCCAGTGACTAGTGGACGTCACAAATCTCCATACGGATCCGGGAATTATGGAAAATATTACACGGCCATGGCAGGGAGAATGTGAACAGAATTTATGGTGTTATTATATGGGGTGTAAAAATACCCTTAACGCAAACGAAGGGCACTTATTCTCCCCACCACTGCGATCATTTTTTGATTCTAGACCATACCTGGGAACCTCCTAGTTACGGAGATATTGGGGGTCAAAGTTTCAAATTTTTCAAAGCTGTTTTTGTAAATACTAGTTTTTCCTGTTATAACTTTACTTAAATTACCTCCATGACCCGTTTACTATTCAAAGCATCCACTACCACAATGTTTTAAGAGTGCTACATTGAGTTTTACCGTAAAATATGATTTTTGACCCAAAAAAAAAGTCGTTTCCCAGCAAAAATTTTTGCGTATGGGTACATAGTTTGATGTACAGAATGCTTGGTTGACGGCTGTGTGATGGGTTGATTTACACCCTGTATATTCTGTGTTTATGACATGGCTAGTCTGTAGAAGCTTGTTTTAACCGTGTGCTGACTTGGTTGTAAGTAGATGTTTTTGTTAGCTTTGTAATATACGAGTACCATTATCATCTTTATCATTATCTGCTGGGCCTAGCCTTTTCCTAACTATGTTGGGGTCGGGTTAAAGGCTAACACGATGCAACTGAATCTTATTTTGTTTCTAAAATACATAAATGAAAATCAGAGAACGAGTTTTAAAATCAGAGGGCCTAGGCACACAGACTTTCTATCTCTGAAAACGAAGGTAGGAGAATGAGTATGGGATTGACTGAAGCTACTAGAATACTTAAGTCGAACGGTTGAATGTTGCTGAAGAAATACGAATAATTTTGTTAAAAAAATACACTTTTCTGCCTTCAGGACATTTTGAGATCAAACTACAATGCTGTAGAAATACACCTCAATTGTTTCTGTAAATAAAATCTATCATGACAATTAGATCTACCGTTATTAGATGGCCTACTTAGATAAATAGTTTGATAAACAAAACTAAAAAACTAACACAGTTAATTGAAACGTTTGATTACAAACATAACTAAACGTTACTTTTGGTAACTTGTATATTGTCAAAAACTGTAACCCCTCCCCAATAGATAGTCAACTCTATTATTTACGATATTAGGTTGGTTATCGAAGTATGTTGATTCCATGATCCTTCAAATCACCTTATCAGCTGTTATCGTTATCACGGTTATGACGCACGGGTGACAGCAGTGGTTACTAATTTACATGTACCTATTTACCGTAGGCCTCAATCAGTTGAGCAGTGTTTCATCGATATTGCTATGTCGAATTTTGAATATTTTGATGTAAGGAAATTGACAGCTGACTTCTAAAAGTGTACCGTAAGTCTAAAACGGCAAGGTCGGTGCAGTGATTGAACGAATGGCTGCTGCTCTAGGACTCGCGGGTTCGATCCCGTACGGAACAAGTATGTTACTACTTGTAACATTTTTATGGCCTAAAAGTAGTTGTTCCGGGTCTGGCTGTTTGTGTTTTAATGTTTGCACCCAAGATACAGGACAAATACCTAGTGTGGTGCAACAATTTCTTTAAAAAAGGTATATCTCTAAAATTCCATAAAAATCGTAACCGTACACTTGTAACAATTTTATTCTACTTTTCTGATCACCAGGAAGCATGCTCAAGCAAATTATTTGAACCAATTAACCACTTTCTGCTTAAGTTTAAAGCAGAAAGGTTAATTAGGTCATGTCTTGCTTGAGCGACAGCTAAATGCATAGTCTTGGATGCAGTTTACCCACACTTTATATTGTAGTACAATATAGACATAGATTTATTTACCTTTTGGCAGACAATCGACCACTTACCGATGCCAATTGCATTCATAGCTGCTTAATGATGTCATTGGTCATTCATATTAGATTACCCATGTTCAAAAACATAATCTAAATAGACACGAACATTTATATGCATAGTCGACCTTTTTTTTTTGGAGGTTTGGAAATCATCAAATGAGTCCTCCTGATCTGGGCAGAGCGATAGGGGGTGTCAGACTTCTACTGACTAAAAACCACCCATGTTCCTTCTTAGCCCTTTGTATCGAGACCGCGGTATCTCTTTCGAACAACCCACAGCCATGCATAGTCGACCTTATAATTAGTTTATTACCTAGGTTCTTCTTCTTATTTACGAGTAAATTACACTTAAATTTTACCCTACCAGTATGTAGTCAGCTACCCAGCTGTAACAATGGCTTCGTTTAAATCTTGAACGGTGCAGATAGATGTGCACAATGTTCTCTGGAAAGGAGGTGGGGCATATCCTGCATAGAGGCTTAATAACCTATGCAGAATATGCCCAACTTTCTTTATACCAGTGTGGAAACCAACATTGTGTTTGGGATGGATTGAGTCCATTAGACCGGATTACAATCACAGCGGTATTAACGTAAAGTTGAATGGCCTTATCCCAACATACATTAAATAAATCAATCACTTAGTCGCCTCCACAAAACTGCAATGTCTATCACACTACGATCTAATCAAGATGAACAGTAAAGTCACGCAGTAAATAGCGCGTGAATTGCGTCAACGGATCTCCTAACCGAACGTATAGAAATATTTTTGTTGGCAACTAAAATATTTATATTCTGTTGACAGATAGAATGTCTATTTGGATTCTAAATGTTGCTCTAATCATTTCAGATAACTATCTCTGTTTTTCATGTGTTGGTGTACCTACCTACCTACCTAGTCCTATTGTCCAACTACAAAGTATGCTACAACTATTTACTGTCTCATACAAATAACATTATGTACGTACTTCATACATGTATAAGTAAAGTGTGATGTTACCGAGGAGTGCTTTATGCCCATTATCAGTAACACTAGGTAAGACTGGATTGAATGCCAAATTAAACAGTGTAATAACATTTTGGTGTTGCATAGCATCGATAAAAACCGGGATTTAGCGTGCTTTTCCACCAGAGATGTGCTATGCTACGTAGCTATAGCTTAGCACTGGTGGAAATGGATTCAACTAAGATATGTTTTTTATATGGAAGGATGCGTGCTGTGGATGCGTGCTATGTATGGATGGTCGCGAGGAGTGTAGTTATGTGCAGACCAGAGTACCTACAGTAGACCCGCGTTTGTCGCTGAAAGTAGCGCAGGTACTTTGCGGCGCATCTTTATAGCACATCTTACTCGAACCGCTACATAGCTTAGTATAAGTGGAAACGGTCACATAGTTTCACAGCTTAGCTATTGCATCCTCGCAGCATAGCTGCATAGCACTTCTCTGGTGGAAAAGCAGCCTAAATCTTTTAAGTGAGGTTCTCTAGATCTATAAATCATCTTAGAATTTTCGAAGCAAGAGTTTAAGATATACACGGTGCAGTTTTGCACCTGTATCAAATTTCAGGAGGTTGTCACAAAATACATAAAATAATCAATTTAAATAACGCTACCAGGTAAATAATTGATATACGCTGTTTTTTTAGTTATTTAAAATTTTACTGTGTTCCAGAATGGAATGGTTTTGCAATCCTACTTCCTACTAATATTATAAATGTGAAAGTTTGTGAGAATGGATGTGTGGATGTTTGTTACTCTTTCACGTATAAACGGCTGGACCGATTTGGTTGAAATTTGGTATGTAGATAGGTTATACCCTGGATTAACATATAGGCTACTTTTTATCCCGATTTTCTCTTCCCGTGGGATAATTTTCGAGTTGTAGCGGGCGAAGCCGCTGGCAACAGCTAGTTCACAATAATTACGTTTAAGCGTTTAAGCATAATTGTCTTTCGAACACTGACATTAAAAAAGAAAGAATGTTTAAGTTTTGAAAATAAAACCTCAATTAGATAAGACTTAAAAACTTTTAGATTTATAACTCTACAATCCAAAGAGAAGCTTTTAAGACCTACAAAAAAAATATTTTATCTGAGGTGAAAGTTCCAATCTTTCTTCAAATCCCCCACTCAACGTTGTAAGAAATCGTGCTCATATCTCAAAGTACTTTTATCAGTATTCCAAGCTTCAACACTGGAATTACTCACTGATATGACTAGTCAGCGAAGTATTAAATCAAAATCAAAATATTTATTTCAAGTAAGCCAGTTACAGGCACTTTTGAATAGTCGAACCAATACTAAATAATCTAATCAACTAAGCTACAATACAAGCTTAAAAATATCTAACCCCATTTGGAGACCCCCAAGAAGTCGGTCCTGAAAATCTTAATTAGTTCTGAAAGCCTGATAAAACATTTGAATATTTTAATGAACTTTCAAATGAAAAAATCTTCTGAATCAACATACCATTCTGAAGTTATTCATAAATAAAATGGTCCAAGCTTTCTGAAACCGCTGACTATTCGCTGACAACCAGTTCTAAAAGTAACCCATGTGTACTAGCTCTTAGGCATTCCGCGTCAGTGTCCACCGATTATGACGTCATAAGCATCATGCAGTGCCACATAGAGGCTAGAGTGGCACTTTGTGAAGTTAGAGTAGTTCCATAATGGCACACAACTGGCACGCCACTCTAAGGATTGCAATTCTCACTACAAATTAACTGTGTAAACTTTTGTTCCGGTCAAAATAAACGTAGGGAAGTTTGTGAGTGGATTTGTTCCGGGATTCCTAATTAGGTTGAAAGTTATATTAATTAGCGGTTAATTTTCATGATTACTTGTAGATTTTTGCTGCTGTACTACAATCGGGTAATTAATTTTGAATTGATGAGAGAGGAAATTGATGACACACTTGGTGAATTCCGATAACAATTAGGCTTTTATCAATATTTTAAGTTTACTAATTAAATGTAGCAGTGGCGAGGCGTGAAATATAATAAAGGGGAAGCCAATAAAAAACGACTTTTTTGTATTTAGTGTATTTTTTAACCACATTTTTGTTATCAGCGACTCCTAAAACCACGAAATTGAGGCCCATGTCGAACAATCTGAAAATTTCTATCGGCGTCACATTAAGTTTTAATTGTTCGTTTCGTTCACAACGCCCTGAAAACTAGCAAAATGATTTTTTATGTTGTAATATCTTACACAAATATTTACTATGTGTTCTATACGTTATAATATAATAATTTATATAATATTATAATATAAGATTACCGGTGGGAATCGGCTTATAGGCACGCCTCGTCACTGAAATGTAGTGTTAGTATTGTTATCTTATTTTACTACTAATGTTAGTCATAAGTTAGTTTTAAATTTCTTGGAAAAGATTCTGGATAAAGGAAGACTGCCAAAGACAGAAGGAACGGGAAAGAAACGACGGCTATAGAAAGCCGGGAATACAGGGAAAAATTTAAACTTATACAGGACACCCATAAATTAATTTGTGATTACTTGAGGATATTTATTTTCATAATAAGAATACGCTATGCATTTAAACATCTATTTTACTTATACATCAAGCAGATTACCACTAATGCTACACAAGAGAGCTTTTCTAAGAAAACTTCTATCTTTGATCCAATAATGCATTTTAAGTAACTTTCTTAAACTTTGCTTGTTTATACTTAACCATCAAACTAAAGTACATAATGTTGTTACATAGAATCTACATGCAAATAGGTGTCTTGCAAGCAACTTAAGTGGTTGAACTCAAGTTCGGTACAACTTGGTAGCATGTAGGCAACTTTAACTTAAGTTGCTTGTAGTAGCTAAGTTATTCATTTAGTGGAATATTTTAGGCATTGTTAGCTTTTGTTGTCTGTCTGTTTTTTAACTGAACATAACGTAACAACACGCCTGTTATTACGGCAGAAAACAGAGCTTTATATTTAATTTATTAATATTGATAAATCAGCCGAGTTAGTTGAGACTCTGAGTTAGTTGTAAAAAATCCAAATTTCACAGATAATTGCAGAGTTTGGCAATCTTAAGACACCTAACATTACGTTTGAAATCTCCGAAGGGTTTGTCCAGAGGAGTACCTAACAAGTACACCCACATTTCACTAGTTATGTTAGAGTTCCATGTAAGGGCGAGCCTATTGCCATCAACTGGGCGTGGCTGCTACTGAAAAATTCGTAATGGAAAAACCCAAAAACGCTTTGCCTGACCCATGAATCGAACCCTAGACCCTGTGTTCAGCAGTCGCGCTTGCGACCACTAGACCAACGAAGGAGTTAAAAGAGAGAAAAAACACTGCCTACATTTACATATTCAATATCGTTGTCTCGTTCTCTTGTAAATAATCAAAAATTGCAAACACAACAAGACCGATTTTTTTTTTGGAGGTTGGGAAATCATCAAATGACTCCTCCCGCTCTGGAGTTTCAGACTTCTACTGACTAAAAACTACCTATGTTTCTTCTTAGCCCTTTGTGTTGAGGCAGCGGTATCTCTTTCGAAAAACCCGCAGCCCCGTTCTCCTGTAAATAATCAAAAAGTGCAAACAAAGCGAGGCCTTCAATATGCTTTCAATGCATGTTTACAGATTAATTTAATGATAAATTACTTCGTGACTCTTTATACGGTTCCTGTGTCAATTAAAAGAATATTATTGGTCCCATTCAACAGCTTTTCACTCACATAAAAAAACTCCCGGCCTCCCGTGGCAATACCGTATCGCAGCGATCCACGTTTATACTAGCCTACGGGCATACAATTGACTGCATCACTCTGTACAGTTTAAAATTAATTGATACTATAAAACTAACTACTTTATTTGAATTGTTTTTAAAGCTGCGTAAAAGCATTGAACATTACTAGAGTCAGTAGAAATATATATGCAACGTTTACATGTACTTTTCGCCTCCTGTATTGATTTCATTTTCATATTACGTAACAAAACTAGTATTTTGGAACCCATGTTATAACAAAATGGGTCATAATATCTAAAATATAATAGCAATACTAATATGTAGCAATCAATATTTCACGAGAAATTCGTGTTTGAAATTTGCCAAATGTATACATATTTATTGCTCGTAACTGCATGTAGTTTCAGTGCAAGCTCAATAAACAAGTTCATTGATAGTTAAGGAATTTTTTTAAATTCTATGATTTATCTACTTCAATTCAATGTTCTGTGGAGATTAACATTACCAGTTAGACATAACAACTACAACTCTGAAATCCTCAAGGGTTAGAGGGCAGAGGCATAGGTATCTAAAATAGGTACACCCACATTTCGCCAGATTTGTGTAAGTGACATTTTATTAAAAAAATATTTTTTTCACCAGGAGAGTCTGGACAACTCAAGTGAAGAAAATTCTGCAGAACTTACCTTCAGTATAATTATGGATCATTGGAAACCCTTATTTACACAGTAGTCTGAAAGTTATCAATGTTAATTTATGTCAAAATTCTTCAAACAGAGCATTGTAATAAGACGCAAGACCTCATCATTTCATTTCCTCATAATATTTACTCTTCTAAACTTGTTTACTGTTTTGCGACGTAATCAATTTTTGTGTATTTCATACTTACCTACATACGTCAGAAATGACGTGAAGCGAAGTACGGAAATAAATTATCCACTTCAGGATTTTTTATAGAGTCTATGAATGAAGTCTTTCTTATCATCATTCTCTTGTCTTAATCCAATTTGGGGTCGGTGCAGAATGTATTTTTCTTTCAAACTTCTCTATAACTCGTTTTTGTCAAATAATCCTTTATATCAGCGTGTCTTTAGTCTTCTTTTACTCTTACAGAGAGTAAAGGAAGACGATTTATTCAGATTCATACTTTAAAATTACCTCGCGACATTTTTCTTATTACTTTGCATCACACGACAACCGATTACCACACCACTTTCAAACTTCCTCTTATGTACTTATATGGAAAAAAATTATTATTTCTGAAGAATCAAATCTGGCGGAAATGTAGAGATGATGATGATGTGGTGTCTAGTTATTAAAACATTTAATGGAGTTTACTTCATGCATGCTAGTTAGTTTATGACTGTAGAAAATGTCTGAATCTTTGTTTTTCGATGTCATCACCTTTCTGCTCTTGTTCCATGTCATTTGGGGTTGACGCAACACGTTGTTTTCTTCCAATTACTCCTTTTTCCTCATATCTTTGGTCTTCCTCTTCTTCCTTTTCCATCAATATTTACATGCGTCACTGTTTTGGTCACATGTGTTGTTTCACAATATCATACGGAGACATACGACTCGTTTTGATATTTTCTGTAACAGGGAAGCCTTTTACAGAAAATATGAATAGGAGTCGTCTGTCTTTAAAGTTATCCTTATATTTCTTAGTTTTTTAAAATGATCACCATTATAAAATAACGAAAAACAAACTGGCCCATAATTTCGTCTTATGTTGATAGGGAGAGATCCTATCATTCTGGTGTCACACCTATTTCAAATTGACGAGTTTTCGTTTATTTTCCATTCACTTGGACACGGTATCCTATTGAAATAAAACTATCAATCAGCTTAGCCGATTATCTACGCACTGTCGAGCATCTGATTGATTTATAAAAATAAGTGTTAAGGTAATCCTAGGACCTTTGTTGTCATGATGATTTGAAAAGCAAATGAAGAACGTAAAGGAAATGTAAGGCCACGTCTACGGGTTGCTCACCGTCCGTCCGTCCTATGACGATGACAAGCCTCAAAGAGATGTCAGCAACATTGCAGGGGCCCGCAAGGACCGACCGACGCCTGTCGGGACTACGGGTTATTCGAAAGAGATATGGTGGCCCCGGACACAAAGGGGAAAGAAGGAACATGGGTGGTTTTTAGTTCGTAGAAGTCTTACACTCACTATAGCGCAAAAAAGGCCACGTCTACGGTTAACCTGATGGCTATATAATATAATATATTTATATAACCATTTTATATAATCTGCATCTCAGAATCGGTTCCGTCGATTTTCATGAAATTTTGTATTCAGGGGTTTCGGGGGCGATAAATCGATCTACTTTGGTTTCATTAAAAAAAAAAACGAGTAATGCTCGGTCTTCTAAGTACTACGTTATTTTGACACTAGATATGAGCCTAATTACAAATGCTGACTGGCGATCATTTGATGTAAACGAAGCTTAAAAAATAAAAAAAATCATCTTTTCTGCGAACAAAATTGTGTTTCCCAAAATATAGCAGAAACATTCACATAAATAATAAATCTTTTCCATGCTCTTACAGCCTCAGGCCAACATATAAATATCAACTTTACCTAAATAAGATCCTTAACATCAAACAAATTGTACGAACAATAAAATGGAAACCTCCCGGGAGTATTTATCCCAACAGCCTTTGGTTATCAAAAATTATTAGCGATAAACTCCAATGTTATATATTTTCTACGAAATTACGCCGTAACGCTTTAGTATAATGAAATTATGAGATCTATAAAATGGTTAATAGGAGCGATTAATCTTATGATCCGGTAGGCGAAAAGTATTGGAAAGTTTGAGTAAGCTTTCTTCAAAGTACAGTAGGTACTTATCATTTTATTGTGCTTGAAGACTAAGTACTATTTTGTACTTAATCTTTGCTTGAAGTAGGTGAGTAACCCGTCGGGGCTGCGGGTTGTTCTAAAGAGATACCGCGGCCTCGGCACAAGAGCTAAGAAGGAACATGGGTGGTTTTTAGTCAGTAGAAGTCTGACACTCCCTTCCGCTCTGCCCGAGAGTGGGAGGGGTTATTCGATGATTTCCCACCCCCCAAAAAAAAAAGTAGGTTTGTTAAGTAGGTTCAGGTTAAGCCTCGCTTACATAAGTTAGTCCGTGGATGGGTGATCAATCATTGGTTACCGAGTTTCCTCCGTGTCTCGCAAAGGACGTTAAGCCATTGGATTGGTGACGGTTCTCATTTATAGATCTCTGATAATCGTTATAGAAAGTCTGACAACCAGTCTTACCAAGAGCTATTTTTAATTATCCGGTACTAACTCTCCCCATGTAAAATACTCATATTCAGCTGAATCCAGTAAGATTGGAAGCTGACCCTAACATAGTTGGAAAAAGGCTAGGATGTAAATAATAACATAGGGCCGGGTGGTTTTAAAAATAACCACCTAGAGATCTGATTAGATACTAGATGCAGAGGTTACAACGGCGGTGGATTACGTGGCGGATTACGGCCCCTACCTGTTAGAGGTAATGGGCCGTAATCCACCACCTAGGCACAATGCGCACGTCTTTCATATCCTCGATATTTTAGTCCAACGACCTGTCCCCTCGCAATGTTTTTCTTCACCGCTTTAATTGATAACATTGATGATGAACATCATCAAATGACTCCTCCCGCTCTGGTCGCGGGAACAGAAGGGAGTGTCAGACTTGTACTGACTAAAGTCCACCCATGGTCCTTCTTAGCCCTTTGTGTTCCGAAACCCCGGGATGTAACATGCCTGTTGAGCTTCATATTTTTCTTCAAAAATAGTGATAACATCATAACCACTGCTTTTCTTAATCATTCCACCTTAGTAATTACCTCCCAACGCAGATTAAACAGAAGTCGTTAAACTAGTTAACTCAATTAATGGGTCTAGCCAACGATTAACGCCTGATACAGACTGCAAGCAATTACTAAGAGCAGCCACTGCGAACGCATCGGAATAATTGCTCAAAGCGCAGAATATTATGCACAATAATTATTCTACTGCGATAAGGAATGATTTTAGTAAAGTAAGTAATCAAGTAAAGAAAGAAAGGAAGAAAACTGGTTTATTATAAATGGTGTAAAAGTACCCTTAACGAAGCCGAAAGACACTTGTGTTCCTCCTCATATTTTTTTTGTTCTAGAAAAAAGTTCCAAAGGACCATGGGGGATTTTGTATGAACCGCGTCCCCACCCTCAACAGGTTTGAAACCAGTGCCATTCGATGCGCCTGGTAAGTAAGTTATTTTTTTTATTATGACGAGTTTTTTCAGAAACGTGGGGTTTACCTGGAATACTTAAATATATCCATCAAACCTAACTTTTCCAATGGCAACATTTTTTCAAATCTGGGAGGTCCAACAGATTTGGTACTAGTGTCATTCGAACCGCACATAATTCAAGAATGTCGCCTTAGTAAAAAAAACCTTATTATATAGGCGCTTCGAATGACACTAGTCCCAAACCTGTTGGACCTCCCAGACTTGAAAAAATGTTGCCATTGGAAAAGTTAGGTTTAGTGGATATATTCAAGTATTCCAGGTAAACCCCACGTTTCTGAAAAAACTCGTCATAATAAAAAAATAACTTACTTACCAGGTGCATCGAATGGCACTGGTTTCAGACCTGTTGGTGGGTGGGGACACTTTTGCTCATGGTCCTTTCACAGCTGTTTTTTTTAATACTAGTTTTTCAGGTTTAACTTTATTTAAATTACCTCCATGACCCGTTGACTATTCAAAGCATCCACTAGCACACTGTTTTAAGACTACTTCATTGAGTTTTACCGTAAAATGTGATTTTTAACCTAAAAAAAAAATTGTTTCCCAGTAATAAATTTGGCGTAGGGTTACTAAGTTTGGTGTACAGAATGCTTGGTTGACGGCTGTGTGAACGGTATGTTTACACCCTGTAGATCTATCTGCACAGGTCGCTAAGAAAATAAATGGTTTGACGCACCGAGTGTTCTGTAGGTGGAATGAGAACATGTTTCTCAAATTTTCATGTTGTGTAGTCATAACTCGTTTATTTTTCTGAGTTAAGCAGAATCATAAGTATCACTACGTTATTATGTATGAACGTTTCCTATCACCGTTTCAAAATTGACACTTACAGGGTTTCCAAAATATTGTTGCACTATTGTATCAAATATGGGCAAGTCAATAAGTAGAGTGAAAAATAAAATAATGAGATTCGATTTATCTAGGGTGTAAAAGTACCCTTAACGCAAACGAAGGGCTCTTGTTCTCCCGTCGGGGCTGCGGGTTGTTCGCAAGAGATACCGCGGCCTCGACATGAAGGGCTAAGAAGGAACATGGGTGGTTTTTAGTCAGTAGAAGTCTGACACTTCCTTCCGCTCTGCCCAAGAGCGGGAGGGGGGTTATTTGATGATTTTCCACCCGTCCAAAAAAAAAAGGGCACTTGTTCTCTCTACCACTGCGATCATTTTTTTTGTTCTAGACCATACCCGGAAACCTCCTAGTTACGGAGATAATATGTGAAAAATTTGGAACTTTGACCCCCAGTTCCAAATTTTTCACAGCTGTTTTTGTAAATACTGGTTTTTCAAGATATAACTTTACTTAAATTACCTCCATGACCCGTTTACTATTCAAAGCATCCACTAGCACAATGTTTTAACAGTGCTACATTGAGTTTTACCGTAAAATGTAATATTTGACCCAAAAAAAAAGTCGCTTTCCAGCAAAAAAAAATGCGTAGGGGTACTTAGTTTGATATACAGAATGCTTGGTTGTCCGGCTGTGTGATGGGTTGATTTACAGCCTGTATAGGGATAATGAGAAATGAAAAACTTGTGAGACAACATTCTTATCTTCCCTAATTATCGATATTTCCACGGCTTATTAAAGTATTGCCTGTAACATAAGGTTCTCCAACTAATTACCAGTAAACAAATAGGTACCTACCTTTTAATTATTATAATATTTTACTGTTTTTGCAAAAAGTTACATCGTACCTAGTTGATTAATTAAGAGAAAAATTATATTACAATACAACCTACGAGTAATTGACATAAGCGCAGACTATTTAAACGTTTGCAAAATGTTCACCTTTTTAATAATTATTCTTCGTACTCTCGCAAATTGAAATCATGAACAAATGGAAATATTTAAGTGGTTTCTTTTATGTGTTTTATTTATTTTTAAATCAAGTCCATTGATGTAAAATGAATAATTAATTATCATTAAAAGTTTGATATATAATGAGTTGCAATTGCCACGCTTAAGTTATCCTCAAGAGAACCAAATCATCAGATGGATACGTTCGAATATTCCTATAACCGAATCCTATTTAACACCCTAATTCGTATATTGAAAACAATCTTCTTCTTTGTATCGATGATCATCATCATCTGCCTAGCCTTTTCCCAACTATGTTGGGGTGGGGTTCCAGACTAACTGGATGCAGCTGAATACCAGTATTTTACATCGAGCGGCTGCCTATCTGACCTCCACAACCCAGTTAATACTGGGTAATACGATACTCTTTGCTAAGACGGGTTGTCAGACTTTCAGGTCACTGACTCCTGTGACGACTGTCAAAATGGCAGTCGGGATGGCAGTATGTCAGTCGGGACCAACAGCTTAACGTGCTTTCCGAGGCACGGACGAAACTCTATATGAAATGGGTGGTCACCCATCCACAGACCAAGACAGTTAGAAAATATGAAAGACTTGAAAATCGTAACAGCGCGCAGCGTAGAATTAATAATGACAAACAGGAAAATACATAGAGACGGTGATACATTATTATTATATTATTTAAAAAAAATGATTTTGATATTTGGTTTCAGGTACGATTGGAGTAGAATAAGTTAGGACTTAACGGTTAGGTAATACTTACTCTTGCTCTGTAGCTAGGCTTTGAATAAAGCATCTGTTTTAATTAAGGTTGCTGTCTCAAAAGACATTGAAAGTTTTGGTTTCTACATTAAATTTGAGTTATTGAGTTATTTCAATACTTGTTAACAAAACAACATTACCTATAAATAATACCACAGAAACTACGCATAACATGAGACATACCTTCGAACGGATAGAGCTCGCAGCTCTGAACAATTATAACAAGCATAACTCCCTGAAAATTGCACAAACATTTTCTGGTTGAAACTGATTTTCTGCGTTAACTTTTAAACTATCGTGCATGAGGAAATATGAAATGTAATAGGGATTTAGTTAAAACCTTCAGTCACGTAGTTGAAAGAATAGTAGTTTTGACATAAGTTGGGGAACTTTGTTATTACAGTCGAGGAGGAATTTACATCCGAGCCGCAGGTGAAGTTGTTCTGGAGCCGAGAACTGCAATAGCCCTTTTTGTTTTTTTTTTTTGGGGTGGGAAATCATCAAATGACTCCTCCCGCACTGGGCAGAGGTTTAGGGAGTGTCAGACTTCTAGTGACTAAAAACTACCCATGTTCCTTCTTAGGCCTTGTGCCGAGGCTGCGGTATCTCTTTCGAACAACCAGCAGCCCAACTACAATAGCCCTCAATCGACGCTTTTCAATACACTTTTGAAAAAATCAAATAATAAAACGTAGGTACGTATTTTTTTAAATAATAAACAATAGCGTGGAAATTGGCAGAGACTCTTACACCCACAATGTGTAAAGTCTTACTGTACACGATAATGATGATGAATAAACAAGAACACAACTTACCAGATATCCTCTTAATATGCAGCTGTGTCGCAAAGTTGTTCCCCATTTGCGACACATAGCTGTCCTTCTTGCTGGAAAGCTGGATACTGAAGCCATCAGACTCTAAGGAGGCCCTGGGGGCTTTGGCAGCTTGTACGGCCTTGTTACAGACCGGGGTAGGGACCACCTTGGCCAGGGCGGCCTCCTGGGATCCAGTGCTGTCGCGGCGACGACTTTTGTGGTCAAGCAACATGCTTGGCGTGCACCCCATGTTGGCACTACACTTTGGCACTAACACTCACACTGAACTTTGATAGCATTGTTTTATCTGTAACAAGGAAAGGGGTAGCGTTAGACATTTCATTATTTTCACTATTATATAAAGTTTGAGAGCGGTGGTGGACCAGTGGTTGCGGACTTACGAACAGTAAGTTATGGGTTCGAACCCAGGCAGGCGCATTACTTTGTGTAATTTATTTCATCACCACTGCTTTCAAAACGGTGAAGAAAACATCGTGAGGAAACCGGTGGCATGTCTTAGAACCAAAAAAATCAAAGATATGTGACATCTACCAACCCGCACTGGGCCCGCGTGGTGGATTATAGCCCATCCCTCTCCTAGAGAGGAGGCCTGAGTCCCTGCAGTGGGAACATTATAGGCTGATGATGATGAGCTTTTATGCAGGAGGTAATCTTCGAATCTACTCATCAAAGATACCACCGATGAATGTTTTATAGTAGATTTAATTAAATTAACAATAATAAAGCCGTGGGCATTAGCTAGTTATCTTCCTACCCTAGTTCCTCCCATGTTACTAGAATCTAATCATTTACAAAATGTTCATTTTCAGTATTTTTGTTGCTCTTTTCGGTTGTGAATTGCGTCATCCGTTTCCTTGGTAGTTTCAGAGAAAAGCTGCCAGAGTTATTTAAGAACTCTGGTTCTGCAACTGAATATGGGTGCCATTTGATTCCAAAACCAGTCTGGCGATACTCTAAATATGAACTTGAAGATAGTTATGTTATCTACCTACCAACCCGTTCAGATTTTGCGTATATAGGGTGTAAAAGTACCCTTAACGCAAACTTAGTCTTGTTCTCCCCACCACTGCGATCATTTTTTTGTTCTAGACCATACCTGGGAACCTCCTAGTTGCGGAGATATTGGGGGTCAAAGTTTCAAATTTTTCACAGCTGTTTGTGTAAATACTAGTTTTCAGGTTATAACTTTACTTAAATTACCTCCATGACCCGTTTACTATTCAAAGCATCCACTAGCACAATGTTTTAAGAGTGCTACATTGAGTTTTACCGTAACATGTGATTTTTGACCCAAAAAAAAATCGTTTCCCAGCAAAAAAATTTGCGTAGGGGTACTTAGTTTGATGTACAGAATCCTTGGTTGACGGCTGTGTGATGGGTTGATTTACACCCTGTATGAATGAACACTCTCGTTGAGCGTTAAAAGGGTTGAATCGGAGACATCTATGTCGTAGATAACTTTGAAAAGTATTACGTGAAGAACGGATAGGTTCTTTGCCCGATTACTACTTCGAAAAAAAAGTAATAAATATCTTCTATCTTCATAAACCCTTATTATGTTCGTCACAAAGTAAGGAAGGAAAGTTTTCCTATAAAACATAATGCCATAAACTCTTTGTATCAGTTTCAGAGTGGCTCAATAAGTCTCAGCTTACGGCTACTTACCGTTGGGATAAGTTTTTTAATTATAACTTCATGTTCTTATATTTCTTTTTTGTTTGTAGTGGTTTGTTTACTAATAACAACGACAAACCCGTTTTATTTGGGGATCAGAAACGAAAAAATATGTAGTACTAGGAGTTGTCAGCGGCTTCGCCCGCTCCAACTCGAAAATTATCCCACGGGAAGATAAAATCGGGATAAAAACTATCCTATGTGTTAATCCAGGTTATAAACTATCTGTGTACCAAATTTTACCCAAATCCGTTCAGTAGTTTTTGCGTGAAAGAGTAACAAACATCCATCCATCCATACATAATACAAACTTACAAACTTTCATTTTTTATAATATTAGTAGGAAGTAGGATATTAGAAACTATAGAGATTGAAGTGTTAGGCAGAGGTGTCATCATCATCATCATCATTTCAGCCATAAGACGTCTACTGCTGGACATAGGCCTCCCCCAGAAGAGGGGGGATTTGCCATAATCGCCACGCTTGGCAGGCGGGTTGGCGATCGCAGTATGGTTGTTACGAAGGCACAAAGAATGCTGCTGCCCATTCTCTTGGTAAGTCTCTTAGTCGCCTCTTACGACACCCACAGGAAGATATGGGATGGTGCTATTATTTACGTCCGACACCATACGGAACACGACGGACCACGAGCAGAGGTGTATCTAATAGTAAACCGAAATTAGGCCAGTTACGTTTTAAGTCTAATATAATATGGGGCGTGCCTATTGCCATCAAATGGCCAAACATCCACACTCGGAGACTGCCACTCAGAAATTCCTGATAGATAAACCCTATAATACTTTGCCAGACCCGGGAATCGAACCCAGGACCAGCAGCTCAGCAGTCGCAATTGACCACTAGGCCAATGGGGCATTGAATGAATTTAAGAGTTTTAATAAGTAAAGAAGATAAATCTAAAATTGAAGAGCTCGTGGCTTAATAAGAACTGCCACTCGGGTCGATCTTTAGGTAAAGCTGTGCTTGCCTAGGTCGGTCTGTGGATGGGTGACCGCCTGACATACCGAGTTTCCTCCGTGCCTCGGAAAGCACGTTAAGCTCTTGGTCCCGGCTGCCATATATAGATCTTTGGCAGTCGTTACAGGTAGTCAGTGACCTGAAATTCTGACATCCAGTCTTACCAAAGAGTATCGTTTTACCTAGTATTAACTGGGTTGTGGAGGTCAGATAGGCAGTCGCTTCATATAAAATACTGGTATTCAGCTGCATCTGGTTAGACTGGAAGCCGACCCTAACATAGTTGGGAAAAGGCTAGGCAGATGATGAGAGAAGATAAATCTAAAATAACGTTATTATCAACGTCACACGGCCTTAGAAAATCTCATTTATTAGGAGTAAAATGTAGTGCCACAGTTTTAGAGGTCTTAGAAATGCGCTATTTACGGAGAATACTTATCTCCTTGGCAACAAATCTACCGACGAAGTAGGTATTTCTTAGCATAAATTATTTTGACGTTGATAAGGATAATTTTAACATTTAATGAAAAGAAAAGGCAATGGTAAAGGTAGTAATTGAGTCTGTTCTGGTTATTAAATTAGTTTAATACTTATAGGCTAGCTGTTTTATTGTCGACCATATTATGTTCGCTTTATATCAGACTAGCTGATGCCCGCGGCTTCACCCACGTGGATGTCGGTCAAATTATATACTAAAACCTTCCTCTTGAATCACTCTATCTATTAAAAAAAACCGCATCAAAATCCGTTGCGTAGTTTTAAAGATTTAAGCATACATAGGGATATAGGGACTGAGAAAGCGACTTTGATTTATACTATTATGATCATGTAAACTGTAACATGTAAACTCACATACACCAATACCCAGACCCGATACAACTATCTATCTGTAGGCCATACAAATATTTGTTCCGTAGCGTATCGTACCGTCAATTAGTACCTTTCTTTATCGTGTGTTTATTGTTATAACCTGTTGTCAGAACTTTTGCCGCCCCTAGGCCTCGGGCTTAACTTTACATATCGTCAAGAATTAACTCTACGGCATGCTAGTTTTCGCACGATGTTTTTATTCACCGGAGAAAGTGAGCGGAGCCGTCGGGGCTGCGGGACCCCTCGGGGCTGCGGGTTGTTCGCAAGAGATACCGCGGCCTCGACATAAAGGGCTAAGAAGGAACATGGGTGGTTTTTAGTCAGTAGAAGTCTGACACTCCCTTTCGCTCTGCCCAAGAGCGGGAGGGGTTATTCGATGATTTTCCACCCGCCAAAAAAAGCCAATGATTAGGTACAATACGCAGTTACGCACATGAATCTAAAAAAAACCGGCCAAGAGCGTGTCGGGCCACGCTCAGTGTAGGGTTCCGTAGATAATAAAATATTATGTAAACGAAGTTAAAAAAAAATACGGGCAAATGAAACTTGACCTCTGGATTGTATAGGCGCTCATACGATTCAGGGACCAAATTATATTGGTTAACTGCAGTTTCCATCTGTTGTTTCCATCCAAGTTCAAAATAATTTTCCTAGAAAGTCCTTATAAAGTTCTACTTTTCAGATTTTTTTCGTATTTTCTAAACTTATGGTTCAAAAGTTAGAGGGGGGGGGACGCTTTGTTTTTTACTTTTGGAGCGATTATTTCCGAAATTATTGACATTATCAAAAAATGATTTTAGTAAACCCCTATTCATTTTTAAATACCTTTCCAACAATATATCACACATTAGGGTTAAAATTAAAAAAAAAAACACTTCCCACTTTACATATAGGGGGGCTACCCTAATAAAACATTTTTTTCCAATTTTTATTTTAGCACTTTGTCGGCGTGATTGATACACATATTGGTCCCAAATTTCAGCTTTCTAGTGCTAACGGTCACAGAGATTAAGCGAGGACGGACAGACAGACAGACAGACATGGCGAAACTATAAGGGTTCCTAGTTGACTACGGAACCCTAAAAATCAGAGGACCGTGACTTGGGACCTTTCGAACTCGAGACCTTTTATTTGGTAGTTCGACGTGACACACTACTAGACTGCAATTGAAAGCTAGCAGCTAAAGCTATATTTTGTACCTATTAAACGTGCGTATCGCTCGTTTATTGTGTAGGTATAAACGCGCGGAAAAAGTAACAATCGCGATTACACAAACGAATTTCAACATTATTGTTATTTAACTTCGTTCACGAAATTTCCTCACAAACTTTTTAATGAAATAAAAACATCATAATAGGGCCACAACAACACAAAAGAAAAGCAAAAATCTTTTACATAATTGACGTAACAATTTTATTTGTCAGGTTATGTAATTTCGCTGGGGGCACGTTGAAACTGACCGCTTTTCTAAGAAATCCTCCCCTAAGGCGATGAGGTACGGATTCCTTTTAAAACGGTCTGTATATAAAATAAATATAATGATGACAAACCTTTTTAATGGGACACTGGTTTCATAATATCTTGATCTTTCTACGAGAAATTTTAACGGTAATTTTTGGTTGGTTTTTCCTACTCACTTATTATTCGAATGTTTTTGTCTTCTAACACAGGTCTCATCTAGCTCAGGAGTCATAGTTTCAATTGGTAATGTATAACCTTTAGGCAATTTAAAAAATATATTCTTATAAGATACATTAACATAACAGAGGAGGTCTTGGCTAAATAATACCAGCCACTCGGGTCGATATTTAAGTTAAGTGGCCCTTGCGTAGGTTGGTCTTTGGATGGGTGACCACCCATTACATACCGTAGCTCGCTAAGCTCGTAAAGCCAATGGTCCCGGCTGCCATTTGAATATCTTTGACAGTGGTTACAAGTAGTACGTAGCCCAAAAACCTGACAACCAGTCTTACAAAAGGGTGTCGTATTGCCCAATACTAGTGGGATTTCAGATAGGCAGTCGCTCCATTTAAAGTGCTGGTTTCAGCGGAATGCCACGGCCTTAGCCTCAGAATGCGGAATTCGGTTAGTTAGACTGAAAGCCGACCCCAACGTAGTTGAGACAAGGCTAAGCAGATAAAGTACTGCTGAATATCGCTTTTAAACCATCTAAGGTATATAACCCATTTTCTCTACAGAAAATAAAACGGAAAATAACACTGTATATCCTTTAATTATGAAGGTACGTGTTATTTACTTGGGTAGCCTGTGTTAACCACATTTTATGTTCCTTTTACACCTAGCGTTGTTTATACTTACATGGTTGGTCGGTCATCGGAGAAACCATGGGCGACCATCCTTAACGGTTATTCGGAACGGAAAACAAATTAACCCTACGGGATTATGAATATTAAGCTGGTTTTATTTTATTTATTTATTTATTTTGTGTGTCTCTGGGGAGAGACAAAGACAACGAGTTTGGAAAGTAGCTGCTGTGTTGTTGAGAATATTTAAATAGGTATACCTACGCAATTATACGAAACGGAAGAATTTGCTATCGAAATATTTAAAAAAATAAATATTATGATTGTAATTCCCAAAAGGTCGGTGAGAGATGCAAGTACCTACCTATATAGGGCGTAAAAGTACCCTTAACGCAAACGAAGGGCACTTGTTCTCCACACCATTGCGATATTTTTTTGTTCTAAACCATACCTGGGAACTTTCTAGTTACGGAGATATTGGGTGTCAAAGTTCCAAATTTTTCACAGCTGTTTTTGTGAAAACTAGTTTTTCAGGTTATAACTTTACTTAAATTACCTCCATGACCCGTTTACTATTCAAAGCATCCACTAGCACAATGTTTTAATAGTGCTACATTGAGTTTTGACCCAAAAAATAAAAATTGTTGTCCAGCAATAATTTTTGCATAGGGGTACTTAGTTTGATGTACGGAATGCTTGGTTGACGGCTTTGCGATGGGTTGATTTACACCCTGTATACTTCCTAAACCTACCTACTCAGTAAAATATTTGCTTACTATGTGGCCTTAGATTTACATAGTTTTATCAATTAATTAAGCCAACGCTTGATTAGTTACGGGTATAACAATCAAACTAAAATAAGTATCATTTTCACTCCCATAAGAGCAAACAATTTAATTTGTAAGTATTTCACAGAAAATGAAATAATCAACACATACCCGAGAAATGTGAAACAATAAATTCTCCTTTCTAGCACACTTGTGTTGAAAAAGCTGTAGGGTTCTAATTAAAATGTGTTTCTTTGAGTTGCTTACGGAATGTAACAAGGGTATAAATAATGTGGTTTTCGAATATAAATGTGAAAGGAATGTAAAACTGCGGAACATACGGGATTTTTGTGGGTACCGTATGACGTTAACCAATCTGAACAGCTTGCAAGTTTTGCTTTCAATTTTTTTATTAGAATATCTTCATAATTACAGAAACTAGGATCGATCTTTAGGTTAAGCCGCGCTTGTTTAGGGTAGTCTGTGGATGGATGACCACCCATTGCGTACCGACTTTCCTCCGTGTCTCGTAAAGCACGATAAGACTTTGGTCCCGGCTATCATTTGCAGTCTTTGACAGTCGTTACGGGTGGTCTGTGACCAGAAAGTCTGGCAACCAGTCGAAGGGGTACCCTATTAGTCAGTACTAACTGGCTGGGTTGTTGAGGGCAAATAGCTAGTAGCTCCATGTAATGCTGGTATGCATCCGGTTAGACATCAAATGACTCCTTCCGCGCAGAGCGATAGGGAGTGTCAGACTTCTACTGACTATAACCCAAACATGTTCCTTCTTAGTCCTTCGTGTCGAGGCCGCGGTATCTCTTCCGAACAACCTGCAGCCTCGACGGGCGTCAGCCCTTGTAGGGCCCCTACAATGTTGCTGACATCTCTTTGAGGCGCGCATGGAACACGAACGCGACGTCGACACGGCCTGTCGTCGTCATAAGATGGACGGACGGCGAGCTAGCAGACTGGAAGGCCCTAACATAGAAGTTAGGAAAAGGGTAAGTTGGGATGATCTCACATTGATGTGGCAAGTAGCATCCTAAATGAAAATTCTGGAACGCGCTACCCCTTGGCATTAAAAAAGCGGAAAGCAAAATGGCTTACAAAAGAACTGTGCGGAAGCACTTTTTAAAATCGGACTGAATCACTCATAATGTGTGGTGGTAGTCATGGTAATTATTGTTTGGTTTCTCGTTATTTGAATTATTTGTATGTATTATAATATTTATTAGTTTATTTAATTCCATCTTTATATAACTGTATTAGTATGTACCATTTATGTAGGTATATTAATTTATGTTAACAAAATAGTTCGTTTAGTATCTCCTAATTTATTTATATTTGTACTCTACCACAGTGCTGTCCGATTTGACCCTAAGGTTGACTGGTAGAGAATGCCTTGTGGCATTAAGTACGTCTATGTACCACGTTTGTGCATGAAGTTTAAATAAATAAATAATAAATGTACCATCATTTTTCCATGGTTAGATTAGTAGAACAAATGCCACTCAAAATCCTTTGACTATAATTTATGACTTAAACTTTCAAACTATTATAATGTAAATGATTATACGACCATAAAACTAATGAGAGGTTGTAAAAATTGTAGTACACTACTATCTTCTAATTATCTTCGGGACAGGTGTTACTTAAAAGTGGCAAGATGACGTCATCCCATTAGAACAAAACCATTAACCTCCTTTATTTAAAAGGTGGGAAAATACAGCGAGATTTTCTATAATGAAGCCAAATGAAGATAAATTGGTATAATGATCTTTTGGCTCTTGAATAACTTCGACAGTGAGCCATGTAATAAGAAACTGTGTAATGAAATAACAAAACATCATGCCTATTATCCTTGAAGGGTTATGCAGAGGCGTACCCAATTATACTATTTCATATTTTACCATCTATGTTAAGCCTATGGCTATGTTAAGCCTATTGCCATCAACCTGGCACAAATCCAGTCTCCGTGGCTACTAATGTACAAATCCTGGTGAAAAATCCAATAACAATTTAATTTACCCGAGCTGGGAATGGAACTCAGTAGTCGCGATTGCAACAACAAAACCAACGAAGAAGTCTATAATAGGGGATCGGACAAAAAAAACGAATTAGTCCGTCAGATAGATTTCCAAAAAATATTCATCACATATTTTTTATTTTTTCACATAAACAAAAAATGAAGACGATACAGTGCTTCGAAAACTCGTGAACTCCTCGAACGAAAACGTCATATTATGTCAGTACATTTTTTACCTACAAATGACGTCACAAGGGGACTCATGATCTTGGACGCGTTTTATCTTCGTCAATTTTTATTAATTAGATAAAACAAAAAACACGTATCCAATATTTTTCGATAATCTAACTGACGGACTAATTAGAATCATATTTTTTTGACTCAGTCCGATCCCCTATTATTGAAATCAAAATTATATTACTGCACGCATTTGGATGAATGAAGTATTTGATGTAACAAACATTTATCAATCCATAATAAACTGTCACATCTATAATAGTGGCAGATTCAAATAAGTGACAAGTAAAAAAGAATAAAGATTCTTCGTAGACCGAGCATTCGTCTCTTGATTTTCATTTGTTGAGAAAGCAATGGCCAAACGCAATCCTGTCTTCATCATTAGTCAACCGAAAAAATCTTGGCAATCGGGCGGGCTCAAACAAAAAGCCGGTAATATAATTTCACGGATCCACGCAATACTCGTGTTTTATCGAATCCCACGAGGATGATACAAAGGGTTAATGCCCTCCAAATGCAGAGCTAATAACTATGAAAGATGTCTGCTATTCTATGAAATTATTTTCAGTTGTAAGGCAAAGTGCCAAGCCCGTCGGGGCTGCGGGCTGTTCGCAAGAGATACCGCGGCCTCGACATGAAGGGTTAAGAAGGAACATGGGTGGTTTTTAGTCAGTAGAAGTCTGACACTCCCTTTCGTTCTGCCCAAGAGCGGCGATGATTTTCCACGCGCCAAAAAAAAAAGGCAAAGTGGCAAAGCAAGCGGTGGCGTTACAATGCGTCGAGAGTACTATCGAGTACAGTTACCAGCACCAATATGTATTACCTGAAGAAGCTTAAAAGTGATTCTCTGTTAACGTGTTGCGCTACGCTTTCAGGAACATAGGATTTAGGAAGCCATAGTTTTACGAAATAGGTGTGGTGGAATAAAAACCACCTATGTTTCTTAGCCCTTTATACTACCGCGGTATCTCTTGCGAACAACCCGCAACCCCGACGGGAACAACCCGCAGCCCCGACGGGAAATAGGTCATATATCAAGTGTATACATAGTTTTGATCGTGACTGACACAAGGCATTCATGTAAAAAGCGTCTGAAAATAATATTTTTTTAACGTTACTTATTTTAACAGAAAATGCAATTATTATCAATAAATGATTTTGTTATAATACAATTTGCTCTAATCACATAACAGATATACTTTTTAAATTTAAATATTTGTACGTCTTTTATGTTTGGAAATTAACATCTAACAATAGTTAAATGGAAAAAAACTGTCAAGAATTCTAAATAACCCCAGTGATAAAGAAGGATAAACGGTATTAAGAAACTGAGGTCAGTGGCCAAATAACAAAAGCTTTCACCAAGTATTATTATAACAAGCAAAAACCCCATTATAATAAAACACTACTTATCTAAAATTATTTCTTACACCACCCACAGTAAAAACTTGTCTTTACGACTGTACTTACATTCATACCCGCCTAAATATGAGAGGGGTATCATCCCTCACTGGCTTTCTCTGACATTTATTTACAACCTTCACAAATAAAAGAGACATGAAAAAGATTTTTCATGATACTCTGAAGAAAACTCTCGTGAAAACTTTTCTTTTTGTACTTCTGTAGTAATTTTGTTATTTGTTTTAAAAAATACGACAATCATTTTTAAAAGGTAATTGGCTTACCTTGTTGCCTTTTTCATGTTTCAAAAGGGAATAAAAATGTTTAATAAGGCATTTTAAAATGTTCAATGAACAATAGAACTTGACTTTCACGGGGCACAAATCCGTACACCGTGGCTGTTACTGAGAAATTCCTGATTGAAAAACCCAATAACACTTTTCCCGGCCTGGAAATCGAACCCAGGACTCCATGCTCAGCAGTCGCACTTGCAACCACTCAAACAACGAGGCAGTCAAGTATATATTATTCATTTCAATTTTGCCATTTTAGATGTTAAAACTTTTTACCCTACCGATTCATACCTATTTTGCTTTTAAAATGACTATCAGCGCATAGCATTTTCTTCCCCTCACCCAATACGTCATATGGTTGATTACCAACCCTACTTGGTAATTTGCAACATCGAGGTCTATAATAGGGGAGGCCCCTTGCAAAGTAACATGTATAAAGCTGTGCTATAAAAGCTTACAGTACGTGTTTGACTCCAAACTTTTGTAAGAGGGTGCGTTTTAGAAGTTAGCAATGTCGCAACGGGCTGTCAATTATTTTGGTGCTTTGAATAATTTGCCAATATTATCCAGTGGTGACGACCCCGACTTACGAACAGTAAGACAGGTTCGAAGCCAGACAGGCGCATTACTTTGTGTAATTTATTTCATCACCGCTGCTCACAAAACGGTGAAGGAAAACGTCGTGAGGAAACCGACATGTCCTAATTCTGCCATTAAAAACCAAAATAGTGCGACATAAAGCAATATTTCATTATTAAAACAATAATCAAAAACATCGTTATAAATGACAGATATTCTAACTTCCTTGACTCTTATTTTCCCATTGCCAACTCACAGAAAGCGACCCTTAACCACGACTACAATTCGTTAATCTATTAAAACTAGCCTTAACAATAGGTACAGGTATAGCCACACAAACATCAAACACACACAGCCACAGTTTTGCACAAAAGCTTTCATATTCCATTAATTAAAATGATTCAAAAGCATTTACTATATCTATCTATATATATAAAAATGAAACCCGTTTTCCGTTGTCACGACTTGGCATGAAAACGGCTTGACCGATTTGGCTGATTTTTTTTTTTAAATGTTCGTTGAAGTTCAAGGATGGTTCTTACGGCGAGAAAAATTCGAATAATGGCCGGAAAAGCCCTAAAACAGCCCTTTTCTTTTTCCCATACAAACGTTTTCTAACTAAAACGTAAAATCAATTTGAGCTTTAATACCCTACCCATAAAGTTCAAGTGTTAGTGAAGAGGTTCCGGGAAGGCAAAACAATTGAGTGACGTTCAGTTGTTCAGTCAACGAATGACAACTTCAAACAGACCATACGACATTATCACAAATAATTACTGTTTCTTTCCCAATAGAAAAACGATTTTTCAAATGGTGTTTGCGTATAATATAAAAATTAATTGCTGTTAGTTAGTCGCGCTAAAACTAGAGAAAGGCTAGACCGATTTGTCTAATTTTGGTTTTGAAACATTTGTGGCAGTCCAGAGAAGGTGAGAAATTAGTAGTATGTAGGTAGGTAGGTAATAGGTAGGTGGTAGGTAGTTGGTACGTAGGCAGGTAAAAGGGCATTGCAACGCACGCGGGGTACAGCTATATTATATAAAAATGAATAGCTGTTCGTTAGTCTCGCTAAAACTCGAGAACGGCTGGACCGATTTGGCTAATTATAGTGTTGAATTATTCGTGGAAGTCCAGGGAAGGTTTAAAAGGTGAGAAAGTGGTAGGTAGGTAGGCAGGTTAGTAGGTAGGGTAGTAAGTAGGATAGTAGAGTAGGTAGGGTAGTCGGTAGAGTAGTAGGTAGGGTAGTAAGTAGGTAGGGTAGTAGGTAGGTCGGGTAGTAGGTAAGTAGGGTAGTAGGTAGGTAGGGTAGTAGGGTAGTAGGTAGGTAGGTAGGGTAGTAGGTAGGTAGGGTAGTAGGTAGGTAGGGTAGGAGGTAGTAGGTAGGTAGGTAGTTGGTACACAGGCAGGTTGTAGGTAGGAAAAAGGGCATTGCAACGCATGCCGGGAACAGCTAGTTACTTAATATAATGAGGTGACAAAACCAATCATTATAAAAGGGCTTTCATTAAGCTTTGTATCCGAGTGTAATGAAAACGAATAATAATCGATTCGAACTCGATTCTGTAAAGTATCGAGTAGGTAGGTAATTTAATTGAAAATGTTGCTAGGAGAGAATATTAAAGAGATGGATGTAGGTAATTAGTAGGTAGGAGCTTCTGGATAAATAATAACAGTTGCGAGGGTCAATCAGGTTAAACCCCGATTACCTAGGTTAGCTGGTCGATGGGTGACCACTCATTTGGCGTAAAGGCCTTGGGTAGTTACAGGTAGTCAGTGGCCCGAAAGTCTGTCTTACCAAGGGATATCGTATTACTCAGTAGTAACTGGTTTTGACTGGAAACCGTCCCCAACATAGTTGAGAAAAGGCTAGGTCTTAGATGATAATGATAATGATCTGATACCTTTCAAATAAAATCAAATGTAATTAATGACATTATACCTATCTGTACTAATCCTACTAATATTATAAATGTGAAAGTTTGTGAGTGTGCGCATAAACGGCTGGACCGATTTGGTTGAAATTTGGTATGAAGATAGGTTATACCCTGGATTAACATATAGGCTACTTTTTATCCCGATTTTCTCTTCCCGTGGGATAATTTTCGAGTTGTAGCGGGCGAAGCCGCTGGCAACAGCTAGTATGTATTATAAACGTGAAATTTTGTTTGGATGGATGGATGTTTGTTACTCTTTCACGCAAAAACTACTGAACGGATTTGAATAAAATTTGGTACACAGATAGTTTATAACCTGGATTAACACATAGGATAGTTTTTATCCCGATTTTATCTTCCCGTGGGATAATTTTCGAGTTGTAGCGGGCGAAGCCGCTAGCAACAGCTAGTAGGCTATATTTAAAACCGCCGACATTTGAAACCGGAGCCGCGGGCAAAGGCTAGTATTGCATATTTTAAAATTAAAATCACACCTTACAGAATTGGCCTGTTTGGCAATCTTTGTTTCCAGACCCATTCAGTACGGAGTAATTAATTAATTCTGTGACGTCATTGTTAAATTAAAAGATTACTGCCACGCAACAAATGTCTCACTGCATTTCAGATTTCAGTATTTTTTTGATTTATGTCAAAAGCTTTTTTCTTTGTTTTGTACCTTAACAGGCACTAAAAAAGACAATTAGAAGTATTTAATTTTTCATTTTTTACCAAAAACGTTTTGGTTTAAAGGGCTTTTTACATTGTGACACATTGTTTTGGCTTACAGCTTTTTACATTGTGCCACATACAACTGAAAGTGCAGGTTTATTTAATTAACGTAACGAAATATCATCACGCCTGTAATCCTCTAAGGGTTAGGCAGTTAACTTGAAAGTCAAACAAAAAAACAAACTAAATCCAGACTCCGTGGATTCTACTGAAAAATGACTATCAAAAATGATGATGCTGATGAATTGAATGAAATGATGATGTAGATGTTTCCTGATGGAAAAATTCTATAGCACTGTGCCTGACCCAGCAATCGAACCCAGAGGGTAGTTGACTAAAACAATCTAATTAGATAGATTTCCAAAAAATATTGGACACATATTTTTTCTTTTTTTACGTAAACAATAAATAAAGACGATACAGTGCTTCGAAAAGTCGCGCGACGTCATAGTTTGGTACATTTTTTACCAGAAAGTGACGTCTCGTCTTGTCACGATCTTTGACACGTTTCATTTTCGTCAATTTTGATTAATTTAATAAATTAATAAACACGTATCAAATATTTTTCGATAATCTAACAGACGGACTAAACAGAATTATATGTTTTTAGTCAGTCAACTACCCGAGGCAGTCCCTTTAAATCATGTGACAAGTATGAACATCAGAACATCATTCCTTTTTTTTTATTTTTTTTGGGGGGTGGGCAGAGCGAAAGGGAGTATCAGACTTCTACTGACTAAAAACCACCCATGGTCCTTTTTAGCCCTTGCGCCAAAACCGCGGTATCTCTTTCGAACAACCCTCAGCCCCGACGGGAGAACATCATTCCTATATTTCTCAACAAGCTTAGCAGAGGTATTTACCCTTGTCTTATAAAATCCAGATTTTCAACTCAATTCCGTGACATAAAAAATATCCCTTCTCCACTGTCTTTTTTTTTTTTTTTTTTTTTGCTAGCCTACTCTGTCCCACTCCAGGGCAAAGGCCTCCCTCCACTCTTTCCACTTTTCGCGAACCCGCGCGTCCTCCTTCCAGTTTTGACGGAATCGATCCAGTTCATCCCGCCATCTCCTTCGTGGCCTGCCGCGACCCCGTCTCACTGTCTACTGCACTTTAATATCAGAGTTCAATTTCAACGTAGAAAGGGAAATCATGCGTTCCATCTCAGACACAGGTCACGTATAGCTCTGTTCGTGACACGAATATAACACGCGGGGTGCATGGCGATGCAACTCGGAGCACGGGATCATAGCGAATCTTGTTTATTATTGAAAATGTCATATTCCTTAGTCTAGTAGAGATATGGGAGTGTGCTGGCGGAATATGTAAGGGATTGACTGGTGGAATATGTGTGTGTTGTGTTTAGTTGTTGTTGCTTATTAGTGGAGGACTGTTTATTGGTCTCGAAGAATACTTTTATTAAGTAATGTGACGTCATTTTGATGACATATTTTAGAGTCGAGGTTGGGCGTTTCGGGAGATGGTCTCCTGGAAAATTTGACGTTCCAAAACTGCTGATTATCCGCGTAATTTGAATAAATGACTTTTCATTTTGGACAAAGGTTAGGGTTAAAAAAAAACTGGCCAAGTGCAAGTCGGACTTGCACATGAAGGGTCCTATACCATTGTAGTAGATATTGAGAGATTTTCCATGTTATTTTAGCACCATAGACTTCCTATAGGTTTTCTTGTAATCTATAAGTTGAACTAATTTCTGTATTTTTTTCAAATTAAGAATTTGATGATAGTTATTGATCGAGAACGTTTGGTCAAGAACACCCTTCCACCCTGTATTTTGATATTTTAATATCAAGCAGATCGATCGAGTGGTAAGCAAACAAGCAACTTTTTTAATAAACCTAGGTACCTATTAATGAAAGGGCTGATTCTTCATTGATTTGATTATAAATAAAAATCGGCGTTCTCATAAAATTAAGTCGAACTTTAATAATATACCAGCACTTCACCCACGCCTTTTTTGCAAGTATGAACATCAGAACATCACACCTTTTTTTTTTTTTTTGGGGTGGGAAATCATCATATAACCCCTCCCGCTCTGGACAAGAGCGAAAGCTAGTGTCAGACTTCTACTGACTAAAAACCACCCATGTTCCTTCTTAGCTCTTGTGCCGAGGCCGCGGTATCTCTGGCGTATAACCCGCAGCCCCGACGGGGAAAACCCGCAGCCCCGATGGGACTTCACCCACGCCTTCGTCCGTAAAATTGTATGACAATTTTACGAACGATTTTTTTAAGTTCGGCAAATTTACATGGTATGAACATAATTTATAGCCTATAGGCTGCGATATTCCCTATAGAAACCACGAATAATATCTCTCTACAAAAGTAAAAAAAAATATCATTAGTTTCGAAGATTACCCCCCTACATACAAACAAATGTAACCTCTCTTTGTAATATTAGATTCATTGACATGCCTGAAACTTGTTAGGGTACTTATAGGTGCGGAGCTAAGTGGTCGTCATGGTATCCACGCTGAAGTAATTAGAGGAGGCTTCCTCACTCACCAATTAGTACAACATAGTTGTAATGTGAGAGCTTACTATGCTACCCTTAATTTGGTTAGTAGATACTCGTAGGTATTATTAATTGAATACTATATGGAAATAGTAATTAGTGTGAACACATCTAGGTTTGCCCGTTGTACTGATTTTAGGACTTAAGTTACAAATTACAATTAGGTACGTAAGTAGGATAGCTACAACTTTTTAAATCTATTATGATTCAAAGTGTTATGGGGGAGGCCTATGTCCAACAGTAGACGTCTTATGGCTGGAATGATGATGATGAGGTACGTAGTGTTCTTGAGTGGAGACCGCGAATCGGCAAGCGTGTGGTATTGGGACGCCCTCAGGCTCGGTGGACCGATGATCTTCACAGAGTGACTGGTAGCAACTGGATGAGAGTTGCCGAAAATCGAGCTGAGTGGCGTAAGATTAAAGAGGCCTATATCCAGCAGTGGATTGCTATAGGCTGATGATGAGGTACGGAGTCTGGAATTTGTGCTCGGTTGATGGCAATAGGCCCGCCCCCTGTAAAATAACTGGCGATATGTGGGTGTACTATTGGGTAGCTATCTGCGCAACCCTTCGAGAATTACAGGCGTGATGTTATGTTATAAGACAATGAGCTTAATCTTGAAAACACAAGACATTTAAAGCATATCTTTATTACTGTGAAGAGAAATAGCGTAGTGCCCTGCAAAAATAAACTTGTAAAGCATTTTCCCATTCCGTTCAGCAAGAATTATGTGACTTCCTTGTATCATGTTAGTTTCCCACTAAACCATAAACAACGAAAACTACGGACCGTACTAAAAATACCCCAACGTCTAACTAATATATTCGTCCATCGCAAAACACTTGACGCAAGCACGCACGCCGACGTCCGCGCCGTCAGCAAGAACCCTTAACCCTATTTTTAACCCTACCCTTTGTCGATATGACGTCACATCACGTCACACCACGTCAGGCCGCGTCATAATAAAAGACTGCCTTTTAATTTATTCATTCGATCCCAAACAATGCAATTTACACACGCAAGCCACTTTAGTTTTCTGTATCTCAAAGGAGGCAGTAATTTAATTATTTGAATTGTCAATTATTGGCAATCGGGGACATTGATTTTGATTTAAGCTCGAGTACGGTTTGAAGAATGAATAATGGATATTGATTGTAACTACTGTACGAACAGTCTTTGCTGAATGGTGATAGTGATAACATTTTAGATAAATTTATTTATAGTAGTTTATTCCCACAAAACGGCACGAAAGTGACAAACATCGAGGGAGTGGAGTGCGCATCTTCAACAGAGACACCATGGATTGTCTGCGTGGAGTTGCTCTGTGCCACTAGCAAATCTTTGTATAGCAATTGTAGATCGTGATGCGAGGGCAGCAGCATCCACCGCGGCAGCGAAATGAACCGTGATTTTGTTTAAAATATTCCTAAAGGACAAGGGTATTTATTCACAAACTACAATTTACATACCTATAATAATTATTAAGGACAATATAAAATAAATAATGTTGAAATCACAAAGTGATTGAACGTCTCGTTGGTGTAGCACAAACGCTACTGCGGCGAGTTAGGGTCCTGTGATACCTAGGTCGCGTCGGGGCAAAAAGTTTTTGCTGTGTTGTGTTTTGAATTAGAAACTTGTCGGTCATAGTCTGGATATGTGGCTGGTTGATGATAAGTCCCATGTAACGGGAAGGTACTAGAACAATTGCCTAACCCGTTGTTGGGGACAATAGATTTCTTAAAAAATACCTGAAGTAATAGATTACACACGCACACACACCATATAAATTTCGAACTCTCGAAGTTTACTCGCAAGTTACCTTTTTTCAAACCAATAGGGTAGTTAACAAAAAAAATCTAATTAGTCCGTCAGATAGATTTTCAAAAAGTATTGGACACGTATTTTTTCTTTTTTCACGTAAACAAACAATGAAGACGATACAGTGCTTTGAAAACTCGTGTGACGTCATACTCTAAGAGATACTAGTATGACATTTTTTACCGGTGAGTGACGTCACAACTCAAATCTTTGACGCTTTTTATCTTCGTCAATTTTTATTGATTTGATAAAACAAAAAATACGTATCCAATATTTTTTGATAATCTAACAGACTGACTAATTAGAATCATATTTTTTTTAGTCAGTAAACATCCCTATTCTGTCGATGACAATAAAAACTTAATAACATGCATACTAATAACGAATTTGTCAGCAAACAATGTTTTTATAGGCACGAGCATCCCCAAGGAACTGCCAAACCGAGCCCGTCATATCGAGGAACCGTTACCGACGTGTTGAAAGATTCACGACAATATTTCAGTAATTTTCGCCTATTCGACATTTTTATCACACCCCAAGGGAAGATTATTTAGTCCCCTCGCAAAGGAAATTGAACAGGGAAGGTGAAAGAAATAAATATAAACGCGAAATAACAATTTGTTGCGTATTTTGCGTAAAAGTCTGTTTTGCTTATTTTTTGCCTGTTGATGTTTGACTATTGTGTCACGTATTTGTACTTGTGACAGTTGAAGCAGTAACCTCGTTTAAGCGAATATAAGCATTTGTATGTAAACAGCGAAATGTTGTTGAAACTCTTGACATAAATATCGTTCTCAAACGAAATGTCATAATCTGTCAAATTTATTTTAATAGATTTTCAACTTTATTGCTAATGCATTGGACTCAATGTTGATTGGGATAATTTGACAGTTTTGGATAGCTCGATGTGCTGGCGTCTGTATTCAATGTAGCTTTTAAGCAAACAAAATACACGAATAATATTTTGATGGCGTCTCTATCAACAGTGTGTATCATCACATTTGTTTTTTCAGCCGTAAATAAACAATAACATTTCAAATAAAAACCAGTAACAAGCGCAAAAGATATCCTTTTCTCTCGTTATTTTTATAGCAACAACATTTCATCATACCGAGAAAAATATCGAGTTATAAAAAGCTCCAGGCTTAAGTCAGGTATAAAATACAAACACCACTATGTACCTGGTGATACAGTTCTAAGCCATCGTCGACACACACAATATTAATCCATTTCCCCATGTTGACATCGACTCATAGGAAAACATACAATGAAGTCTATATTATTATCTTTTTTCTATGATACGGCGAATGTGTCATTGATATCAATAAATGGAACGAAAAATTGGTTCCACTTCTATTGTGTTTGTGCTGTCTTTTGTAGCCAATTTCTTGATATTCGGAACGGTAGAAAATAATAAACACCGAAGCTATGTCGGCAACTTTTGTATCAGAATCAGTCAATACGACGAGCACATAAGGCTTCGTCAAGTAGCTTTCAAAGCATTTTGTGTCTACAACGATTTCTAACAGAATTTAAATGAGCCACAAAAGTGCTTTTGAAAAGTCATTTTTTGCTAGAACTATGCTATTGGCTTGTAGCGATATTACAAATAGTACTGCAGCAACATAATATAGATCGAAAAGTATTATAAAATAAATGAAGAACTAACATCAAAGCCCTAAATGGCGCAGTTAAAGTTCCACAAAATCCCGACAAAAAGTGTCGGACCCCAGACATAACGGTCAGAGGATCTTCTTGTAAGGGGAAGAAGAACTTTACACCCTGTTCTTTATACTCTTAAAAGCTTTTAAGACCGTTCGAAATAACAATACTCGAAGGAGAGTGAAACGGGCTTCTCTATTCTGCTATTACTAAATGATTTAAGGACATAATTGAACTCGTTTTGGCTTCTGCATTTCTCTTCTATACCTAAAAAACCATGGTGTTTATCTACAGTAGACCAACCAGTTAATCCTTCATCTGTTCAGATTTCAAGAGTAAATATTTAAGCACTGATTCGAAGACACAAAATCGAGACCTCATCTGCCTGAAAAAACAAAATGAATTCTGTATTAACAGTTAATAACCTTGCTTACTCACTGAAATCTGTCAATAAGTGAATTCCAGTAAATGGAACAACAAAAGCAGAGCCAATACATTTATCATTGCTTAATTGCCCGTCACTTAAAACTGAATTAAGTAATTATTTCAGTTTCAGCAACAGTTTCCGAGAATACCGTTCAAGCTGTTCTGACAACAGCTTGAACGGTATCTGTCCGTTTATTTATAAGTTAATAATGAACTTTTGACTCTTTATTAGTCATAGAAGTCTGACTAGTATTTTGTGATTTTGAAGTAAACTGCTGGAGATAGGACATTACTTTCCCATAATAAGTCAAGAAAGAAAAATGTCTTTCGTCGGACAACTATTTGCGCTGACTTTAAATTTGATTGCAGTTGATTAAGTGGCTGCAGAGTCGGTCAATGGTGGTGGAGTGGCTACGAGTATTATAGTTAACTTAATTAGAGTTGAACAAATTGGTGGATTATCACGTCGTTTTCTTCTAATTATATTCTACGAATGATTTCAATCTCCATTTTCAGTGGCTTAGTGTTATCTGTCAGTGTAATTGACTTCAGAGACATGTGTAGTTTGGCAAAAAATACTACAACGAATATAATCTTTTATTTTTTATTCAGGCAAAACCAATTAACCAAAATTATTTTTAAAAACACTCTACTATTTCCAGAGCCACTAATCCGCTAGGCAGCTATGTATAAATCAAAACAATAGAATCAAATCCTCATCATAGCTATGCTAATTGAAGATCCTTGATAAACCACTCGTATCACTCAGTAGTTTGCCAATTTATGGATTCGAGCACAGAACAGATTATCTGTTCTGTGGATTCGAGCAATGTTCAAGAGGGACCTATAAACAATAATCCCCGTAGAGTTGGTCAACTATGTTATAACAAGCTGGTCTGTGGTAGGGGTTGGTGCAAGGGATACGTAAAGTGAGATTTAAACTTAGCTGACCTTTAGTTTTCTTTTTCTGTTTTCGCCTTATCAAGTTTCTTGGGCCCAGTGGCCATGTTATTTAGATTTTGATTGTCGTTTTCACGAATAATGCCTACACTTCATTGTGAAAATATCTTCAAGAAAAAGTTAAAATGAAATCGGAAAGCAGTATTCCTTGACATGGCCAGGAGGCTGAGGAGGTTCCTCTCTCTGGAGCCCTGACCACTGGCAGCCTGGAACTTGTTTTTGATGTCTATGGGCTACTGTTTCAAATTTTACTGTAGATCGACCATAATTTCTGTGTATAGAAATAAATGAAGGAAATTATTATACATAAGCTGATGATCTTTCAAAATATCGTATTTTTAGGTATCCCAAGTACGGTATTAATGAACCTCTGATAAGAGCTGTATTTTCATGCATATCTTAAATTTCTACGTCCCTTATTCTAGTGTTTTATAGTTCACAAACTACATACAGGGTGTAAACGAACCCTTCACGCATCCGTCAACCAAGCATTCTGTACATCAAACTAAGTACCCCTACGCAAAAATTTTTGCTGGGAAATGACTTTTTTTTATGGGGTCAAAAATCACATTTTACGGTAAAACGCAAAGTAGCACTCTTAAAACATTGTGCTAGTGGATGCTTTTAATAGTAAACGGGTCATGGAGGTAATTTAAGTGAAGTTAAAACCTGAAATACTAGTATTTACAAAAACAGCTGTGAAAAATTTGGAACTTTGACCCCCAATATCTCCGTAACTAGGAGGTTCCCAGGTATGGTCTAGAACAAAAAAATGATCGCAGTGGTGGGGAGAACAAATGCCTTTTGTTTGCATTAAGGGTACTTTTACACCCTTTATAAGCTTCAACCTTGGACCTCTTCCAACAATTAACCAAGTCTGAGGAGATTCCAATAGTAGGTACCTAGTTGTTGATACAGTTTACAGTACCGGGACGACTCGACGTACGAATAATTGAATTGTCATGCGTGTGAATATGTCTATATGATGTAGGTCTGTTACACGTGGATGTTTCGAAACATACTGCTGTGTTTGTATTGAATGTTCGTCCTATTGTTTGACGAAGTTACCTTTGTCGTATGTTATACAATTAAATTGAAAGAATTTCATTGTGAGATTATTCCTACCTAAATAAGGTGTTCCTTTTATGTTTTGGATTTTTTCCTATGTTAGCTACCGTCTTTCCCTAAACAAAAATCAGGTACCGCGATCTCGCGTATTAACGCGATCACATAAGTATTTATCTATTATAGCATAAAGAGATAATCTTTATTTTTGTTCTAAAGGACTAGCATTTCCATGCGTGTACCCGGAAATTATTCAACGAAAAGATACAAACATTACTTCATGCCTATTATCTTCGAAAGGTAAAAGTCTTTTACTTAATCGTGTGGTTAGTGCCTTACCAGAGTTTTTATGCAGCCCATGGGGCCTCTGACTTGGCTTACATGCCGTCGAGAAATATCTCTCAGGCATACTAGTTTTCTCACGATGTTTTCCTTCACCGAAGCAAGTGATAATTTAACAAAACGCGCAAAAAAAAATTAGATAACGGTGTATCTAATAGTACACCTCCGTTTTGCCAGTTTATAAACAGGGTGCAAGTCAAAACTCCGTGACTTCTACTGAGAAATTTCTGATGAAAAACCAAATGTTACTTTGCCCGAGGGAGTCCGCCCTGGAAACAAACCTAGGTCGAACGAGGCATGAAAGGTACTACCAGGTTAAAATTATCTTACGTCCTGTCCACGCAAATCATGGTCCGTCCTAGTGATTTTCATCTAAAACCTGTCAACATTAAAGGTAGAAAGATCGATAAAGAGAGACTATATTTCGCAACTTTTACTATAACTATGGAAAGCTGATAAATTGGAATGTCACAAAAAATCCTAATCCTTCACACCCCAAAAACCTCAAACTTTGAGAATCACATTCAACATCCATTTGCACAGATGAAAAAGGGATATCAGGTCGCATAAATGATGCGGTTTATCTACCTGTACCCTGCTCCATAGACCCGTCGAGAGAGTATTACGTAAGAATCACTCGAAACAATTTAGACGATTGCTCTTTAATCGATGCAGCTGATGGTAATCGTGTCGCGTACAACTAATCGGATCGAAGGGATCCGATTCATCCGAGCTCTATTTTCGGATCCGACAAATAGAGAAATGTAACGTCGTTCTTAATTCCTGAGCATTTGTCTCTGGTAGAATGTGATAGTGTTCCTGATTGTAATGAAATCGTCTGTGTTTCGTCACATTTCAACTAAAAATGGGATTTTTTTGTGAAGTTATAGTTAGGGCTTTAGGAGTGCGGTTACAAGATTGAAATATAGTAAGTTATGCACCAAGGGGATAAAACAGTATCTTACGGACACGGCCCGGGCTGGCTCCTGAGCGAAGCGAGGGAGTTAAGACTAGAATCACGAGAAAAGTAAGGGATTTAAACTAGCCCAAGACGAAGTCACCTTTACAAGTTTTATTTTTTGTTTGAAAAATATAATGGGAAAAGCATCTAAAATTGAATACCAACAAAAAATCGTTAAAGCAGTCCTGGGGCACCTGGGGTGCGCACCACAACAGCCGATCTGCTCTTGTGATAGCTTGCCGCCACAGATAAAAAAGAAGTACAGGGCGACAGTACAACTCGAAAATTATCCCACGGGAAGATAAAATCGGGATGGAAAGTATGTCAACATATTCTATGTATTAATCCAGGTTATAAACTATCTGTGTACCAAATTTTATCCAAATCCGTTCAGTAGTTTTTGCGTGAAAGAGTAACAAACTTTCGCCTTTGTAATATTCTATTCTAGACTAGCAGAATAGTGACAAATTAAATTTACTCGCATTTTCTTTTTATTAAATTTCAGAGCGTTTATTCCAAGAAAAACGCACGTTCATTTTAAAGGATGAGGTACTGAAGCGCATGATATTACATTCATAATAATTTATAATCTTTTTCATAACACCGAGTTTCTAGGTAACGTGGAGTATTTACGCGAATGTTACTGTATTTTTAGTTTCTTTACGACTTTGGCCAACTAATGCACAACATGTGTGTAGGTACGGCCGTTACTTCTATTACTTATTCTGTGGTACCCACAGAATAAGAGTCCACAGAGTTCTAGTACAAATGAGGAGCTCGTGACTGAGCTGTACCTTGCCTAGGTTAGTCCATGGATGGGTACCATAACATACAAATAAAATTAAAATCTTCAATAACGATATTGATAACCCTGAGTTATTGTCAAAATTTCATTTTAATGTGCCTTGTAAAACATTTCGGTTTAATCCACCCATACGTGTACCTCATACATCTTCGAATTATAGGCAGAACAGCTATATTGTGCGTGCAAGCAGACATTTCAATGACATATGCAAGGAATATGATTTAGATCCATTCACAACTAGTATGAATTCGGCCAGAAGGTGCTTAAGCCTCAATTTTTTCAAGTAGCGGTAGGTTATTTTAATTCATCATCTGCCTAGCCTTTTCCCAATTATGTTAGGGTCGGCTTCCAGTCTAACCGGATGCAGCTGAGTACCGGTATTTTACATGGAGCGACTGCCTATCTGACCTCCACAACCCAGTTAATACTAGGTAATACGATACTCTTTGGTAAAGACTGGATGTCAGAATTTCAGGTCACTGACTACCTGTAACGATTGCCAAAGCTCTATATATGGCAGCCGGGACCAACAGCTTAACGTGCTTTCCGAGGCACGGAGGAAACTCAGTATGTCGGGCGGTCACCCATCCACAGACCGACCTAGGCAAGCACAGCTTTACCTAAAGATCGACCCGAGTGGCAGTTCATATTAAGCCACGAGCTCCTTAAGGTTATTTTAATTGTTTCTATTAATTTATCTACATATAGTTTCATTCACGTAATTTTTGCGAACTAGGTTTTTTTTTATATTGTATTTATTTTACATAAGGCGTTTTGTGCTCACATCAAAATTCATTTTTATTATAAGTCTATACGTGAGGACTTGTAATTGGCTTTCTGGTGACTATGGTTTCTTCTTTTTGTTTGTTTTTATTAGCTGTAAGTCTTCCAAGTACTAAATAAATAAATACCGAGTTTCCTCCGGGCATCGGAAAGCATGTTTGACAGTGGCCCAGAGTCGGATAACCAGTCTTACCAAAGGGTTTTGTACCCAGTACTAACTGGCTTGTGGAGGTCAGATAGGCAGTCGCTCCATATAAGATAATGGTATTCAGCTGCATCCTGTTAGATTGGAAGCCAACCCCAACATTCTTAAGAAAAAGCAGATGACAAAAATCGGAAGCACGATCCACGAACTCCACGCCGGTGAAACCGCGGGCATAAACTAGTTGACTCATGAACTGTACAGTAAATCAGCAACAATAATTACAAAGCGTGAAACCTTCTCACAGTCAGTGGTTTTAATGGGAAGTGTCTCTAATAAAGCCAATTTGTGGTTTGTCGGGACTGAATTTCAATCTTTCACGGTACAGTCAGTGCCCAGCATTATCTGACCCCTCTTCTCACACCACTCGACACCCAGTATAAGAACATTGTAACCCCAGTTCTACGTTTTGTACAACTTTATATTCATATTGGGTGTCGATATGGCGTAAAGCTGTACGAACGTGCAACCAAAGTTACAATGTTTTTCATATTAGTTGTCGCACTTGCCCTCTTCTTCTTTATACAAGGGGTCAGATAATGCTGGACACTGACTGTACTAGACAACGGGATTTCGTGGAAAATAGTGTTCTGTGACAAAATGTTTTATGCACGGATCACCGTTGACGTGTTACTCCACCCGCTTGACAGAAACTTGGCAGCTGTGTCGGTGATCCGTTTTAGTACCATTGTAATGTTTCACACCAACACGGCGTTTATAATGGTCTGTCATTTCATTAAACATACATTGTTTTATGAGATGCTGGTTTTGGTTATGTTGTGCGTGGGGGAGCTCGGTTCAATCTTCAAGGTTCCGCACTGGTGAGGCTGAGGACATCCTCATGAGAACCAAGGTTACCGACATAGCCCGAAGAATTGCCAAACTTAAGTGGCAGTGGGCAGGGCACATTGCTCGCAGAACGGATGGCCAATGGGGCCGGAAAGTTCTGGAGTGGCGACCGCGAACCGGAAGACGTTGCGTTGGAAGGCCTCCCACTAGGTGGACCGATGACCTGGTGAAGGCTGCGGGTACCCGCTGGATGCGAGACGCACGGGACCGGTCAATGTGGCGACACCTGGGGGAGACCTATGTCCAGCAGTGGCAGCGATTTGGCTAAAATGATGAAACAGCGCTGGTCGAGGTCGGTCGGTGACATTCCATTACATATCGAGTTTCTTTCGTGCCTCGGAAACCAGGATAAGCCATTGGTCCCGGCTGCCATTTGTAGATCTTTGATAGTCGTAACAGTGGTCCGAAAGTCTGACAACCAGCCTTATTAAACATAGGGGTAAATCAAGTTGTGGAGGTCAGATAGGCAGTCGCTCCATGTGATTTTTTTCATCATTTCAGCCATAAGACGTCCACTGCTGGACATAGGCCTCCCCCAGAAGGGAGGGATTTGCCATAATCACCACGCTTAGCAGCCGGGTTGGCGATCGCATATGGTTGTTACTAGGGTACAGAGAACGCTGCTGCCCATTCTCTGGTAAGTCCCTTAGTCGCCTCTTAATTGGGAAAAGGCTAGGCAAATAATGATTTTGTCATGACAAACATATTTCTTCTATTACTCTAAAAGCGTAGGTAATAATACCAAAAAAAACATTAGACTCACTTTCATGTCACGAATTCTCATTAATTAACACACATTTCATTTATATGTTGATGTTCTGGATACGGGGAATGATCAAACAAATCAATTAATTAATTTAGGTAAACGATACTCAAATTACTGTTCATTGTGTTAAAATAATAACTTAATTTGAATGCCATTTAGTTGTATGTTAAGTATCAATTATGACCAGAAAGTGATAGGTGTAAGACCTACATAGTTGAACAAACATATATCGAGTCAGTGTACTGTCAATGTTTTCAATATTAATCCATATTTGAATACCATTTAGGTTAATGAACCTCGCCTCAAAGAGATGTCAGCAACATGGAAGGGGCCCGCAAGGGCCGACGCCCATCGAGGCTGCGGGTTGTTCGTTAGAGATACCGCGGCCTCGACACAAAGAGCTAAGAAGGAACATGGGTGGTTTTTAGTCACTAGAAGTCTGACATTCTCTTCCTCTCTACCCAGAGCGGGAGGGGTATTTGATGATTTCCTACACCCCAAAAAAAAAGGTTAATGAACCTTTGGAATGCGTGAACGTGGATCCACGTAGTCTCCTTTAGTATGCCGAAACGTAGATGAGCGTTTTCAAAATAAAGTGTACCCTGTCCGAATTTATTGTCAGATTTTAAATGTGATATTTTCGATGGTTTTTTCATTAGAATATAAGTTAGATGAATTGGAATTTATGAAATTATATTTATTTCGTTCAATAGTAAGCTATTTTACGAGAAATCGTAAAATTAAACTGACTTAGTGGAAAAAAATGTCAGTTTTGCGACTATCTTAAAAGCTAAATATCTTACAACTTTGAAGAAACACACAAATTATATTAATTTTATTTTGAAGATAATAATATATATTTTTTTAAACCACGACATAATAGTGAAAAAATTAATACCATGTGAATTTTAAGCTAATGTTAAATTCGGTTTTGTCACAACTGATGTTAGTAACAGTTACCTTTTCGATATTGTGATGGTTAAGTAGTTTCACCGGGACACTACATTATTTCTTTTGAAATATACATGACTATTTTAAATATTGAAATTAAACAATTTGTACCCTTTCATATTAAAAATTGACAAATACTAAGAATTCCCTCGTCGTAAAACACAGGACAATCGCAAAACCGACAGTCCATTTTTTGTGAGGCTGGGCTTACATGAATAAATTTTTGAGAGAAATCTAATACGATAGTATAAAATAAAACCGAAATATATTTTAAATGTTTAATATTATAGGGGACGACAGTATAGGCTTATAAAAAAATAATCTACTTATTTCACTAAACTGCCATAAAATATCATAAATTTCAAGTAAGTAAGTAAATAAATAATCACAAAATTAAATTAGTTGTTAAGCCTTTGGTTACGTTTTTTATAAGCCTCTTTCTGTCTATTTAGTTTTATATTGTATGCCATGAAATGTCTGCATTTATTCGCATGGTTTATATTTTTCTTTTTAAGGTTTTGAATAGTTTTATACAATGAATTCGAGATGCTGATGCTATATCTTCAGTCAGTTCTGACTCTTTTTTTCTTTTGTTTTATTCTTTGTTATTTTTCTATTTTCAGGATTTTCTTTTTTCATTTTTTCTCTATACCTCCTAGCTAGACCTTTCTGCACTAGTGAGTGGCATCGTGTAACCAAAAATGTATTTAACTATTTTTAAATAATAAGAATTTTAAAGAGTCAAAAAACTTTAAGAAAGTAGTGGTGATTTGTATGAAACTTCGGATGATGAAAAAACGTAACACTGTATGACATTACTTCATACTTAATAAACCTAAGCAAATAAACGATACCTGTCATTAAAAAATAACCCACTATTCAAACTGACCGACAGACATAATATCATCATCTTCCTGCCCTTTTCCCATTTTATTTGGGGTCGGCGCAACACGTTTTCTTCTTCCATTCTTCCCTGTTACACGTCAAGATGGCATTTATTCCTTTCTCATTCATATCATTCCTCACACAATCCATCCATCTTTTCTTTGGCCTTCCTCTCCCTCTCCATCCATCAATATTTATATCCATCACTTCTTTAGTCACATGCGTTTCATCCCTCCTCATTACATGACCTTTCAATTTTTCTGTAACAGGTGCCACTTTCAAACTTCCTCTAATATACTCATTCCTTACTTTATGCATTCTTGTCACTCCGCACATCCATCTCAACATTCTCATCTCCGCTACATGCAATCGTTTTTCATCCATCTTTTTCAAAGCCCAGCACTCTGATCCATCCAGTACGACAGGTCTAATCACGGACTTGTATATTACCGACAGACTTATTAATTTTATACCGACAGACATAATATAAAAAAGGAAATAAAAAATAACTAAATCGTAATGTAAACCTTGCTTTATAGTGTCGGTTTTGCGACTTTGCTGGTCAGTCTGGTAGGTCACGGGGTAAAATGTCGCAAACCTGACGTGACGCTCTCTTCCCTTATTATATTCTGAACTGTATTCTAACGAAAACATTTACACTAAATTAGTTATAAACTATATTACGATTACATTCTAACATTGTTAATCTTTTAAATATCGTGTAATGATGTAAACTTAGCGGAATCAGCAGTTATTGTGTCTCAAATCCGACACAAGAAATCTGGACGTTCGTGGCACAACAAAATACACACGTTGTTTTTCTCGGTTTTGTATCACAATTGGTATTTTTTTTATTTCGAACGGTGCGTTGTAAGGTTAATGTGGCTAGTTCAGAAATGAAAAAGATCTTATTTATTATTAAAATAGCAGTTTTAGCCGTGACAAACCTGTCATGTCCGGTCGGTACCACTTTTTACATGTTTGTTGGAAATTGAATTGTGTTTCTGTATGTTTATGGTTTAAATTAAAAAGTACCGGAGACGATAGAAGAGTTAGAGATTTTCAAAACCATACCAAAAAGTCAATGTATCGCGTACAAATTTTTTTCAGAATAGCTTCTATCATCAAGAAATTCGAGTTGGGGACACGTCAAAAACTGACTTCTTGCTGATTAAAATTGGTAATTATTTTAATTGCTTCACTTTTTTTCATATTTGTGGCACTTCATTTACTAGTTTAATATGTGTTTAGTGCTTAGAGTCATTAAAATATTCACCACATCATAACATATCTTGTTTGTAATACTTCAAACACAAGGGACAACCGAAAAATGGTGGGTACCTACACTTTTTTGTGAAAACGCTCAGATCCGCGCAGTTCCCCTTGGAATAGCGAACACTGAATCTATGGAGCTACTGATCTGATTCGGAATATTCTTTCACTAGTGCCTTATCTATAATATTATAAACATTCTCTTTGAATAACTTTTGACCTTAACGCGAGCGAATCCACGGGCAAAACTAGTTTAGTCTTAATAATAATAGTCAACTTACTATTCATTGTTTACAATAACTCCATTTCAATACCACCTACTTTGTCGAATGTGTCACTCTTGACCACTTAGTGACAATGTACCTATTTGATAAACATTTAATGGTCTAACTTAGGGCACAAATTCAATACATTTCACTTAGCAATGACCTCGTGACCTCTCCGTAATTGACCTGTTGCTGCCAGAGGCCACATAATACTTGGTACAGAAGGTTCTTATGATTAGAGAAAACGTAGGTAGGTACATGTAGGCACGCTCCAAGTTCAGCGAGTGCAAGCGCACTCGGGATGGGGCTGTGATGTGTTTGTAATGTCATACGTAGACACATTTCACGTATAGCGAGTGCAAGCACACTCGGAATGTCATTGTGTTTGTGATCTCCACGCACACATAGACACATTTCACGCACAGGACTCACGTCTGTCATTTGTTAAAATCGCTGTACGTACGAGTTAAGGAACCCCAATCTACCAACATTAGCTTTGTCAGCTAATAAGTATTTATTATTATTATTTATTTTCAAATATTCCATTGCTTGATCAGCACTCATAATTATCTAGGACATGCGTCATATCTGATCACGTCGTGTATGTACTACGTTAGCAATAAAGTTAGTATATAAGATCAATATTTTATTAGATTAAATTAATAACTGTTAAGCTGTAACTCTGTCGGAATACAGTTATTGGAACGAAGTTTTGGAACGAAGTTCCTTATCACGCGTTGTGAAAGGGGGCTAGACGGAAGAAATTCTTACGAAAAGTTGTCACGACACTTTTTGCTATAGTAAGCTATTGTAAGCTGTGCGGCGTCGCATGTTTCTCTGTCTGTCTCTCTCTCTCTTATAGAAAGCAAGCCAGATATTTTCATTTCTACATTTCTTTTTTTTTTTTTTTTTTACATAATAAAAAATAATAACAATAACTTCGTTCCATCCGGGTGTTCCTTGACACCTCTCAAGTTTTTTTTTTATTGTTTTTATTACTTCCGTTGTCGCTTACTTAATTTACGCGTCTGTGTACGTGTGGGGTGCAACTGTTTTCGGTGACTGTATGAAACTGACCTTTTGTAACTAACCATTTGGTGCTAAAGCCCTACGCAACAAGCAGACTGAACGAAATATACCTATTTATTAATAAATGTATGTTATGTTATTAAATTCCCGGGTGTTTGTGAGTCCCTTTCTGAGAAAATGTAATGAAATAAATCATGTTTTCGTGTTTATATAAATGATAATATTTCTAAGCTTATTTTGTAGAAGAATGTTTGTTTTATGTCTTCGTTTTGACCTTCTGCTTCTTACGAAAACACAGTAAATTATCTTCTGATGTACGACACGTGCAGATTATTGTTGATCAGAAAACACGACTTACCTGAAAACAAAGAAAAAAATACATTTAGATTTTATTTCAAATTGTAATGTAATAGACAGATTATAAACTAGAAATGATGAATTATCTAGACTAATTATAAACTAATTGAAAAGATAATGACCATTCGTTTTAGGGTTCCGTTAAGTACCTCAAAAGGAAAAAACGGAACCCTTATTCCTATAAGGGTTCCGTTTTTTCCTTTTGAGGTACAACCAACCAAAACAGACCGACAGACGGATAGGCACACGAGTGATCCTTCACTCGTGTGCCTATCCGTCAGTCGGTCTGTTTTAAACGACTTTAAATTAATTTTCTAAGACTAATATTAACATTATTTTATCTAAACACCGGACACAAGTTGGACGAGGCAAAGAAAACCTAAACCACTTAAAAGGTGAAGATTCATAGATCACTCTGCCCTTTTTTTTTTTTTTGGGGGGGGGTGGGAAATCATCAAATAACCCCTCCCGCTCTTGGGCAGAGCGAAAGGGAGTGTCAGACTTCTACTGACTAAAAACCACCCATGTTCCTTCTTAGCCCTTCATGTCGAGGCCGCGGTATCTGCGAACAACCCGCAGCCCCGACTGGCAGATCACTCTGCCCTGGAGTGTAAGTGTGGTGTTGCCCCACCAACGATGGGGTCCTTGATGTAGTGTCCCGTCTGTCATGTTATTTGCACATCACACAAGCTGAAGAACGTTCCTAAAAATGCCAAACTCCTCACCAAAAATTGGACTGAGCGAATTTAAATTGTCATCAATACGCTAAGAAAAAGATTTCATCCGAAAACAAGTCTAATCATTCAAAGTCATAAATCCAGGTATGAAACACCAAGTCAGCCAAATATGAATAGAAAGAGTCAACCTTATAAAATCTCACGCCAGCAAAACTAAAAGATTCGAGATTCTCTCAACCAAAGAAAATCATAGGTGAGACATAAAAGAGCATTGAAGATCAAATTTCATGCTTCGCTATCTAGGATTAGATTTCTGAGGAGCCTTTGTTACAGAGTAAGTAGGTACAGTAGTTCAAAAGACAAAGACATGCAAACTTTTAAAAAGAAGAGGACATAATAATATCGTATGCTAAGAGACGAATGAGAAATGGTAAATTACAAAATAATGACAAGAATCAGGTCTTGAAGCATAAAATGCATCGAAAATGAGCACTAAGACCGAATTTATTCATTGTAGCTTTCACATCGTTTTTTAAGGTTTCGTTGCCGAATGGCAAAAAACGGAACCCTTATAGATTCATCATGTCTTTCCGTCCGTATGTCACAGCGAAATATTCGGAAACTATAAAGACTATACAGTTGAAACTTGGTTGGTAGATGAATTCTGTAAATTGGATTTTTATACAAAAATAAAAAATAACAAAAGATTAACGAGGGCTCCCCATACATGGAACTGAAACTAAAAAATACTTTTTTCATCAAACCTGTTCGTGTGGCAAACAGACAAAAATGTAATAAGTACTGTATGTATGCACTCGGTAAAAAGCTATTATTTTGAAATTACAGACAGATCCTTTAATTTTATTAATTTGGCTATATAACCAACAAAATAATGCTCTTACACAAAAAGATTTCAGAAGAAGTATGGTCGTCTTTAGATCATTGTCTCGCTCCGTGTATAGAGTTGATCTTCTGTACTATATTATTCTGTGGTTCAGTATGAACTGGGTGGAACAAACTTGACTGTGGTACAATGTTGTAGCATCTATTCTATTGTTACTGCGAATGGTAATCTTATGCGGTGTCGTGTTCTACGGGAAAGATCTTGTTAGAGGGTTTCCTTGTGAATTTTTAACTTTTCTTTTCGTTTCAAAGTATTAGGTTCAGATTTTTTTAAGTTTTGTCTAGGTATTTTGTTTACAAATATTTTCACGACTTTCGCTATTGTCTCAAAATATAAAATTTCCTTTGTGGATCATTTAAAAATAAAAACATTTTTGTTTTAAAATCAGAGATCCATAGTTTACGCGTAGACTATAAAACAAATTGGTTTTAACTTTTTAACTAGAAATTACTTACTAAAAACACGATATATGAACATAATTATCATCTCAGATTCCTGAATGACGGTCTGTGTGCCGCCATTCAGTAACAATACGTAATATTAAACATGGAGATTTATAATTTAAACATGCAATAACATCCTGCATGGGCTTATATATGACAAGACAGAATCTATATTTTCTTATGAAACCTATAGTTTTTGTACGAAAAACACTCTTACCGGTGACTGCAAAATGAAACAGATTTAATAAAAACTCATTTTAAAAAACTTTCTGAATAAAACTGCATCCATTAGACACCGTTTGCAATTGCAATAGAGCTAAAGTACCGGTTGTTACGAGTTCCTCTGGGGTTGTTAAAGAATGCAGTTTCAAAATGGGTGACTACGGAACCGAATATATTTCTATTATTATAATACAGCCTTCCTTTGAGTCCTTTGAGTGTTTCTAACATACATAATTATTTGAGATGGTCTCGGGAGCTTCATTTTGAATAATACTCAGAGGATTTTCATATTTTTTGTGGAGCGATTTTTTCACATCTTTAATAAAATGACAGAGTAATTATATACTTTTCTTTTCACAAGAGTGTGAAGAAATTTTTAGTTTTGTGACTGTTTGTAGGTGTTTTTAGGTTCTAACTTGGAAAAAAAAATATGGATGGATTTGTGAGGATTAATATGAAGGAAAAAGAAATCACTGATGTAGTGACGATTGACAGGCTCGAATGTAAGAAGAATACGAGTTGCGATGACCACAAGCCATAAGGGACAAGGGTAGGAAGTTGATGAAGTTGGTAAAATATGAATGCGGACGTTACGCGGTTTCACCCACGTAGTTCCCGTTCCCGTGGAAATACAGGGATAAAAGCCTATGTCTGCTTAATAGTGTAGCTTCCGAACGATGCATTTTTGAAATCGGTCCAGTAGTTTTCAAGTTTATTCGTTACATACAAAAATTCAAATCAATCCTCTTTATAATATTAGTATACAGGGTGGTGCCGACAATACGACAATAAATGAAACCACTGGTAGTTCTAGTTCATAGGAACATTTTTAAACTACCAAATAAATCCTAACACCGTCGTGGTGCCGACGATACGACAATAACCTACCTAAATATCTTTGCCAAATTCGTTTGTTACATTTTATTTCCACACGTTAATCGTTGCAAATTATTCCTAAGGTTAGTAAACCAATATTTGTTTGTAAATTGTAGTGTATACGGTGTTATCAAGCCAAAAGAGATCACTCAGAAACAGAACCGTGTTTCGTCTCAGTGTATATTCCCGTGAGCTTGATTAACCACTGAACTTAAGAATGGTTTAATCTAAGAATAAGAATAATTTATTTAAGAAAAAGTAATACAAAAGGTATACATTTAGGCAAAATAGTGTTGTTTCTAATACAATGGTATAATTAGTGCTTATAAGTAAAGTATCACTAAAATATATTTAAAAATTTGCAAGTAGTGATAAGTTTACAATTCAAATGTATGGTAGCGACCTGCCCGATGTAGGTTTATGTAAATCTGGCTTAAGGTTGATAAATAATTTTAAGGGATTTCATTATTTGTGTTTGTTTCAGGATTAACAAAGCTTCAAGGCAACAGAAGACTGTATGACTCCATTAAATGCAAAAGCATTAGCTCAAAGAAACATACACTTCTGAATAAGCTGGATTTTCACGTATATTCAAAGTTTTCAGAGCTCATTTTCAGCTGCCAGACTATAAACGTAACCTCAAGGGAAACTAAGTTAGGACTTACTTAACTAGAACTAGCTACTTAAACAAAACTAGCTAGTTTAACCTGTAGTACTTAAATAAGCACTATTCTCTACTCTACAGAACGTCCAGTTTATGTTCACACGGCTCCAATCAAGTTATACAAAACCAGTTTATGCAGATCTCCCATTCTACGAGAAACCTATTCAAAGCAAAGCCATTGTACTGGACATGAATAGCTTGATGTGTGTGAGGCAAGCAAGCAAAAACATTGTCGTCCTAAAACAAACAAAAAGTTGACTTTGGTATAATCCAGAGTCCAGACGTACCCAGAGGTATAGGTACAGTCACCAAAAGAGATAGGTATCCAGGCATCTAACTTCAAATAACTTTTTAACAATGTTATAAGTGTGCTGTGTAATGTTATAATAGCCTAAACAACTTAAGACACACATAGAAAACTTATGTCAAAAGCAAAGTTTCACAGCACACCTTTAAAATTGTTTAAAAGTAATTTGAAGTTAGGTACCTGGATACTTTTCTATTTTGGTGACTGTACATCAGGGAGTGGCTATAAAAAGCTAAAAGCAAACAAAAGTCCAAAATTATAACCAGTTTGCTCAGGACTGAAACAATATAAAGGCAAGAACTAAAAGATTATTTTAAAATATTCATTTAAAAGGAAGATGGCCGCTGTAATTAGCTAATGGGTTCCGTTGATAAATTGTGAGCAATGATAAATGGCACTGTTTTGAGTTACTTGCGAGGCTGTTCTTTTAAATGTGTCGTTTAAATTTTATGCTGTAGTAAAAGTGTTGACGTTTAGATCTGTGGATGATGTAATATTTTTGAAAATCCTTGTCTTTGAATGAAAGGTAATTAAGAAGTTTTCTTATTATATTTACTGCCTGACTACCCCCGCTGACAGAAGCACGACTGCTGAGTATGATCTCTTGGGTTCGATTCCCGGGTCGGTCAAAGTGTTTTTAGGTATCAAGAATTTCTCAGAAGCAATTACGGAGTCTGAATCTGCGCCCGGTTGATGGTAATAGGCTCACTCCCTATTACATGGGGCGTAAACATAACTGGCAACATGTGGGTGTACTAATGGGTAGAACTTTGCCTAACCCTTAGGGGATAACAGGCGTGATGTTGTGTTATTATATTCTCTTGTACTTCCAATAATATTATGGCCAAAACACGGCCCAAAAGAAAAATACCAAATGCATTTTACTAAATTCTGTTTTCTTATTAGTTCCGAAACAAATTCGCAGAATATTTACGTTCTCGTTTTATCTAAAGATCAGCAGACTTCTATTTTAATCAGCAAATAAAACCAGAATTGAAATCCCTGAGTAAATTAAATCTCAATGGAACTCTCACACCTATAGAAAACATTCTACCGATCTCATACTATAGGACTTACTACAAAAAAAAAGAAATCCTTCAGCTATATACTTGTAGGTACAATCACGTGCACCAATATGTAAACACTTATCAACGTTTAGTACCAACTTTTGCCTACTGTTACGTTAATTTATTTCATTTTCATGTTACGAAACAAAACCAACATTTTGAAACCCATCTCATCATTAAATAGGTCATATCTCTAACTGCCGCACTCAGAGAGCTTTAATGATTACTTAAGCCATCACTTAGTAAAGATTTTGACAGTTTTGTCATACAAAAGTATGTCAAATCTTTACTTAGTGACGGTATAAGTAATCATTAAATATCTCTGAGTACCGCGAAAGTTGCTATCGTTATTTCACAAGAGAAATTCGCGTTCTAACTTTCCCAAGTGTAAACATATTATTGCTAGTGACTGTACTTCATCTGGCGGTACCCTTTTCTATGACGTCACTCGATTCTACCGTCTAGTGCGATTGGAAAAAACAAAGAAGTGAGATATGATTGTTTAGAAGAAAATTAAAGGTATTGTGCTGTTAATTGAATGTAGGTGTCATGGCGGCGACAACATTGAGCTGTCCAGAGCACTGGGTACTTGGAACTGGGTATGTGAGGTAGGGTTATAACGCGAGTTTATAATAAATATACTATGTAGAAGTATATAGATAGTTAGATACATGCTCTAGAGTGTGACTGTAGTTGACTTTGGTGAAAATCAAGTTTAAACATTAGGTTGTGCATATGTTGCCGTGTCGACGGCGCGTTCGTGTTCCACGCGCGCCTCAAAGAGATATCAGCAACATGGAAGGGACCCGCAAGTGCCGACGCCCGTCGGGGCTGCGGGTTGTTCGCAGATACCGTAGCCTTGACATGAAGGGCTAAGAAGGAACATGGGTGGCTTTTAGTCAGTAGAAGTCTGACACTCCCTTTCGCTCTGCCCAAGAGCGGGAGGGGTCATTTGATGATTTTGCACCCACCATAAAAAAAAAAAAAAAGGTTGTGCATATGTTTTCTGGTACCTTATTCTAATGCTGAACTAATTATGACTTAAAATAAAATATGAAAGTCTATGGTCTAAACACATGAAGAACAGCGTAATAATATCAGATAAGTGTTTTATTATCGCGAATTTTATTATAGATATTGTAACCTCACAAAATAGTACATTATGGTATAAGTGTGTAACGTTGGTGATTACCGCTGAGGCGCCATTGAGACCCGAGCCGTCAGGTGAGGGTCTTAAGAGAGCCGAGGACGGTAATCATCAATACACACGTGTATCATACGACGTTTTTCAACACACTTGTGAAGAAAATAACACAAAAAATCATTTTCTACAGTTAAAATGAGTTGTGAAAAAAATTTCGCCATGACGGGAAAAAATAATCAGTTTTCCTGCGCGCACATCTAAAAGAACTCATCGCCATAGACTAAAAGAATGAGATTTCTTTTTTTGCTTTTTGCGGATAGCGTTTTAGCCACGTACAAAATGAGGAATTCAAAGTTTTTTTTATTACAGAGAAAACAAAAGTTTTATTTATTAAAAACGTACATACAAGTTGAAATTATCTATTTAAATTCGAAGTTGCATGTGAAGAGCAAGCAATAGGTACATTTATTTATTTGTAGTATTGAACACAATCTTTTTAGTATTGAAACTTTTTTAAGAACAAAGCAACTCAACCAATAAAATTAAAAAAAAAACCTATAACTCACTTGTGAATAATGGTAATGAAAAATTCACAGTTTGATTACAGGTGTCATTATGTGCCTAATTGCGGTGAAATTAGAGCCACTTTATGAGCAAGTGTGTTGAAAATATTATTATGTAGTATATCAGGTACAAACTGGTGAAATAAAACTTACTAATCAATTACGATATAAAACAAAAATTATTTTCACACATTTTTTCACTAATGTTAAGTAATTATTTTTCCTTTGTCAAAGGTACATTAACGCACACATTGTTTGAGTTACATACGGCTGTGGTTAGCTTGTGGGTAAAAAAACAAATAAAGTAACAAAGAATATAGTTGAACAAAGAGGATTCAATTTTTATTAACGTCCTACAGTATTGGCTTCATTGTTTTATTTTTCAATAAACATCAACAGGTAAAACACTTATGGAATTGTCACTTTCCTTGTGTAGATAACACCGTTTGTGAGTTGTCCTAGTTTTTTTTTATAAAACTACAAGTTTATTTATGTACCTAATTATTTAGGATCTCCAACAAAGGATGTACACAGATCATTAGAAAAAACAATGAATTTGTTCTGTTGTCTACGATTTCGTCTGCAATCAGACATAAAAAAATATAATACATAAAATAAGAAGTAGCGTACTGTATATTTACCCATATTCAAATGTACTGGATCGTATACTAAATATGAAGGTGGGTCTAGAAAAAAACTCATAAAGTCATAAGTCAACGACCTTCCCTCACTAAGTCAACTCTGAAAAAAGCCAGGAAAAGCCAAGACACAAAGGGCCGGAAAAATACTTAATCATGTGGACATGTAAACATAATTGTTGATAGCTCACCCGAAACCCTCCGTACAACCGTGATCCCTACGCCATAGGGGGGTGAGTAGTAAAGGGAGTCTAAGGGACTCCACCCTAAGTATAACCTGTTGATATTTGGCGGCCGTCCAAACCCAACGAGAGAATATTTGGTCGGGCGTATATTTTGTGCCGAAGTGGCTCTTTCGAAGAATTTATTAGACAGCTGGATACGTTAAAGACGTGTTATTGGCTCCCACATCGATGTTGATGCATTGGGAGCGGCGCTAAAATACTCTTCGCTTAACGTGTTTCATGCCAGACATTAATTTATTCATGTCTCATTATTTACACGGTTGGAATTCCAAATCTCTGCAGAGAGCGTAGAGTTGAAAATTAATCAACATGTTTCGCTTATAGGCATTCAATTAGTTGTCGCTTAGTCTTCGTGTGAACGAGCGTACGCAACAGTTGTTCCAAGTTTCCACGAATCTTCCCACATTTTGTGAGCAGACGATAAAACTTGTTAATTCTCTTTGTGTTTTAATGTCTTGTAGTAAATGTACGTTCTAATAGAATTGTTAGTTACGTGTGGGTAGACCGTTATCTGATATTTTTACCTTTGTTCTAAATTGTTTTGCTTTCACGGGAGCTAGGACAATGTAACTCAGTTTAACTGTATGAAAATAAGTATAGCTGTAAACCTGTCAATCTCCTGCCAATCTGTTGTTCAGACAGCATTATTAATGATGAAGTATTGCATACGATATTTTAAAACGACTACGGCCGCATTCACACCAAATGTACGCTGTTGACGAGCAAAACTGTTATTTATTTCAGACATCCTTATCTAGAGACCTTTACTATTCTTGAATGATTTTCAGTTCACATCACAAACTATACAGTTTTAGATCCTGTATTAGATCCTGTAGACAGTAATATGTTCGCTTGATAGAGTTGTGTTGAATCGTACAAAGAAAAAAACCAAATTAATAAAAATCTTATAGAAAAGGCATGGCACGACAAAAGAAAAGTCCTAGTAATTACAGACGTCTACTGAAAAATCATGCTTATGTCAGAAAATAACTTGTCAGTAGATCGCCATATTGATTTGTCAACGATTTACAAGTGCCCATGTTAAATCAAATCAAAAACATCTAAATCAAAATTTCAATCAAATACACCAATGACACCTGTCAATTAGAAAATCGACATCGACACGACGACTAAGAAGAGAGTATGATCAAAACTGTCAAAATCAACAATAACAGTGTCAATAATCGGCTTTTCTGGCATCATTTCACTATAAAACGAGAGACGAGAGAGATAAATACTTGGGCCTCTGAATGCAGTCGCTGACCAACTTTACGCTTCGGTGTAAACGCAGCCTCATAAAGACATTGCCGGTTTAAAAATAAAACAATCGAGCTGTCGAAGTGATGCATTCGCTCTACTTACTCAAACGTATTTATTATTCAACAAGTATTGTGTCTGGCAAAGCGTTTTTCAGTTTCTGTTCAGGCAATGTTTTGCATTTATGTAATGTTAATGGATGGTTGTGGTTTAGAGCCCAGATTGCTCATTCCAGTAAAGTGAACAACTTTTGTAAGTAGCTTGCAGTTGTTTTTGTGTTCCTGGTTAAATAAGGCTTGGTAATCGAAAACAAATATTCTTAATAGACTTAGCATGATCATCTGCCTAGCCTTTTCCCAACTAAGTTGGGATCAGCTCTCAGTCCAACCGAATGCAGCTGAATATTTTACAAGCCTATCTGACCTCCTCAAATTAGATAGTACTAGGTAATACGATACCCTTTGGTAAGACTGGTTGTCAGATTTTCAGGCCACTGACTACTCGTATAAACTTTTTTTTTTTTACCCGCCACACTATTTCTAAACTAACCCGCACTGGGCCCGCGTGGTGGTTATTGCTTACCCTTCTCCTAGAGAGGAGGCCTAAGCCCCTCCAGTGGGAACAATATAAACTAATGATGATGATGCTCAGTTATATAAAGGAAAACTATACTTACGATTTACACATAAGATGTTAGTTTCTAAGTCGTGACTTCATGTTTAAATGCACATTATTCATATTCTCACCTGGATCTAGGCCATATGAAAACAATACCTCGTCGTTCCATCTCTACTACATAATGTTTCTAGAACTTTCTATTCGGATATTTGTTAGATACACAATAAAACTGCCTCCGTAGCCGAGCGGTTTAGGTGTTTGCACTGTCGTGGGTTTGATTGTCACGGGAAACATACTTTGTAAAGTTGTTTCCAGTTTGGCTTGGATATTGCAGGCTTTAGTCACCTGATAAAAAGATGATTCCGTGCTTCGGAAGGCACGTATAAGCCGGTGGTCCCGGCCGCCAAATAGCGGTCGTCAAACCTTATCTGAGGTCCTTTTTTTTTTGGGTTTTGGGAAATCACCAAATGACTCCTCCCGCTCTGGGTAGAGCGGTAGGGAGTGTCAGACTTCTACTGAGTAAAAACCACCCATGTTTCTTCCCCTTGTGCCGAGGCCGCTTTATCTCTTTCGAACAACCCGCAGACCCAACGGGCGTTCGCCCCTTGCGGGCCCCTTCCATGTTGCTGACATCTCTTTGAGGCGCGCGTGGAATACGAACGCGCCGTCGACACGGCCTGTCGTCGTCATAAGACGGACGGACGGCGAGCTAGATGTCAGAGGCCCTTGAGGCAGTTTAGAAACTCTGACACTAGAGTGTGCGGGGTCGTTAGACCTTACTGCCCACACGATAAGAAGAAGAATAAAACATCACGCCCCGAAGGGTTACACAGAGGTGTACCCAATTAGTACACACACATTTCGGCTGTTATTAACAAGTCCCATGTAATAGGCGGCGAGCCTATTGCCATCAACCGGGCCCAGATTCAAACTTCGCAGCTGATACTGAGAAATTCTTAATTTTTGCTAATGGAGACTGTTGACAATCGTTTCAGATATCAGAAACACTTTGAAACCGACTGTCAGTACTCTTGTATTAAGAACTTTGAATTAACTTCGGAATTCAAAACCTTTTCAGTTTTGAATTCCGAAGTTATAGATCCAAATATTGTTTTGTAAAAAGACCGTGTTCGTCCAAAACTCTGTGCAGACAAGACCTTTCTACCGGACATATATGCCTACATATATATCAGTCATATTGCCCCGGGGCATGTCGTGTAGGCTGGCCTGTTTGCCTGCCCCAATTTCTCACGTTTCGGTTTTGATTCAGATGTCCTCTTTGACGCAGGAACCGAACCACCGTTATTGAGTTTGGACGTGAAGTTTACTGATATTCTACCTCTAAAACCGCTGAAGATACTTCGTAGACGCCTCTGAACACCAATTGTGTTTTTAATTAACCTTGGCTGGCGTAGACACCTATTTGATGTTTGACACCTAAATATGTTTCACAGAACTTTATGTTGCTAATCAAAATGAAATAGCAAGTAGTAATAGCAATTTTAACTAACATTTGTTTATTTTATTTACCTTTTTTGTCAAAACGTTTTTTGTCAAAGTCCTAGTGTGGGACACTAGGCCTTTCTTCTGTATCTTTGATACGTTAACAAACATTCCGTTATATTAATGTTTGTTGTTAACACCTGTCCAAACAAAATCGAACCCGCAACACGCAGTGGAGCAACCAATGGCCCAGCCACAGCGTTGTATGCTGTTTTTTTTATTATTTTTATATAAAAAAAACATACAGACGAATTGATCCCTCAGTTTGTAAGTATCGTATTTAACCAATTTTTTTTCCACAGTAGAAAAAGGTAATACAGTTTATTTAAATTAATATAGGAATCATCCGGTTTAATGTTAATGGTGTACAAAATCTACAACTATCGGATTACCTACTTAAACTTCTAAAGCGATCATTCTTGCCTCTACATTTCCACTATACTAAATCCATTTACACTACTGTTCTATTCATAGAATCAACAGTAAATTAGATTCGATTGAAAAACCAAAAAAGATGAATGGATTTCTTCCACTCTAAGGCCCCTAACACACAGTGTATTGTAAACGCGCAGACGAGGCGCGTTTCAGGAAAGTGCGTCGTCTGCGTTGTAGGTGCCGATTTTAACGTTTTGATAGATGCGTGCGTCGTGTTCGAAACTCGTTTGAAACGCGTACAAAAGGCTGCAAGTAGTTGGCAGTTGCAAGAGCGTAGACGTTCGTCATGTTCGCCCCGTGTGCTTAGGTTACAAGGTTGCGTTCAAATCTCAAATCGCGGCATCTGCGTGTCGTCTGTGCGTATAAAATACGACGTATGCTAGAGGCCTAAAATCAAACAAGATATTCCTGTAAAACCAAATTTTTCCTCCAACAAATTACTAGAAATACACTTGCAACTGATCAAGTGTACTATTGCTGTAATAGTTAAAGTTAAGTTTGTAATTCAAAACACATATTATGGACGCAGAATATTTCAAATGTCGTAAAGGGCACTGAGTTCGTTGTTGAAATTTCAACCGTAGGCACTGAGATGAGGGTTGTAAATCCCATACCAAAACTGTGGTCCATGTTTCTTACGGCATTTCAAAGTTCTAGCGTGAATATTTGTGGCAACTATTCCCGTAATCCCATCTCTTCGCAGAATTCTCGTATTTATAAGCTGCATACGGTAGGTATACGGCTGGTTTATAGCCTACATACATTTAAAATAGACATTTATTGCCTACATATTACAATGTGCATTCAAATCAATAAGAGAAATTGTTGTGTTGCTTTTCGTGGTTTATGGTCGTTTTCACTAACACTAGGCGTCATCTAAATTAGTGCTTAAATGGAAGTGAGCTGTTTTGTTTTCAACTTTCGATGCTGAAACACCACTAAACCAACTCAGAGGTCCAAGTCTTTTTTGAAGTCTAGAATAATGTTGGTTAAGTCATAATTCGGGATTGCAATACCGATCTCCCAGGATCTTGATCTTGTTTTTGTTGACTTTAAAAAAAAAGGGTTCTTAGTCAGTCAGACTAAAGTTTAGTTCTTTCAATTAATATTTTATCTTAATTAACCTCATAATCACAATCAAGCATTTTCATTGCTTCTTAGTCATCCGAATTTAACTTTTTTAAGATGGCAATTACTAATCACGCGAGATCTCAAAGTTTCGATCTGGGGTCGGGATTGCATTCCCTAGTCATAATACGAGTATGAGTTTATCCATCTGAAATAATTGGAAATTTTCTATTTACTGACCCTCCTACAGAGTATCGGGTCAAGGTCTTCCGGGGTCTGAGCCGGCCGGGCTCAGCGTATCTTTACGACAGAGGGCTCAATGTTTGATACCTAATTACGAAACACTGACCGTCTGCAGTTGCAAGGCGTCCTGAGGATTTGGACAAAGGGCTTCCAAGGCTCAAGAGGTTGGCTGCGGGTTATTCGAAAGAGATACTGCGGCCCGGACACAAAGGGCTAAGAAGGAACATGGATGGGTTTTAGTTAGTAGAAGTCTGACACTCCCTACTGCTCCGCCTGGAGCGAGAGGAGTCACTTCAACAATCCTTGATGGTTGACTTGATGGTTTCCAAAGTTTTCTACTGCCAGTTGCATCAGGATTGCGCTTCGTTCTTTTTATTTTGTGGTTAGAGCATAACGTGGTGTCCACGTTTTTAGGCCGGTCACGAGCCTCTAACTTCATCATTGAAAAAGGGGTGCAACTTTAAACTTTGTCATGTTTAACGGATATGTTATGTATGGGTTTTCTATAGTTTAAATTAATTTGACTACTTTTCTTTTTATGTTGTCCTTTTTTTGTTTCTTATAGCATCGCATTGGATCTAATCTGTAATGTTGCTATAATTAGTGGTAAATAAATAAATAAATAATAACTAACTTGGTTTAGGACATCCCTGAGAGATATTTCTTGAAGGCATGCAAACCATCGAGACCAGCACTATCGCTCAACCGAACCGTCTCTCAGGCATGTCCTAAGCAGTTTCTTTTATATGTTTTCTTCGCAGTCACTTTTACATGTGTGGCTTGTGAGTGTAACGTGGCAATGCTTACTGCTTATGTCACACTAAAAACTTCGTACTGCTCTCGTCTCTTTTAACTACAAGGGTATTCAGTGAAGTTCTTATGAAGTAACACTAAATGTTTTCTTAGTTAAACCACTTGATCATGAGCCAAAATAAGCATAGTTGCTATTGTTTTTAGTCCATTGCGTACTTTCCACGTCATCATTCATTGTTTGTTTTGCAAAAACGTTAACGTATAACAAACTTTATAAACAGTCTCACTGACCTTATTTTTCGTCTTCTGTTTTGAAATTAAAATGGGGCGTCTAAGTCCGCAAATAAAGGAATATTTTGAAACCTTTATTTTGATTGTTTTCGGCTGATCCATTAAAAATGTTCAATGAGGCGAACAAGGTTCTTGATAAAATAGGTCGAACGTAATCGTTTTTTAAAATTCATCTTAATTTTTCCTATGTTTAGAATAATACGATTTTTTGTACTATTTTCATAAAAAACATTTCGCCTGTAATCGCCGAATGAATAGGCGGCAGGGGTATATCTTATAGTAGACCCTCTTTTCGCTACATTCGCTAGTAATATTTAAGTCCTATGTCGGGCGAGTCAATTGCCATCAACCGGTCACAAATTCAGGCTCCGTGACTGGTACTTGCGAAATTCCTGTTGGAAAAACCCAATAACACTTTGCCCGACCCGGTAATCGAACTCAGGACCTCATTCAGCAGTAGCGCTTGAGACCACTAGACCAATGAGGCAGTGCGATATCGAATCAAAATTAAATAGGAGTGAAAGTAAACGGAAATTAGATAGTTATCTACAATATTTGTATCCACTAATACCCACCAACATTACTTATTCATGCTACCACGTCATTTTCTATTTACATGTTAGAAACTTTTCCCTCGCACGGAGTCGCACCACAGAGCAGCTTTACGTAGATATAACATACGTCTTAAAAAGTACTACCACAGAGAACGGAACTGATACTGCGGTTTATCGTTAAAACGCACGTAGCGAACGGCAAGCGCGTTCGTAGAGTTCTATGAACTCTGCAGCTAGGCAGGAAGTGAACAGCTAATTTAACGCGTCATCGTTCATTAGAGTATTTCCTTTGTACTATTTCAAAAAAATCTGATAGATGTAAAGAGCTTAGCTTAATTTGGATTTTCCGTACAAAAATTTGATTTGCAGAAATTAGATAAATTAGATACTTACTTATTACTTAACTACATAACTTATTCATGCTACCACGTCATTTTCTATTTACATGTTAAAAACTTTTCCTTCTCGCCTCAGAGTATACGTGTAACTTACTTACTTAGTACTTTACCACAGAGTAGGAAACTTCGCCGTCGAACTGACTGGTGTCTGATAGGGCGATAGTGCTGTCCAATGCTTGTTGGAACACTACACATATCTACAAAAACATAGATGTGTTTCACTCTAGTTTGTTGCTAAAGTGATAATTAACTTAATTATGTAATTTTGCTGGCTGTAGAGATGGTAGAAAGAGCTTGGCTTTGTTTTGAACTAGATGTGCCCAATATTATGTTGAAAAAATTAAAATTATAAAAAAAAAAAATATACAGGATTTTTTTAACAATTTCAAGGGTTAATGTTTTTTTGCACGAATCCTTAATCCTTTTTCGAACATAAAAGTGCCTATAAGTTACCAGTAATTTTTTTGCTAAAATCGATCCAGCCGTTTTGAATATTGCAGGAACAAAAATGTATAAAATATTGTTACAAAACACAGGCAGACAAAAATGTAAAAAAAATGTTATAAGCATAAGAATCGTATAAAATATACTTTCGACAAAAAAGCTAATATTTCGAAATTAAAAAACAGACACGCTCGTTTGATTCTGTTTAAATGGAAGTCATTGAAAAATTAAGATAATTATGGAATAATGTAAATACCGAAATACATAGTAAATACGAGTAGAACGGCAAGTGAGTGTTTCTGTGGATATGTACTATTTTAACAAGACTGAAAACCAGTAACCAGTTTAATTCTCAAACCTTGTAAGTGCTAATATGTTGGTTAGTATCATAATCAGACAGCACACAAATCAAACGAAAAAAAATATCGTGAAGGAATCAGTAAATTCAAGGTCACTCAGCAAGATATTCAGCAGACTATGCCTGGAGTCTCTTATTCTTCTGTTAGTTACATCACCAGCTTTTTCCAACTATGTTTAAGTCGGCTCCCAGTCTTACCAGATGCAGCTGAATATTCTACATGGAGTGACTGCTTATCTGTTCCGCACAACCCAGTTAGGACTGAGTACGGTATCCCTTGGTTGAACTGGTTGTCAGATTTTTAGGCCCTGTAGGTACCGGCTGTGAAAGGCCGGCTATAACTGCCAGCCTTTTTTTATTTTTTTTATTCCGGGTTGGAAAATCCTCATGGATGTCCTCCACCCTGGGGCGAGCAGAGGGGTCTGTCAGAATCGTACTGACTAAAACCTTGTGTTACCTTCCCACACTTGCACCTAAATGCCAGCCTAGACCAATTGCTTAACGTGCTTTTCGAGGTACAGAGGAACTTGATATATGATCGTGTGGTCGAACAAACTGAGGCAAGCGAGACTTAACCCTGAATATCGACCCGAACAGCTAAGTATTTTGTGTTCACGTTTAAAATATATATCAAAACATTTGGTGGGTTCACAACAGCAATATCTAAAATTTTCTAAGGATTACAGTCACAGCTTAGCAACAGATTTTCGGCCAAAATAACGTTATCGTCCCCCCGGGGCCGAACTGACACCCACACCGACTGAAGACGTCAATGTCGACTGTTTTCCCAAGTTAACAGTAATACAAATGTCAACGTGGACGAAATAAGAACAATAAAATTTTCGTACAAAAAAGTTGTGTGACGTCAATCAGAAATAAAACAAAGGATAATTGTTTGGTGTTTTTTGCTATTGCGTAAGTAAATGTAAACAAAAGTACTTATATAAAACATTATTTTTCTATTATGTTTTTAGAACATTAAGATGGGGATTGAACTTGGCACAGTCGCCAGCGGCGTATCAAGTTACCATAAACTGTCGAATTTCTCCAAATGAATTTAAACCTTAAATGTGATGTTAAGTTAAAAGAAATCGAATGAGAATATTTTCAAATATTCTCATTCGATTTTTGGATTCATATTTGCATGTACATTGCACTGCATAAAATTTACATTTTATAGCCGACAGTTACGATAAATTCCTGACTATTCCTATGTGCCAGCAATATTACAACTTTAAAATAAGTAGCGTCTATCTAAAAAAATAAATAATCTAAAGAGCATCAGGCTACATTTTCATTCTAAATGATTACCACCTACCATGTTTCTATTCAGTAGCTAAATAGCCTCTTCAGTAGCTACAAGCTAAAAAGAAACAAACATTTCAAGGCTGAAATACTATAATATTTCTCCGAATGCAGCTGAAAATAAAAAGGAAAAAGCAGCAATTAAAATTTTACTCCGCTCTGTAAAAGTAGTTTCCGAGAAGCTATAAAAAGTCCTCTAATAAATTATGAAGCTCTAATTATACAGATAGAGTCAGCAAATATAATTTTTCGATAGCTAACTGAAATATTTATTTTTCTATACATAATAAGGTAGAAAACAAATTAGGTCACTGATCAAATAGATAGGAAAACTCCGGTTTCCGAAAGCTTATTTAATAATTAGCTCTTAATTACTCCTGAGATTTGTAATGGATCTGTATCATTACTTTACTAGACATATTGTAATCATCTCATTAAACCCGTAAAATATTTAAGTGACTCTCATAATAATGAGAGTGTCAATAAGATTTATTAATGAAATATCATTAATAAATCTTATTGACAACTATTATGAAGTTAGCAGATTTACTGATAAAGTCCATTTCACGAAAGAAGTCCCGCGGACAATTGTGGAACTAAATTAAACAGGTCGGCCATGTTGTCGTTTGTCGATGTTATCAAGGTGCGTTTGTTGTGGTAAATATTTTGTGAGTTTATTATTGGATTAGTGCGTTATAAGGTTTATTTATGATGCCAAAAGTTGTGAAACAACATTATGTCGCGCGACATACAGCGCTGCGTCTGCGGGACTTCTTTCGTGAAATGGACTTTAAGCGCTTTCTTCTTTGTTAAACACATAACATCACGCATATAATCCTCGAAAGGTTAGGTAAGGAAGAGGTATACAGAATAGTACATTTTTCCAGCTAAGTTTAAGTCACAGTGTTAAGAATGATATGGCAAGAATTGAGGTGTCCCATGAGATGATAAAAATTAGAGAAGTATGGAAGAAGAAGACATGCTGCACCGACCCCAAATGAATTGGGATAAGGGCAAGAGAATGATGATGATGTTTAAGTCCCATGTAATAGGGGGCGAGCCTGTAATTATAATTATCATTAACCAGGCACAACCACACTCCGTGGCTGCTACTGAGAGATTCCTAATATGAATAACCCAAGAATACTTGAATGAATGAACACTCACACACATTAACTTCTTGATAAACAATATCTGTTGCCTACGCTACCAACTAAAGCAAGGGTTACATAGCCTAATAACCCAGTTGTAGGTTATACTCCTAGCATGTTTACCTGCCACCGTCAGATAATCGCAGATTATGACGCGTTTGTCTGTCACGCATAACCAAGGTCAACAGCACACCACAACGTAACATCAACCTTCAAACTAATAAACATAGAGCACATTGTTGAGTGCGATACATCAACACAGTTTTCCTGAAAACCGCGTAATGTATCGTTACGACATGGATATAGGATGCTGGATGGGGTATGATGAAATGTTTTACGGAGGAGATTTTTAAAAGCAAATAGTTTTGAGTAATTGTTAAAGTGATGTTTTAGTTACTACATTTTCTTCATTCTAATTTGATTAAGAGGGAGACCACAAAAAAGATGGATGGATCATCTGAGGAATAAAGAGTGAACGACATCGTGATAGTAGTAGACAAGGGAGAATAAATAAAAGCGTGTCGTGTCAACTTCAAGTAGCACCCGGACAAGGGCGACAAGATTATGATGATTTTCCTCATTTTGATTAAATAAATTGTCTGCTTTACTATTATCTAAACGGTATTTTTACTACTTTCTACACCTAGGGATTTACACGCAAATGATTTCTCAATAAAAAATTGTAAAAATTTTATTGTTGTTTGGTACCAAGAGAAAATAATCTTTTTAAGTAAAAGTAAACAGTCAGATTATTTACATTTAATATCATTAACACTGAAACTGGTATTTATTCCATGTTTACTCTTTGTTTTGATTTCCCGATATTTCGGTGCTGTTGCAAGCACCACGACCACAGACACACTGAAGTTATTGTGGCAAGTGTGTTAATGATAATGTTACTGACCACGTCAGTTTAAAACCTTGTTTACTTTTATATAATTTTCCTTATAATTTCCTCACACCACTCGAAAAATTAAACAAGAAATGAGAAGAGACCTTCCATTACATAATTAGTTTAACAAACTTCATTCTCTGTCAGACCTTTTTGTTCAGCAACAAAAACAAATATTGAAAACTCAGCTCTGTTAACAGAAACCGTAGTAAATTATTGTATTAATGAACCTCAGTTCCCTACAGAAAGTGTCATCAATCCAGCCTATTATCTCGGAGCTGGCAGACACGATGATCGATCACTTACAACCCGACACCTTTACTCTTCCACGCTATTTTTGCATCTGGGGTACCGAAATTGGAGAAATCTTACGAAATGAATATGGAGTAGGAATGGCTATTTTGTAAGTGTTTTTGTTTTGATATTGAGATATTCTGTTTTCTTACTAAAATTCCCAAAGGGCCCCCAGACCCAAGACAATAGGTGGCATAAAAACTTTGACACCAGGTTAGGCACTGACCCCGTCGGGGCTGCGGGTTGTTTGAAAGAGATACCGCGCCTCGACACAAATTGCTTAGAAGGAACATGGGTGGTTTTTAGTCAGTAGAAGTCTGACACTCCCTTCCACTCTGCCCAGAGTGGGAAATCATCAATACCCCCTTTTTTATGGTGCATGGGTGGAAAATCATCAAATATCCCCTCCCGCTCTTGGGCAGAGCGGAAGGAAGTGTCAGACTTCCCCCCCCCCTTACCCCCTCATTTGATGACCAAAAAAAACAAAATTTTGTCACTAACCTCAGATAAATTAATTTTAATGGGTACCTTAAACTTCTATGCAGATCAACACTTATTGATAAACCAGTTATAACAAATAAAAGCAGTACACGAATAATTGTGTTAAAAATCACACGTCGTCATATTCATTTATATTTTTCTGAAAGAAATGTAGTTTTATGACAACAGAAGTTTCGCCACCTGTCAAAACTGCCATTTCCAGTAGATCATACATCCCTATGTCAACGCTACGTTCTATTTCAAAAATCAGAAACCAGCTAAAATGCCAATGACAATTTTCCTATTTCACGTTAAAGTTGCTTTTCACAAGAACATTGCTCTACATTTATAATTATAGGTGTCATAGCGTCATGCACATTTATTTTCCCGATATAATGAAGCGATACAGGATTATGATATGGCGGTTAAATTGTATACGGAGCGAAGGTGCGTGTGTTATATATGCAAGCAACATGTTTACACAGTGACATCCAACGGTCCACTCTTCAAAATAAAGTCTGTATGACGAATGATCGCCATAAAACATGTTGTTAAACTCTGTTTTCTGTCAGAAGTAGACAATAACAAATCATAAAACATGAACACAAATGTCTGAACAATGCAGACACGAAAAAACAAAGGAGAATTGGTTTGATGTGTAAACGCACAGACGTCATATAAAAAAAATCATTGTGAAAACTCGGGAAATAGAAATTTATCATGACCATAACATCACGCTTGTAGTCGTGTAAGGGGAAGGCAGAGGTGTACCTAATTGTATACCCTTGTTTCACCACTTACGCTTAAGTCCCATGTAATTGACTATGTACTAGACTCTGTGGCTGGTACTGAGTAGTTTCCGATGAAAAAATCCAATAATTCCCGACCTGGGAATTGAACTCAGGCCCACACAGGACAGGGAAGTACACGACCACTAGGCACTCTTTCATTCCTCTACCTTATAATAATCAGTTCCAACATTTAACGACACTTAACTACATAAATGTAGTTAAGTGTGTAAGTGTAGTTAGTACCCATAAACTATTAATCGACAATAAACGCGTATTTGTTCTCTATAGTGTTTCAACACGGAAGCAGCTATAATTATCTATGAATGTCAAAAGAAAAACTTCAACATACTTCACTTTTTATAATTGTATATATATGTGTAGGCGAAGTAATAAGCCCATGCAAATTATGTTGATAGAACAGAAACCCGCAAAAAGCAATAAACGGGCATACAAATATGAACAATATGCTTCTAGCAAACTATTAACTCCTAGTACGTTTATACAAAGATGTGGTTTTTCCAGCTGCTAGCATTATTGGCGGGTTTTTTGTTGTCTTTTCTTTCGTTTTCTAGCCTTCGTCGTGTTGTTATATTGATATCGGTACGTGTAAACATCATCGTCGTGAAACCGAAATGAATGTCCGAAAAATTGGTCGATTGGAGATGAAAATTGAAGACCCATCGGCGCTTCACAAGTTAAAGCAATAAAAACTGTAAATTTTCCTTTATAACCTAGGTACTTAAATAAAAGGAAGAGGTTCTCAATTCGGTTGTATTTTTATGTTTGTTACCTCAAAACTCCGTCATGTATTCAATTAGACTTTTTTTATGTGAGAGGATAAACTCTCCGATTGGTCCCGTGAGAGATTTGAACAAAATCGGCTCAGTAGTTTTGTCTATTTATTTAAAATGGGTAAAATAAAAAGTAGGTTATTTTTGCACACAAAAAGTTTTTGGAATTTAGTAGCCAAGCAAAAAAATAATCCTTAACAACATCGCCAACGAAGTCGTGACGAATTCGTTGATCTTTTTTCTCTATCCACGGATATGGAGCAGCGTCCGCAATATCCGAGCCGGTTGTACGAACCGTAAATACCGTAAATAGATTAGGTCCCAAGACGACGCCTCCTAAGTCCTAGACTGACCTATTTATTAAAATTCAGCATCCTAGGAGCTTAGGAATTTTCCTCACCTTACCGACTACGACTACGCCAGCACATGAAGCGTCTGCTAAAATTTCTTTAATGGATTTTCAACTTTCTTACTAAAGTATCATTTATTTTTTCAAGAGTAGTACATAAGTAGACTTAAAGCCAGAAGACATTCTCATTTTTATTCATTCTCATTTTTGTGATTGGTAGATAATGTCTTGTGGCCTTATTAAGGAGAATACCTTTTTGTTATACATAAATAGGTCCTTACTACACAGTATTCAGGTTCATTGGGAAAATTTTAGAGTTTCGGGTAGTTTGCTGGCGTCTGTACATAAAATTATCCTTGAAGCAATATTTTCTTCGGCCTCTCGTTTTATAAACAAGACCTCGTTAAACTGGACAATGTTTATGAAACGTACATTTTCAAAGCATTTTCTGGAACCTTGGCATCATAACTGACATGACTGTGAAAATACGATTTAGGCGCGAACGCAGATTTGTTCCGCGGGAATTGTAATAATAACGGGATTAGTCATACTTATAGCAAAGTTATACTGTCGTGGGTGATAATATTATGTGCGCGTAAGCACGTATTATCTACCTACGCAAAAATACAGACTTAGAACAAAACATAGGCTGATGCAAGAATTGTAAAAATAACATTTTCCTAAGAAAACTGTTGAAAACTATCACTGCATGTATCTATTTAACTTTTTAAAAGTACCTGTTCTGGGACATACCTAGGAAGCTTTCAGTTACGAAGATTCAGAATTCCAACTGTTTCAATATATATTTTTTTGAAGTTTTTAATGTTAGGTATAACTTTAAATACATCTATTACCCGTTTACTATACAATGTTTTGAGTGTGTTACATTGAGTTTTATTCCGTGGTCGAATGGTTTAGGCGTTTGCCTTGTGACCCGTCGGTCCTGGTTCGATTCCCACGGGAAGTACACTTTGTAAAGTTGTTTCCAGTTTGGCTAGGACATTGCAGGCTTGAATCACCTGATTGTCTGACAAAAAGATGATTCCGTGATTCGAAAGGCACGTATAAGCCGGTGGTCCTGGCCCTCAAGTGGCAGTCGTCAAACCATGTCAGAGGGGTTGAGGCGGTTTAGTAACTCTGACACTAGCGTGTGTGGGGTACCTTACTGCTCTAACGATAAAAAGAAGACCCCAAAATAAAAGTCGTTTCTTACTGTCTTACTATCTTCTTTGATGTACAGAATGATTAGTCTATGGCATCGGGAAAGGTTCGGTTTTAGTCTTATTCTGTAATAAATGTAATAATGATACATAAAAAATGGTTACAGAATAAGACTAAACACGAATAAATAGTCACCCTACAAAGATTCATATTTTTCCTATACGGGTAGCAAAATTTTAAGTCTCTAAAAGGAAAACCCTGTTTGAAATAATATTATTTCAAAATTGTTTGTGTTTCATAATAAGCTACTTTTAATTAAATATTTCCGCTCCTAGCTAATTATTTCTCGAGTTTTCGATTCCGGGAAAATGGCTGCGCTCATTCGCATAACTTTTGCCCCTTTAACTTTTCAATTATATTATTAAGTAGGTACCTACATTGATTGGGTCACGAGTATTTTCTCTATGAAAATGTTGAGAAGTGAGTGATGGTCTTTTCATTCATGAGAATATGGGGCAGACAGGAGAAAGGTGGGTTCGTGGTATTAAACGGACTTCTAAGAAGGACGAGGTTCTCAATTTGACAGTTTTTTTTTTCTGAATACGGATGTTTCCTGATTTAAAAAAATATGATTCTAATTAGTCCGTCTGTTAGGTTATCGAAAAATATTGGATACGTATTTTTTGTTTTATCAAATCAATAAAAATTGACGAAGATAAAACGCGTCAAAGATTTGAGTCGGGGTTTGTGACGTCACTCACCGGTAAAAAATGTCATACTAATGTTTTAGAATATGACGTCACACGAGTTTTCAAAGCTCTGTATCGTCTTCATTGTTTGTTTACGTGAAAAAAGAAAAAATACGTGTCCAATATTTTTTGGTAATCTATCTGACGGACTAATTTATTTATTTTTTAACTACCCTATTAAAGCTACTAATTTATAAGTAACTAAGGGTGGGTTGCACCATATTACTATAACGATAACCAAACCGTAACAAGCCATCAAATTATACTTTTTTAATGCTTTTATGGCTTGTTACGGTTTGGTTATCGTTATAGTAATATGGTGCAACCCACCCTTAATAAACGACAAAATATACTATTTGATAGTATTGTTATATTCTGTTAATGATAGTTATAGTTGAATGAAATACTACACTATATCGGTAATGAGTCTCCTTTGCTGTCGGAATGTTAATAGAGGGCTGTCATTTCTTTAATTCACTTCGGAGAATTATCTCAAATGATCTACGAGTGTGAGAACTGAGAATAATATTTGCATGAATTAGTGAAGTCCAGGTTGGGAATATTATTGTTAGGAACCACATGAACAATTTTGGATATGTGATTATTACAGTGTTGTTTCTCTCGTTCGTAGTATCAGATTAATGTTAAGAATCGTTGTTCGTCAGTCTTAGTGATTTGCTGGTGTGTAAAAAATCCCTCCCACATTTAACCCGTCTGCCTTCATGCTGCTAGTTCCATCATGGTCCTCATCCATCGTTTTACATCAGGCGTGGTCGAGGTCCAGAGAAGTGACACTTTGTAATAATTTAAAAAAAAATGTTATTTGAATATTTTTACGACCTAATTTGAATCGGTTCTTCGTTTTTGCTTAATAGATACTTAAATGTTAAAAACTAGCCTGACTTATTTGTTTGCTTCGATGACATTGCTCCTGCCACTATATTTTAAATAGGGATACACTCACATTGTAGCCAGTCATTACATTTTTCCATCAGGCCGTTAATGTCCTAAACCATTCTTAACTTAGACCGCACCACCACGTAACAAGATCATTATTTCCTATATCATTGCAAAACATATTTCATAACATCACGCCTGTAATCCCCGAAAGGTTACTTAGGTATACCTGATAGTATATCCACAACTCGCCAGTTATGTTAACTGCACGACATATTGGAACGAAGTTCCTTATCGCGCGTTGTGAAAGGGGGCTAGACGGAAAAAATTCTTACGAAAAGTTGTCACGACACTTTTTGCTATAGTAAGCTATTGTAAGCTGTGCGGCGTCGCATGTTTCTCTGTCTGTCTCTCTCTCTCTTATAGAAAGCAAGCCAGATATTTTCATTTCTACATTTCTTTTTTTTTTACATTATAAAAAATAATAACAATAACTTCGTTCCATCCGGGTGTTCCTTGTTATAATTATGTAAGTCGGGATTTTCTATATACGGTAATGTCGCGGATAAAGTTGATAGCGCGATGTAGGATTTGTCATTTTAGTTTTCATGTGTTGCGATAGATGTCGTTGTCGCCACATGGGGTTGGGCAAAGTGTCATTGGCTTTTAAATTAAGCACGGCCACGGCAATAGGCTCGTCGCCTATCATTTCAAAAATCTTTTGCTATTATTTGATAAATAAAGCAAACAAAATGTCTGCCTTTTAAAGTCAAGTCCTGACCCCTACAGAATGAAGGATTGAAGGCCAAAGGTCCACATCGTGATGCGTATACAAAGATTTTACTCAATGATATGTTTGTGTTCTGCAACATTGTAAACATTGTTCGTGATTTTATTTCCGAAAATATAAACGTCATTTTGTAAAACAATTTTAAAATATTGTAAAACTCTTCAGTAATGCTGAGTTACATTAACTTAACTTGAGATAGACCTGTACAAAGTTGTTATTTTCATTATATCATATTTTTTAGAAAACTTACAGTTCAATAGTGTATTTTAATAATAAGAAATAATCTCAAAAAAAGTGATCAAGTGGAAATACTATGAAATACAAACAAGGATTTAAACAGACTTTAGCAATATGTTATCTTGATGCGCACGCGCCGATACAATCGATTACAAACTTTACGTGATTCGCTGGCGTGTTGATTGAATTTATTGTAGAAGCCTGCTACAATGATAAAATTAATGAACGTACATCATTGTAGAAGTATTTTCAAATGCTGCAAAATGTTGTAATACTTACCACCTATATTATAGACGAAGACACAATTAATACTGCGACTGTTAGCCCCAACCAACCTCAGAAAATAATGAGCGAGTCTTCTACAGTAGCCCTGGATTGAAATTCACGTTGAAAATGTCCATTCTCCTCATTCAGTCAGTGTTTCTCAGTAGCATCCACGGGGTGTGAATTCGTGCCCGATATATGGCAGTGGCTTGCACCCTAACACATCGACATTAAATATAACTAGCGAAATGTGGAGGTACACCTCTGTATAAGTCATCTAAAAATATTTTCTTTTTTATTATAAATTAAGACAAAAGAATAATCACTTCTGCGCTACTTAAAAAAAATGCCTAAAGTAATCTTATCAATGGATACTTCAAAGAGGCATTTTTTCATAATTTACCTTTTCTGAAACTCTGCTGGAAAAAGGCTTCCCCCATTCATAGGACGGCACAGTTGGCGCAGTGGCTGAGCGATAGGCTGCGTGTCGTAGGATCGATCTCCGCATAGAACAAATATTTGTATGACCTACGGAAAGCACGTTTGACAGCCCGAAAGTTTGACAACCAGTCTCACCAAGCGGTATCGTATTACTCAGTAGGTACTTACTGGGTTGTAGAGATCAGATATTAAGTTGCGCCATGTAAAATACTAATATTTAGCTGCAACCGGTTAGACAGAAAGCCGACCCCAACATAGTTTAAAAAGGCTGGGCACTTGATGAGTACATTCAGGTTTAGGTTTAATATATTTTATTCTCAAAAAGACAAAAAGAGCCACTTACATGAGAACATACAGGGTGTAAACGAACCCTTCACGCATCTGACAACCAAGCATTCTGTACATCAAACCAAGTACCCCCACGCAAATATTTTTGCTGGGAAATGACTTTTTTTTTTGGGGTCAAAAATCATATTTTACGGTAAAACTCAAAGTAGCACTCTTAAAACATTGTGCTAGTGGATGCTTTGAATAGTAAACGGGTCATGGAGGTAATTTAAGTAAAGTTAAAACCTGAAATACTAGTATTTACAAAAACAGCTGTGAAAAATTTGGAACTTTGATCCCCAATATCTCCGCAACTAAGAGGTTCCCAGGTATGGTCTAGCACAAAAAAATGATCGCAGTGGTGGGGAGAACAAATGCCCTTCGTTTGCGTTAAGGGTACTTTTACACCCTTTATGTTAACAAAATGTAATAAACTTATACTAGGTACCTAACATTCCCGTTTGACAATCTACAACCAATACACAAATAAAGCAACGTCCAAAAGCTAGTTGAAAATAAACCTTTAACCAGTTATACGACCACTGGCCTGTCCTTCAAAATCCGATTAAAGCCGTCCAAGCCATTTTAGAAGTTTTCCCAAACTTTTCTTCAGGGGACAGGAAAACTGTCAGTAACAAAATAATATTGGAAGTGGAATTATCTAATAATGGTCTAACACAATAATCGTGAGTGCGGGAAGTGAAAATGAACGTGGTGTGGAACAATGGGGATTGGACGCCTGTGTGAAGATTAGCATGATTGATTAGTGTCGTTAGAATGTGCTTAATTGTAATTAATTTAGGGTTGGTTTTGCGTTTTGCAGACAACAGGAGGTATAACACTAGCCCTCTGTTGGGCAAAGGTCTCTTCTCTTATAGAAAGCACGACCAGGAAATTTTTAGACTTATGTTAATTATATATGACGACACGGTTGGCGCAGTGACTCAAGCAGCTGACAGTCGCGGGATCGATCCCCACACGGAACAAATATTTTTATGGCCTACAGATAGTTGTTTCGGGTCTGGGTATTTGTGTATGTGAGTTTAAATGTCTGTGAACGTACCCACGATACAGGAGAAATTCCTAGTGTGGGGTAACGTTTTCATTTATTAAAAATATCCAACCTTAACCTCTGTCCTATCAATGGTAAAAATAGTTAAATACCTTTTCTTTTTTTGGCGGGTGGAAAATCATCAAATAACCCCTCCCGCTCTTGGGCAGAGCGAAAGGGAGTATCAGACTTCTACTGACTAAAAACCACCCATGTTCCTTCTTAGCCCTTCATGTCGAGGCCGCGGTATCTCTTGCGAACAACCCGCAGCCCCGACGGGATAATTTAATACCTTTAATCATATACCATTAAGAAGACGTAAATAGAACCTCGCATGCTTGTTGTTGCATAGGTGTGAGCCGTGAACCTTGTGACCCTGGTGGGGGTTTGGTGGGTGTCACGTATTCGAATTATTGGTTCTGGAACATGGCGGTTTCCTTACGATGTTTTTTTTCAACCATTTTGGGAGCACATTACAAGCAATACAATCATGAAGAGAAGATTCACTAGAAGTGATATCCAGTAGACGGAATAAAACTGCGCAATTTAAGTATATCGAGTAGAGTTAACCGTACAGTAAGACACCAACTAGAATAACTTGAAAATCTATCGCAAATTGTACAAGCAATTTTATAAAATCAAATATTATATCATTATACTACGGCACCAATAGCAAAGAGCCCCACATACATAAAATATGCAAAACTATCGATTAGGCCATCACTATCGCAGAACATGAAACAATCGATATTCAAACTTATGCAAACTGAATCACTGTCGTTATTTGAGTAAGTAAGTTTGATTTGAGAAAATGAATACTCTCCCGTTAGTCTAGCGGTCACAAGCTCTACAGGTTGAGCAGTACGCGTAAGTCGATATCCAGGCTGGGCAAAGTGTTATTGGGTTTTTCAGTAGCTCTGTTGTTTGGATTTATACGATTGACGGCAAACAGTGCATCACTTACTAATTGTGTTTCAATAAAAACTGATGAAATGTAGTCGTACTATTGGTAAACCTCTGCCTAATTTATTACAGGCGGGTGTGGTGGTGTTTATTTGTGTGTGTCCGTGTGTCCGTGTGTGTGTGTGTGTGTGTGTGGTTAATACTAAAATAGTTTACCAAATATTAGTTAGTTTTAAGTGATAGTATAAAGTTTCTGTATTGAGATAGTTACTTATCTTGTGGAGCTTAGACAAACAGTATTATTTGATCAGCAGAAACCAAAATGGAACGCGAAAAATCATATCATATCATCATGCATTTACTGCGGTACTCAGAGATATTTAATAATTACTAAAAGCCGTCACTTACTGCCGCACTCAGAGAGCTTTAATGATTACTTAGGCCATCACTTAATAAAGGTTTTGACAGCTTTGTCACACAAAAGTATGTCAAATCTTTACTTAGTGACGGCTTAAGTAATCATTAAATATCTCTGAGTACCGCAGTTAGTAAAGATTTAACATACAAAACCTTCACTAAACTGTCAAAACCATTACTAAGTGATGGCTTAAGTAATCATTAGAAATTTCCCAGTAGTAGCCCGGAGTTTGGAAGTTAGGGTATAATAAATACCCCGTGTCTCGGTAAGCACGTTAAACCGTTGGGCCTGCGCGGTGTATGAGGAGCTGCTTTTATTTTTTAAATTACCCATGAAATATGTATATGTTGGGGGCTGCGAATGTTGTCCCGAATACGTGGTAACCGATTTCGCACCTGTGTCCCATCCAGCCTGCAATATACTGCCGTATACGAGTACCAGTCAGTATACTTGCGAACACGAATAAGTCTAGTAAAATGCCTACGAATGATTCTATCAAATAAAAGAACCTGTAAGCACTAGAGACACATTAATAAATGCGTGAAAAAGATGCCAAATATCCACCCACACATGAAATCCATTCGTCCTACACATTCTAGAGCTCCGACCGATAAAACGCCTATTGTACAAGCTTTATACCGCTAAAAGGTACCCACCCACATAGACAAGAGACAAGATGTGTCACTGACATCACCTATTTGTTATCATAACTATTTGAGCTCTCCACAGTAATGGACTGGCCCTAAGGCCCCACTCACGGCCTCGGGAGTTGCGAGTAGCATCAATCCACATGCGTCACTTGGACTTCCTTCGCGTACAGTCACTCTGTAAGGCCTCATTTACGGACACGCGGGGCGTCGCGCGGCGCGTTGTGTGTTTTTAATTCAAACACATGGCGATGTATGAAAACGTTAACGATTTCAAACGTCGATTTTACGAGAAGCGATTTTTCGCTCGTTAGTTTAAAATGCAGCGTTCGTTGCGGTGGACGCGCCTCTCAGTAACGACGTACCTTCTGCACGCGCCGCGCGACGCACCGCGTCTCCGTAAACGAGCCCTTAGTCCTGTCATGGCATGCTCTTCATTTGTTTTCTTCACAGTCACGAGTAGCTTGTTGTCAAAAGTTCATAGTATAACAAAATAATGTATTTCTCTCTCTATCTTATTTTTAATGATGAATGATGTTTATTCTGCAAATGCAGCCCCGGACAGAAAGGGTTAGGAAGGAACATGGGTGGTTTTTAGTTAGTAAGTCTGACACACCCTTCCGCTCTGCCCAGAGCAGGAGGAGTCTTTTGATGATTTCCCACCCTCCAAAAAAGGCTCTGTTAAGGTCCAGACATAATCTTGTTCAACTCAAATGAGAACTACGCAGATTAATGTGAGTATTTAAGTTGTTTACTCTGTTCCTTATCTAAATAGAAACGTAATCTCTCCATTTGTCTGTCGAGTAATGTTAATGGACGTAGAGAACTACGAGATATTTTAGAAGTAACGCTTTTAAAATTATCTAGAGGATTATAATTGACACGGTGTTTATATTTAATGGGTACTTCGTCTTTAAGCATGAAGGACTTATAGAGAAACTCGAAGTTAACATGTGTTGTAGCAGAACAGCCTACAAAGTACATAAAATCCTCTGCCACGTCTGTCTGTACGCGATAAACTCTAAAACTACTCCACCGATTTTCATGCTGTTTTTACCAATGGATAGAATGGTTCTCGAGGAAGGTTTTAATATTATAATATTCACGCGGACGAAGTCGCGGGTGAAGTACTAGTAACAAAATAAAGCAACAAATGGATCCTAGACTTCATCTTTGACAAACGTTCAAAAGTTCAAGCCCAACGTGCAATGGAGCGCAGTATCCTAGGCGTTAAACTAACCAACCACAAATATACGCAACGTCACAGAAACGAGATCGGGAGACGAACTGGACAGAACCAACGACCAGCGGTCCACATTGACCCTGGATCGAAAGATTTGGAGGTCAAGGGGGGCCTTTGCCCAGCAGTGGGACGATACAAGCTAACAATAACAGTAAAGCGTATTGAAATATCCTTACATACCTAAGTATATATTTTAGGCTAGTATTATAAATATATACTCATTTTTGAACTCCCAAGTGACGTCTGGTTCCTTATAACATTCATTATCTACCAAAATGACGAAAATCATTTATTTCATGTTCTCAAAAATGTGTGAAATTCTGTACTGAGATAGCTTTGCAAATTGTCCTCTCAATTCACAGGTGCTACGTAGAAAATGGTTTATTGAGCAACCGATCTTCATCCATTTCTCAAATTGACTAGCTTTTACCCGCAGCTTTGCCCGGGTGGAGGTCGAATATAATCCCCCGGGGTTTCAGGAACGTGGGTACTACCGGGGCCAAAAGTACGTAACCTGTTTTATAAAGATGATGGTCTATCTGTGCCAAATTCGTTCGCATCTAAATCCGTACAGCAGTTAAGGCGTAAAAGGTGACAGACCGAGTGACTTTCGCATTAGTAATGTAATTAATTTGAATTTCGAACTATATGTCCATGTTTTTAATGTCAGTGTGACATCCACACTGGGTGTGGTGTGTAAAACTTAGCTCAATACACCTCTGCGCCATGTTAGTTTATTTCCTAGTTTTATTTATAAACGTACACAGCCTTCTTCGAATCAATAGGGATGTTTCCTGACTAAAAAAAAATATGATTCTAATTAGCACGTCTTTTAGATTATCGAAAAATATTGGATACGTATTTTTTCTTTTATCAAATCAATCAAAATTGACGAAGATAAAACGCGGCAAAGATTTGAGTGGGGGGTTGTGATGTCACTCACCGGTAAAAATTGTCACACTAATGTCTTAGAATATGACGTCACACGAGTTTTCAAAGCACTGTATCGTCTTCATTCTTTGTTTACGTGAAATAAGAAAAATAAGTGTCCAATATTTTTTGGAAATCTATCTGACGGACTAAGTAGATTTTTTTGTTAACTACCCTATTCCGGGAGACCTTCCATCGCAAATCGTATCAGAGTTTCTGCATTCAATTGATTTCATTTATTGATTTGGTTTACTTTACAAGTTTATAATAATGTATGTATGTCACTAGATATATGGTGTCAGAAATTTCTACTTAATATTCAGGCAGGTTAGTGCTCCACATTACTAAAGGGCTCATTATAAGGTACCTACATCACGCGTCACTCTCGAGTGGCCTGAGAGCACGAGTGTCACTTAGGACTGCTGCCGGCTAGTCTATTCTAGATTTTGAGTGATTAATTAAAATAAACCCCTCGTCCCTCTTTTTACTGTTTGTCCACTCTTCTTTTGTTGTACACGCTGTTTCTACATTTCTAATACAACTTTCCTCTCGTAGGTCCGCTGGAAGAAATTTCTTGTCAATTTCTTGTTGAAAAATCTTTTGTGTGAGAAACCATTCTCAGGTTTTTATAAGTACCTATCTAGTTTGCGTTTGAAAGCATTACGCATGAAGAAACTCTACTCTATGAAACTCGACTCTCTTCTCTATGGGAACTTAAAGAAAATGTTTCCGGTGATGGCGACGTTGTCCCTTACTGTTGTTTTCGTAGAGTAACTAAAAAAGCTGTAACGGTTATCATGGTTTATTACTGATTATTTATTAATAGCTTTGTCACGCTGTCAATTTTTGCAATTTACAAAGTCACATGAACACTACTACGTATCAAATTATTGTAGTACTAGCGGACGTCACGTGGTTTCACTCGCATAGTTCCCGTTCCCGTGGGATTACAGGGATAAATAGTAACCTATGTCACCCGGGGATAGTGTAGATTCCCAACATTGAAAGATTTTTTCAAATCGATCCAGTAGTTTTTATGTTTATTCCTTAACGAGTTAAAACGCTATCAAAAATGCGAGACTTTTTTTTTTTTTTTTTTTTTTTTTTTATTCAAGTGGAACAACAAACAGCTGTAATATAAAGCATTGAAATCATACATATACAAATGTTATTGACAATATTACAGCCCACAACGCTGTTCACAGATTAACTTAGGGATAAAAACAGTGAAAAAAATATTAATCGCTAGAGTAACAGTAACAAGTAACAGAAACCTAGTGTATAAATACATTAGTGTACATACTTAATACTCATGAAAGCTCCTTTAGTATGAGACTTTTAAATTTACAGGGGGAGCACATGCAAAAATGTCAACGTGTTCAAAAGTCCTATTATAAGAATCGACCATTCTGCGAACAGGCGAACGCAAGCCAGAATTGGACTTGCATGTACCCACTGAAAATAATGTTCCAGCGCGCACCTTACGCCTCTGAACTGTCCTAGGAACCGTATAACATAGCAAATTGGATAGTTCCATGCAGTCAAATTTATTCCTTACAATATTGTAAAGATTTATAGCTTCTAAATACCTACGTCTATTTTCAAGTGTTCCGAGCTTGTACTTCACAAGTAAATCTTGGTATGGCAAATAATATCCGCAGCATCTATAATGCATAGTACGCAAGAATTTGTATTGAACACACTCAATCATTTCAACGTACTTTTTGTAGTATGGACTCCAGACGGACACGGCATACTCCAATTGAGAACGTACAAGAGACTTAAATAAACAAATATAGGAAGAAGGATTTTTAAAATCAACTGACGAACGCATTACAAATCCGTATAGTTGATACGCTTTACTGACAATTTTTTCTATATGTAAGTCTAAGCAGAGCTTGGAGTCAAGGATAACACCGAGATCTCGTATAGAATCCACTTTAAGTAGGGGGGCATTGCACAAAGTGTATGTGTAGTTTATTTTGGTTTTATTTTTTGTAAAACTTAAGAAGTTACATTTGGGTAAACTTAGTTGCAACCTATTCTCCCGACAATAACAGGATAGTCGGTCTAAATCTTGCTGTAGCAGAAGGCAGTCACTTGCTTGTCTAATGGCTCAATATACTTTAAGGTCATCGGCATATAATAAAAACTTGGTATTTTGAAAGCATTGGCTGATGTCATTTATGTATAAAATAAACAGAAGGGGACCAAGTATAGAGCCTTGAGGCACACCAGAAGTCACCTGTGCGATATTAGATTGGTGACCATTGATTACAACCCTCTGACTGCGGTTGGTAATGTAAGAGGTGAACCACCTAAGAAGATTACCACGAATTCCGTTAAACGCTATTTTATTTAGAAGCATATCATGGTCTACCTTGTCGAAAGCCTTACAGAAGTCCGTATACACTGCATCCACTTGAACACGGCTGTCAACACAATCAAATAAAAAGCTGGAAAACAATAATAAATTAGTATTTGTCGACCGACGTTTAACGAAACCATGCTGTTGCTGAATTATGATGTTGTGGAGTACAGGATAAATTTCGTTGTGAACTAACCTTTCAAAGAGTTTCGACAATGTAGATAGGATGGAAATGGGACGATAGTGTTCCACGCGATCCACTTTTGTGAACAGGCACAATATACGCATGCTTCCAGAGTTTAGGTACTACTCCCTCAGATATACATTTATTATAAATAATAAATAGTGGTTTACAGATGGAAGTCGCAGTATTCCGAAGGAAGTAGGGCGAAAGTCCATCAGGACCTGGGCCTTTCGCTGGATCCAGGGATTTAAGCTCCTTCAATATGTTCTCTTCACTAAAAGAAAGGTCGCAAATAGAGACATCGTGCAGTGCGTTATTGTCCTGCGGAGGCTTCCATTGAGACAACGACGGAGATGTCGGTTCATATACCGAGTAAAAAAAGTCCGAGAACATATTACACGCCATGTTAGGATCACTGGTTTCAGCATCTTTATATTGCAGTTTAGATGGAATTCCAGGCTTGTCTTTTCGATTAGAAACATAGGTCCAGAAGTGTTTTATGTTTTTTCTTAGATTGTCCTCTACAGAACTGATGTACGACCGGAAACACTTAAGGCATGTATCACTAAACTGTTTTCTATAGTTAGAAAACAATTCATGGTCGGAAATGTTATTATATTTCTTCCACCTGATCCATGCCTTTTGCTTCTTTTTAGAAATAGTTATGAGAGTACGAGAGAACCATATGGGATAGCTAACTGATTTAGGTCGGGCCATTGGAGTGTCTTGTTTGATAATGCTATCTATCTCTGTATAGAACCTGTCCAGAGCCTCTTCAGATTTCATAGGGCATAGTAGTTCAGACCAGTTTAGTTGCTGTATGTTACTGTTAATTTTGTCAAAGTTGGCCTTATGAAAACAATATTTGTGAAGAGGAGTTTTAGTCAAAGGGGTGTTTTTGACGTTTAGACAAGTTTCACACGTCAGGACAGGATGGTAGGTGTCAATCGGGAGTAACGTAGTTGAGACATGAGAAACATTACATGCGTTATTGGAAATGACTAGATCAAGAATTTTACCCTTGTCATTCACTATATTGTTCAATTGTGAAGCACCTAGGAGGGAAATTAAGATATGTAGATTTACACAGGCCGAAGGTCCCCCAGAATATGATGTAGCAATATTCGAGATATCCGTTGTAGGGGATACTAGCCAGTTAGCTTCAGGGAGATTGTAGTCTCCTACAACAAAGAAAGTATCAACACTAGAATGGCCTAGCACTTCTTGTAGTAATTCAAAGTGCCTGTCATACACCACAGCAGGAGTCTTAGGTGGAATGTAAGCAGCACTCACAATGTGTCTTTTATTGTTGACCGAGCTAGGCAACTCAACCATAATGTGTTCAATGTGAGTGTGCGAGAAATCACTATACTGTGTTGATGAGAGACTCAATTCAGAAGGTTTCAAAGTGCTCAGAACAGCAATCAGCGCACCCCCACCGTCTCGTTTGTTAGTAGCCGTGCGATCACGATCACAACGGTACACCATGTAACGTTGGTCTATGAACTCACTATCATTGAGACTTGTTCACAAATTATGTTAGAGCCATTACTTTCTAGCGTAAACCCGAATTTATTATTATAAAACACAAACCGCCACGCTACATTATCGCTAACACATAAGTGAACCTCTCAACGAGATAACACGCCAGTATGTCAAGGACCTCGTTCTACGTCACGCCTGTCAAATTAGAACATTGGCCACACCAATTACTTACTTTAAAACTCAATAATGGGACCGAAAACATCTATCATGCGATTAAAACAACAATGTGACAGCGTAACCGTCAAAAATTCGTATGTTTCAACAATAGCAACATTTTTAAAGTATTTCCTTACTGTGAAACAATTTGCATGCTAGTTGTATTAAAATATCTGTTTTTTGACAGCTACTAATTGGAATGTTTTCCCGCCAGCGGCCATCTTTTTGAAGCGTAACCGCGGAAAACCACAAACAAAGACTACTCTTTTGTGTTTAGTTTTGCTAAAATGTCTCGCTAACTTTGACCATGTTGCTACATTCATTTATCTATGGTTATTATTATCTGTGGAATTATTTGAAAATACTATTATTTTAGTAGGTATATATCGTAGTGTAAATTGTGAGAACTAATCTCAAGAACCACTGAAGCATGTCTCGTGAGGTTATCGGAATTTCGGTTAGTTCAGTAATAAGATAATAGTTATTCAATATTCACTACACGTTGTCTCATGAATTGTTTCACGAGTAAATGTTTTCGTGTAGCAAAATAAACAAGCTTCTAATAGAATAGAAAACACAACTCTCTTACAATAAAACAAATAAACAGACCAATGCAGGTATTTTTACTTATGTTTTTAATGTTCATCGTCCACTAATAAAACCATATATCTAAAACATTTCACGAAACGAAAAGGCTTTTTCACGGAAAACTGAGAGCAACCTTTTGTGAAAAGTTACAATTACAGCCCTGGACGGTACCGTATCATGTTTATAAATAATTAACGAAAATTCAATATGTTTGGGTACGAAACGGTCGATCTCGTGAATCTGAAACACAAATAGGTTTTAAAAGGTGAATAAGGTATTATTTCTGGAAAGGTTGGACATTGTACAATACTCCTTGGAGTCATGACGTCATTGAGTTTCAGGAATTGGCCTTTCCGTTTACGGGATAGGTGAATATTTTTGCTACAAAGTGTGAAAGGGAAATCGTGATTAATGATTTATAAAGGACTAGCTGTTGCCAGCGGCTTCGCCCGCTACAACTCGAAAATTATCCCACGGGAAGAGAAAATCGGGATAAAAAGTAGCCTATATGTTAATCCAGGGTATAACCAATCTTCATACCAAATTTCAACCAAATCGGTCCAGCCGTTTATGCGTGAAAGAGTAACAAACATCCACACATCCATTCTCACAAACTTTCACATTTATAATATTAGTAGGATTATATGAATAAGAAACAGAGTTTTGAATAGCTACTGAAAAGTACTAAGATATGTATTTCAATGTACTTTGGTAAATTACATTAATCATCATCTGCCAAGACTGCCTCGTTGGTCTACTGGTCGCAAGGGAGGCATGAGGTCCTGGGTTCGATTCCCGGGTCGGGCAAAGTGTTATTGGCTTTTTCCATCAGGAATTTATCAGTAACAGCCACGGAGCCTGGATTTGTAACCGGTTGATGGCAATAGGCTCGCCTCCTATTACATGGGACTTAAACATAACCGGCGAAATGTGGGTATACTATTAGGTACACCTCTGCCTAACCCTTCGGGGATTACAGGCGTGATGTTATGTTATGTGTCATCTGCCAAGCCTTTTGCCAACTATGTTTGGGGTCGGCTTCTAGTCGAACTGGATACAGCTTAACTTAATACCAGTTCTTTGCATGGAGCGACTGCCTATCCGATCTCCACAACCCATCAGTTATCATCATCTGCCTAGCCTTTTCCCAACTATGTTAGGGTCGGCTTCCAGTCTAACCGGATGCAGCTAAATACCAGTATTTTACATGGAGCGACTGCCTATCTGACCTCCACAACCCAGTTAATACAAGGTAATACGATACTCTTTACACAACCCATTTGTAATAATCGGTTAGTACAGGGTAATAAGATCACTCATGGTAAAACTGGCTGTTAGACTTTTGGGCCTTTAACGACCGTCAAAGATCTACAAGTGACGGCACGCAGGAAACTTGGTATATAATGGCTATAGTCACCCATCCATGGGCCAACCTAGGCAAGCACGGCGCTTCATGACCACGAGTTCCTCTAAATAAATATAGGGTGTAAAAGTACCCTTAACGCAAACGAAGGACACTTGTTCTCCCCACCACTGCGATCATTTTTTTGTTCTAGACCATACCTGGGAAACCCCTAGTTACAGAGATATTGGGGGTCAAAGTTCCATATTTTTCACAGCTGTTTTTGTAACTACTAGTTATTCAGGTTCTATCTTTACTTAAATTACCTCCATGACCCGTTTACTATTCAAAGCATCCACTAGCACAATGTTTTAAGAGTGCTACACTAAGTTTTACCGAAAAACGTGATTTTTGACCCCAAAAAAAAAGTCGTGATGTACAGAATGCTTGGTTGACGGCTGTGTGATGGGTTGATTTACACCCTGTATATGAATGTAGAAGAAATGAATATCAAGAAATATAAATCACGCGCTACCTTTGTATAACACAAAGTAAAGTTAAATCTAAGCATGTGTGTGTACCATTACGTCTACACAAGCGGCAACCATTCATCTCTCAACAAAAGAAGAGATTGCGATCAAACTTGAACCCATACAATGTCATAAATCAGCTGATCGTTAACTATTGTAAAGCCGAGACCACACTATAAATACGACATTAAAATTCGTAGTCTATTCCTTTAAACACGATTACACGACATATAAGGGCAAAGGCCCACGTGCCAAGGATCTTGCACAATTGTTCTCATGTCTTATTCAGTAGAGTACCTTTGCAAGTACATATTCTGTGTTCACTATTTAGTTTCCATCATCATTCTTCTGTCCTTATCCCATTTTATTTATGGGCTTCAGGTCATCTTCTTCCATACATCGCTTTTACTCGTATCATATATCTCACGAATCATCCGTCACACAGTTTCCATCGTTTCTTTTGTTTTCGCCTAATCTTGTAGTCATCACAATACAGACGACTAAATACGCAAAACCTGGCCGCCATATACTCGTACGTATTTGAAAATATTGCGGATTTCAAGTTCATTTTGTTTCACAACGTCATCAATTACTTGTAATGTTTTATAAATGACAAGTTAAATAAAAAATAAAAGCTTCTAAATAGCCTTTATTTGCTACTTCCATTCAAACTTAACATAAGATTAATCTACTTAATAAATTATCTTGATAATACAGAAGTACTTCTAATAAACTAGCTTTTATTATTTTAATTTTTTTGGAGGGTGGGAAATCTTCAAATGACTATATAAATCGGTATCTCTTTCGAACAACCCGCAGCCCTGACGGTATATATAAACTAGCATAGAGCTATTATTTATTTAAGTCAAAAAACATTACTTCAAAATAAAAATTTGAACGCACTGTAGGTACCGCTGTACCTACTCCATGAGTTATTGTGACTGATGAACGGCTTTTAGGCGAAGGATCAGAATGCTAAGTTGTCGAATAATTGTATTTATCTGATCAACGTGAGGCATAGCGGTGATTGTGTCGGTAGAGGAGAAAGCGCCGAATGTGTTTACGTGACAGAAAGAATAATTTGCGTTTACGCATTTTTACGAAATGATTTTTTATTTATAAGGAAAGTACTATTCACTTCACTGTATCTTTGGATTTTCTAACCTTTCAGGTATAAATGATCTTGAGTCTCTTACTGCCGCACTCAGAGAGCTTTAATGATTACTTAGACCATCACTTAGTAAAGGTTTTGACAGTTTTGTCATACACAATTTTGTCAAATCTTTACTAAGTGACTTATGTAATCGTTAAATATCTCTGAGTACCGCGGTTAGTTGGACACAATTAGTGAAACAATTTTAAATCTTAAACTATTTGCATAGATAATTAGTGTTTGTACTAATACCGGACTAGTCACAGAGTCACAGATAACGAATCAAAAGAAAACAACAAAAATAATCTCTATCATCAAAGACTAGTCAAATTGATCCCCAAAATAACTGGGCCATCCAAAGAGTACCTTTTATCTCGAAAGACGTAGTTACAGTCAAAATAAACGTAAGTAGTGTTGTAATAATATCGGACTAGTGCGAGACGTAGTGATGTGATTATCTTGTAGTGCGGGCTACCACGCAATTGTTTATGGGTCGAGTAATGACCCCTGATATGCTGGGACAAGAGCTACACGGAAATGGTTTTATTTTTGTAGTGTAGTAGTACTGTGGGTGGTGAGTGGATATTTAGGATAGTTACAATCATATGGCTCGTTGTTCTGTGAAGAATATAATTCAAGATTTCAAGGATGGAACACCAACGCAAAAGCGGTTACAACGTATTCAGTACATCATTCAGAGCCATTGAATTTTTCGTCGGTTACAAAAATAAAATCAGCTGCTCCACACATTATAAATCGATTATTTTGAAAATGTCTGTGTTGGGGGGACTCAGAATGATGTAATGAATAAGTGGTAACTATTTTCTCGTCCGTGTCCGTTCCACCACGTATAATTTCGTCATACCTTAACCATTGAAAAATATAGAAACAGTCTAGAACTGATTATTGTGATACAACGCAGTAGAGGCCTGTGTATATTGTACAGCAGTGAAACCAACAACAATAAGGATGAAATTATTAACTTTACAACAGGCACACGCCTGTTGCACAAGTTAGCACAAATTATGACCATTTAACTATTTATTTATATGCAACCTCTTTTTCATATTCGACTACAATATGGAGATTTAATAAGCTATACAATGTACCAAACTAATAATAAATAATAACTTCCATTAATGAATTCTATGACACGTCCCATCAGACCATTTATAAGAAGTAATAAAACATTGCATTTAAGTAATGATATTCCAAATTAATTGACAACATAGTACTACAGTCTAAGCACGTAATGTTAATGTATTTTGTTGATAAAGTATAGGTACCTTTTGATGCAAAGTCGATGACACTTGGCTAGATTTATTACCTGGCTACTTCCTGTCCAAGAAATCATGTTGTAACAATTATTAACACTGGGGCCATGGGGTCCGAGTACCCATTTAATATTTCAGGATATTGCCCAGCGGTTGGTCGACTCTTCACGTAACCAGAGGGCTGGCCTATTTGTTGGGCAAAAAAGCAGCATTGCCATCCGAATGGGAATGCTGCCAGCCTTATGGGCATTTTTCCTGTTGACAGCGGTTTGGACGAATTTTTTGACAACCTGTAATTCTTCTCTTTTTGATACTTGTACATATTTTATTATAATTTTAGTTCCGTAAATTTTACAAAAAAAATCTCGTTAAATTGTACTCTATTAGGGACCAGTTGTAGAGTTGCGTCAAAGCCACATAAAATAAATAATAAAAATAATAGGCTTTTTAAAACCATCTGTACGCCAGTATAACGACTTCTGATTGAGGAAGACGGGCCTTTAAAATTTATCATCTACTAAGTTGCATGAGAAAATAAGAAAAGTCCCCATTGAATCTCCATATTAAAAGCTTCCTTTTCCTTAACACGTAGAGGGTAAGAAGGAAAATGTATTGTAAATATATTTTTTAATTTTCGTTCTAATGGATTCATTTTGTCTTATAGTAGTCCCATTAATAATTTCTCTCTTCTCTCAACATATATTTTGAACAAAAATGGTTTTGGTTGGGAGTAGAACCCACAGTCGGGCACAGTGCTACTGGATTGTTTCATCAGGGGTATCACAGTATAGCAACCCGGAGTCTGGATTAATACCCGGATGATAGCAATGAGTTAGCCTTCTATTACGTAAGACTTCAATAAAGTGGCGAACACGGGTGTACAACTAGTACACATCTGCCTAGCCTTTTCCCAACTAAGTTGAAGACGGTTTCCAATCTAACCAGTGGAAATTATGTTACTCCCACTCCTTTTTTTTTCATGTCTGCGGGATTCAAGACAGATCGTTTCTCTGGGACTTCGTCGAGCTTTTTTGTCTCGGCGTATTTTGGTTGTCGCCGCTGTTGATTCTGGCAGAGGTTTGGGAATAGTGTGGTAGACTTGTCTCAATAGTAATCTAATTAGATGCAGCTGCATACCAGTACTTTGCAAGGAACGGCTACCTATCCGAACACCAATACCCACTCACCGTAGTAATGATACCCCTTTTGTTTTTGGGAGGGTGGGAAATCATCAAATAACCCCTCCCGCTCTTGGGCAGAGCGAAAGGGAGTGTCAAACTTCTACTGACTAAAAACCACCCGTATTCCTTCTTAGCCCTTCATGTCGAGGCCGCGGTATCTGCGAACAACCCGCAGCCCGTAATGATACCCCTTAATAAGACTTTAAGGCTTTTGATTGTTAAAGGTATGCTTCTTAGCCTCACCTGTCTAAAGTGCCAAGCAGTCGTTTCGGTCTTCCAAGGAGAATCCTTATAAATCCTCGCTAACAAAATGGAGGTGTTAGAAACGGCTCTGATTCTACGAAATCTAATCTGTCTGGCGCGGTCGGCAGAATCTTACAAAAGCAAAATATACAGCAGAGCACCTAGTTAGAGATTTCGGGCTGGAATTTCAAGTTATCAGGATTTTAGACTTGATTTATTATGTTTTTTTTTTTAGAGGATGGGAAATCCTCTCATGACTCCTCTCGCTCTGGGCAGAGCGGAAAGGAGTGTCAGACTTCTACTGACTATAAAAAACCACTCATGTTCCTTCTTAGCCCTTTTGTGTCCGGGGCCGCAGTATCTCTTTCAAACAACCCACAGATTTATTAAGTACTTACGTTTTTAAGAGAAATCTATTAAACATAGATGAGGATTTTCACCCTGAAACCAAAAAAGAAAATTGTCTTGCCGTGTCTTTTGCGAGTTGGAACAGCTCAGGAGCATTCCGGTTCACAAACGTTTCCAAGTTCACATCTCAGTACAAATGTACAGTTTGACATCAAACGGCTGCATTACTACCCGTTACAGTAGTCCAATGACGCAAGTACCATTGCTTATCATAATAATCCTCCATTGAATTTATCTTAACATCTCGTTTTGTAAAAAAAAGTGTTAATTTCTTTAGCTATTAACGTCAGCGCTAAGATAACATAATTAAAGCAGAGGATGACCAATCAGCTTGCAAAAACAACGAAGCCCATCTGTTTTGTGGAGCTAGATGTTCTGCGTTAACGACTGATTTTAATCGGGAACACTCGATTTTTATCGGTATTCGACTTTGCTACAACTCTGTACACAGTGTCAACAGTGTGCGATCTTCATTCTTTCATAAATCATTATACTTGAACTAATTTCTTGCTGGTTATATTGTATTTATTTTGAAATGGCGCGATAATATCTTTGCATCATTATTTATTCCTAGACTAATTAATTTTTAAATGCCGAAAGACCAAATTTTATGTTGGTGGTCCTTTGAAAATCTGAACGGGGCGCCACTTCTTCCTACCAGCTCAAACTGTTTTTTTTTATAATTTAACTAGCTGATGTCCGCGGCTTTGCCCGCGTAGATTGTAAATACTAAAACCTTCCTTAAGAACCACTCTATTCATTGGTGAAAACAGCGTGAAAATCGGTGCAGTAGTTTTTGTGTTTATCGCGAACAGAAAGACAGACAGACGTGGCGGAGGACTTTGTTTTATAATGTAGTGATAGTGATAAATACATAATCGCACACCTTTATTCCATAGACAGAGCAGAAACGAAACTGCAAAACTACAGAACACCAAATACGAATAGCCTTCTGCTTCATCCATGTTCATATAATTATCTGGCCATATAGGAAAAGCCTAAATATATTATATTGAATTCACCGTCATTTCTAGCCAACAGTCCCTCGTCTACGCACTTCATAAGATTAAATTAATACGCGATATATTTTTCTTTGCACAAATTTTATTGGCAGTAAATTCAGTTCCTTTGAGTCACATTTGTGATGGTGATTCGTAATTAAAGTTTTACGGTGGGTGTAAAACAGCGGTGTTTGTTATTCTAGCTGTCAATCTGAAGATAGAGTGGCGACCGCCCACGGGCTGATATAAACCTGTCGTTGACTACGAATTTGATTGGAAGCCATTTCTTTTGAGAGATACATTAATATGTCTAAGGAGAAACATTATGTTTATTGGTTCAGTTTGCAGATGAAGAGCCTATAAAGTATTTTTTGTTAGATTTCAGTGATGTAATCATCTAGTGTAACTAATTTATAAAGGTAGGACGAAAATTTAAAGGAATTGTTTGAGAAATGTTGCATCTTTGATTGTATAAAACTGTTTGCAAAAGATAAGTTAATAATAATAATTGATTAGTTTCCAGAATTAAGGAATACTAATTGACATAAACAAACGCACGACCGTATGTAATTATTCCTACGTATTAACGGTTACATAAACGCTAAATTATTTGTTGACAGATATATACTTCCTGTAACTCAGGAAATCAAACACATTCCGCAACAATTACAGTTTCCACGAAATATTTTAGTTTCCATGAAAACTTGTGTAACATCTAAATATAATAATTGCATCAAATTGATAAATTATTTTTAATAAAAATAATCATCAAACGCTGGTCAGGTCATTCGACACACAGACAAAAACAAAATTAAATGTTAATATAGAAAAAGCTCTGACTTGCTGTCAACCTGCGTCATAAAATGTCGCGTTTCAACACATTTTATTATTAGTGACAAAAGGGGGGAACACATTTTTAACACACCGCGCGGCTATAAGGGATCCATTTCAGTTGACTACTGAAATGGATCCCTTATAGCCGCGCGTTTTATTGTCTTTCACAACTTTGGTGTAATTGCAAGATGGTTCGGAAGTAGGCTAAATGCATTAGTTTGAAATAACACACAGGTTGTAGTTAACAAACAACATTAAAACATAACATATTATCATCAGTGTCCCGAAAACCTGGAAACCAAACCAAATGAGTTGTGGAAATATTCAGATTCATCCGGTTAGACTGGAAGCCAACCCTAGGTAAAAGAGTAGGTAGGGGATTTTCAACCACCTACAAAAAGCTTTGTATAATACCCATTTTGTTTAAATTTATTAAGAAAACTTATTCTACTTTCTACACTGCTGGTCGCTAGAAACTACTATGTATTCAGCGTTTGTTTTTAACAAGTGTCAAAATTGAGCTCGCGTGTTCTGTAACAAATGTGTCCCCCCGCCTTTAATCTTATGAAATAATGTGTAGTAATTATGAGTGACTGGATTCATGTTCAAATTAATAAATTGTGACGGACGTTGGAATTAGTAAAATCGCTAATTTGTGACTGTCGGGTAGTGGCATGTTTTTTAAGATCAATGCCAAGTTTCAAGTCGTACGCAAAATTTAATTTGTCACCAATTAGGTGTATGACTCAGATTTTGTGCAAATAAAATATAAATATTTTTCAAGTCATAAACTACAGTTTATTTTAAATATTCAAAAGAGTTTTGCTTTTCTAGTTGCAACCGGAACAAGAGTCCTCATTCCTCAGTCAAAACAGCCAGTTCGAAAGCAAAAAATAAACTTTAAAACTTTTACTGAAGAAAAAACTAGATTGAGTCGTTCTAAATGCGTTCCCGTCGCATATAAACGGCTGACAGATTACCTTGCCTACACACCGGGGTTAGCTTCACTGCGTTTATTTTCCGTTGAATTTATCAAAGTCAATGTTTAAGCTAATGACTGCTGCGTAAAGTCCATGTTTATGTAATGAGAACATCAACTCAACAACAACATTAAAAAAGGGCTTTGAGTTACTGAATCTGCCTTTCTTCCGCCATTTTATTTTATTTTCAAAACAGATGTCCTGCAATGAAATTTATCAGAAAATAAAGCAAAGTAAAGAAGTAAGAAAACATAGGTTTTTCTTAAATTTAAGAAAAAAACCTATGTTTTTCTTACTCCTCTGCTTTCACACACACACACACACACACACACACACAGAGAGAGAGAGAGTATTATTAACAAGAATAATGAATAACAAAGGTGCCAAGCAAAATGCAGGAATTTATTAAAAATTACTGAGTAGTGCTTGACTGTAGGTACTAATTTTAAAATTTCGGGAGCAATCGAGAATTAATGTGTTATACAATAACGTTTTAATAACTTTCAGGGGAAATACGAACGAGGGTAATCAGCACTAACCTCCTTGCTATGCTACCATTCCATAGACAATATTATTCATTCCCATATCAATTATTTGATCGATACTGCACACCTGGCCTTGAGTCTTGCGCATATAAATTATCAATGGCTTATTATGTCTGTTATGTGAACTAGGCTAAGCTATACTTAACATAACATCACGCATGTAGTCCTGAAGGTTTAGGCAGAAGTGTACCTACATGTAGACAACACTCAGGTAGGCAGGTTACACACACCACATCCACATTGCGTCAGTTATATTTTGAGTCCCATTTAATAGAGGTCAAATATTATCCAGACTCCGTGGCTGTTGTTGAAAAATGCCTTCTGGAAAAACGTTATGACACTTTGTCTAACTCAGGACTCGAACCAATTACCACCACATGCTCAGCAGTCGCGCTTGCGACCACTCGACCATTGAGGCCGAGCCTAAGCTAATAGTTTCAAATGAATTGGACTAGTTAAGTGTTTATGTTATAATGACGGAGAATACATTTAATAGGTGTTTTGCTATAGGGGCCGATCGATAGAAAATGCTATTGTTTGCACCGTAAACATATAGTGTGGATAAAAAAACTGAAATAAAGTTCTACTTTGAACTCATTTTTAATCATAGTCATTTATCAGCAGCCATATTTTGACTGTGTTAAGGATGATATGGAAAAAAATAAAGTGTCTGATGAGATTACGATTAAAAGAGAAGTATGGAAGAAGAAGACATGCTGCGACGACCCGAAATTAATTGGGAATGATGATGACATTGAATGGTTTTGGTAATTTCAGTCCTCGTACCATTGACTTATTTATTACTGCGTAAGGTCTGGGCGGATCGCAATTACAATGACGCCTCGAACTTGGTCCTAAAACGGTCTTTCCTAAGCCGAAGTGAACTAGTCCACGATCGGCTCTCTTTGGGTGCGGTCGTAAATTTGATTAAAAGCTTTATTTATGTTCTTTATACCTCGAAAATACCACGCCGCTTCTACAAGGTTACGTTAACGAGCAGACTACACCGATTCTCTGTATGGCGAACGCGTCGAGCAAATGTTCTGACGACCGTATCTTTAGTTTTTATATCAATGCCTCGTACAAACCAAGGTAAGATACTTTTCAAAATATTAATGTGACATCCAGCCTCATAGATAGGTGGACTGTGTCACAACCATAGATATAATAGCCGTGTAAACATTACATAAAAATATTACATTATTTGTATATCTACAAATTATGCTAAGTTACTTCATCTCAAAACAAACGTAATCAGTGCTAAGCTATAACAAAATACTCCCTAAGTTTTCCGGGTTCCGTGATAAAAATAAGGCTACATTTTCGTTGTGTTGCTGGCGTATGTTTTCTCACACTCACCATGCATGGCCCGGCCAGGGCCTGCAGTCTCTACAAAGATAGCGATCGCTTTACGACAAAATTCGGTCGCAAAGCTATAACGATGCGGATTTAAGTTGGTAGCTAATACCGGCGGGTCGCGTCCGGCTCACGTCCACCTTAAATCCGCACCTTAAATCACTTATCGACCGAATTTTGTCGTAAAGCGATCGCTATCTTTGTAGAGACTGCAGGCCCAGACCCGAGACAGCAATGCTTTTGCGTCGACGCCTCGACACGTTACATGGATTCTAATATGTGTGTTAGACCTGTAGTACAGGAGTTTGAAGGATTCGTGGAGTTAGTTTGATGTAGAAAATGCTTTGTTGACAGCTTCGTGAAGGGAAGAAGCGATCGCCACTGGAACAGGTCGCTCTCTTAATATCACAAATGATAATAAAAACAACTTACATAATCACTGATGATGAATATAATAAAAGAATATAATATCATAATGAATGATAATAAAAGGGCGAAACATACTGTGACTGGATGTATGGACGTGTACGAGGCACAAGGAGTTTGTAAACATCGTAGCAGGTGCCATTCTGTGGTTTCTGCCTACCCCATAAGAAACAGGTGTTAGATAGCTATGTATGTTACAGCCCGGTGCAAAAAAAACATCTCTATTTAAATATACACTTTTTTCTAGTCTAGCAACTTTTCTCCGTGTTCCTTTCACCGCGTGGCATGTTCCCGCTACCACAATAAACCGCGTGTCGACGTCGCGACACCATGACGTCGCCGCGACGCGTCGCAACGCTATTATACTTCGACACGTTCCGACGTCGCGCGATTCTAACACGACGTGTGAAAGGTATGTTGCAAGATTGTAAACCGCTTTTGTTACTGTAAGACAATCGAGTTAATTTGATTCACAAGTGCTCTGATATCTTCGCTTTGCAGTTTCATTTATCGTGTTATTAGCACTTGGTGCTGTTTTTGCTTGTTTTCGCGCTAAAAATAATGTTGTACAGATGTCATTCAAAGACAGGAACTGAGTGAGAATAAAGGTTATTCTGTATTAAGAATGTCTATCAATGTCACAAAAAGACTGATGAATATAAATGTTGATAGATGGAGAAGAAGAGGAAGACTAAGAAAACGATTAATGGAGAAATAGTATGAAAGAAAAGCAAATATGATAGCGTGACGGTTGACAGAGGAGAATGAAAGAAAAAAAATCGAAATGTGTGCTGCGACACATAGTAGAAGTGAAACTTCAACGGACTAGTGCAAAAACGAATCGGAATGGACGAGTGGAAAAACGAATCGCAACGGACAAGTGGAAAAACGAATCGCAACGGACAAGTGGAAAAACGAATCGCAACGAACAAGTGGAAAAACGAATCACAACAAAATTTTAACTTGAAGTTTTACGGACAGGTTTTCAAAACAAGTAGGTACATTAACAATCAGCCCGTAAAACTTAAATTTAAAATCTTGTTGCGATTCGTTTTTCCACTTGTCCGTTGCGATTCGTTTTTCCACTTGTCCGTTGCGAATCGTTTTGCTCCGACCCCAAATAACATGGGACAAAGGCAATAAGATGATGATGTGGTGAAGGTGACAGCGGGGTTGACTCCTCCAGGTCATTATTCTGATAGATATAATATGATGGAGCCATTAAAAAGCTCACTAAGATTATAAATTAAGAACTAAGTCTCTACGTTTAGCTTGACCCAGTCTAGCTTTAATTATTTAGTAATAATAAACATAATCAATTTATAAGTTTCTACTCTGACATTATTTTAAGGGTATAATTTAGACGGCCACCAAAAATATTTTAAAGACTCTAAGCCTAGGCACCAAATAAAATTTTTGGTTCCTAAAATGTATCAACGGTCACCAAATTCTATCCAACTCAAAGATTAATATTACTACCAATTTTTAGGGGCGGCATGGGCACCGGGCCGTAGGCCGACGAAGAAGGCCGGCGGAGGCCCGGCACTTCGGGGACAGAAGATATTAGTGTTATTTAATATGCGAGCGAAGCGAGCGCGCGTTGAAAAAGCTTTTGCTGTAGGCGACGTACGTTCGACGTATTTGGTGACCATTAATCCATTTTGGTAACCGTTTTTTGGTTGCGAAATAGGTACTTTTTTGGGCGGTGTTTAAACACAAGCCTTATTTTAATTGCAAAGGTTTACCAAAATACTGCACAGACTTTTACAAAACATCAACATAATTTTGGTAAAAGGAATTCTTCGAGTGTAAACATACGTTTTATTTTATTAGTGCCTGTAGCAAAAGTTTCATAACGTGCAACGTACATAATTACGACGCAGCACGTTTGGACGAATGTTTCATTTTTAAACTTGCTGTTTTTTTTTTTCACTTTGATATGAGAAAATAACGTTTTAGGTACAATATTTCAAAACACTTTTGAAGTTTTGCAGGAATACTTGTCGGGATATTTTTTAGACCTGTTTGTACAGTAAATACGACAACAAAATGCTGATTTTGTGTTATCAGCCATTGTTATAAGGAGTAAACTATAAAGTTGATACTTCAAGCTAAGTAGCAAAGGAAAGCAGCAAAACTAAAATGAATTACCTTTTTTAATTAATTATTGTGAAAATGGTTACTTTCAATGAATTTTCCTAGGGTAAGTTACGGGTAGAACTGTGATACCTCACCCTTTGTGGTCATTTAGGATGTAACTCTCACACATTCTAAAGAAAAAGGTAATAAACAATGAGGTTGAAACAGAACAAGAAAAGTTAAAACATCGTAAGCGTCCGTCATTGCATTAATGATATGATTTCTTTCCAATAATTATCTTAGGTATAATAAACAATAAAAATGTTTATTTTCTTCCACAAAAACACTTAAAACTAAAACTTAAAAATAGAAAAACCGGAATAATAAAGATAACAATGTATTATTTGTGGGAGACTGGTGCCTAAACTAAGCCGCAACTTGTATTTCAGGACACCAGGGACTCCCCCTACACCCGAAAAGGTCAACGTATAAATTACTTTTCTTTATTACACTCAACATACAAATCACTACATCACACTACCGCTCCTAGTCCCACGGTTATAATGACGCCGTTATAACTAACTAAAACCAGAACCTATATAATTTATCGATTAACAACACTATGGTGTGTTTCATAAAGCTTCAATTCTTACAACACAAAATCATAATAAAACACCAAAACACAACATAAATTACCTCAACAAAACATTTCGGGCCATCGATCCGCCAACACCTCGGGTTATTTTATAAAATAAAATAAAAATACCAGGTACATTCTCAAGCTGAGGATATTTATCATTTTTATCTGAAGTAGGTCAAGTACCAGCTGAGAACGTCATCCTACCTCATCGCGTAATCCCTGTATTTTTCATCTCAGCTCACCTACACGAATTTTAGTTTGTCTGAGAAAATTGAAATTGATTCCGTCCGTGTATTTTCTTTTTTCAGAAGCTGCTACCTGGAGGCTGGTGTTAATATCTTTGGCAAAGACGTTGAAATTAAATTAAATGGAGTTTAAATTCTGCTTTTTGTATCATGTCGTACTTTCGTTTCGTGATTAACTGTCTGACATCTTTATCAGGACCATAAAGCATAGAAGTTTAGATTATAATAAAAAAAGAAATGTTAAATGACTTAACATCTCGCCTTTAATCCTCGAAGGGTTGTGTAGAGGTGTACCTAATAGTACACTCACACTACGGCAGTTATGTTTAAGTCCCGTGTAATAGGGGACGAACTTTATTGCCGTTTAGTAATTTTAATTTTGAAATCGATGCATTTATATTACATTAACGGGCGCTGTCAGTGGAGACTGATCATCTTAGTTGCAATGGTTTATTTCATATTTTTTTTGTATGGCTACATAGTTCTTACATAATATACCACAACATGAATGATGTTACCTAGGTTTTGCAACAATATTCAGATTTTTTTAAAAGAGTGGCCAAGGAGTTTCTTGCTCATTCTTGGAGGAATGGCAAGTTATTATGCCTTGTGACTGTGACTGAAGCTTCGTTTTATTTGTTTTTCTGACATTCAAAAATGCCTGTAATGGTCTGATTGAAGTAAATGCTTTGAATTTGAGATTACACTGCGCGCTAGTGGTAATGTCTCAGCTAGTTAATGATTTATTTATCCCTATAATACTAGCATCTACGTGATGAGACCTTTTATTGTAGTAACCTTGAATTAAAATGTTTGAAATTAAAGCCTTTAAAACTTCAAAGCACAATTAATTTATTTCGCTAGAGTACTCTTTATTAAAATACAGACTAATTTTGAACTTAAGACGTGACCTGAATGACTTTGAAGAGCATCTACGCTAATATTATTAAGACGTTCGTAATTAAGCAAACGAATTATTAAAAAAAAACTTTAAAAGGGCAATATAATAACCGGCGCTCAGTTCGACCTTCAGATTAAACCTAGCTCACCTGACATACTGAGTTTCCGCACGTTACGCCATTGGTCCCTTTTTTTTTTTAGGCGTGTGGAAAAACATCAAATAACCCCTCCCGCTCTTGGGCAGAGCGAAAGGGAGTGTCAGACTTCTACTGACTACAAAACCACCCATGTTCCTTCTTAGCCATTGCGCCGAGGCCGCGGTATCTCTTTCGAACAACCCGCAGCCCTGACGGGGCGTCATTGGTCCCTTCGGTGGCCAATCTGACAAGTAGTCTTACCAAGGGGTATCATACTACCCAGTACTAACTGGGTTGTGGCGGTCAGATAGGCAGTCATGGAGCATCATCTGCCTAGCTTTTTTCCCAGCTATGTTAGGGTCGGCTTCCAGTCTAACCGGATGCAACTGAGTACCGGTATTTTGCATGGAGCGACTACCTATCTGACCTCCACAACCCAGTTAATACTAGAGCCAAAGCTCTATATATGGCAGCCGGGACCAACAGCTTAACGTGCTTTTCGAGGCACGGAGGAAACTCAGTATGTCGGGCGGTCACCCATCCACAGACCGACCTAGGCAAGCACAGCTTTACCTAAAGATCGACCCGAGTGGCAGTTCTTATTAAGCCACAAGCTCCTAGGCAGTCATGGAGCGCCATGTAAAATACTGGTATTGAGCTGCATCTGGTAAGACTGTAAGCCGATAGACAATTTTTAACTTGGCTGTCTTTGAGCGCTGCAGAGACAAACTGTGCGAGGAGCAATACTGAGAATTGTATTTATTGAATACGTAAAAGGCGACTAAGGGACTTACCAGACCCGTCGGGGCTGCGGGTTGTTCGCAAGAGATACCGCGGCCTCGACATGAAGGGCTAAGAAGGAACATGGGTGGTTTTTAGTCAGTAGAAGTCTGACACTCCCTTTCGCTCTGCCCAGAGTGGGAGGGGTTATTTGATGATTTCCCACCCCCAAAAAAAAAAAAGGAACTTACCAGAGAATGGGCAGCAGCGTTCTCTGTGCCTTAGTAACAACCATACTGCGATCGCCAACCCGCCTGCCAAGCGTGGCGATTATGGCAAATCGCCCCGCCGGGGGAGGCCTATGCCCAGCAGTGGACGTCTTTTGGCTAAGATGATGATAATGAAAAAAATTTCTAGTAAAAACTAGACTCCTTGATCTTTAACCCTCCTCATTTTCCTTCAAATTGAAGAAAATGTTTGTAGTTTCAAACACGGAGAGGTAAGGTTTACGACCTGTGCAAATTGCAATACTTGTGATTATAATATTGACAATATTGAGGCACGACCTTTGCGGACTGGCAGTCGCTTTTACTTAGAATCTTGATTCCAGTTCAAAACTCGTATTTTGGATTCAGTCAATTTTGGATGCGATAGTAATTCTCTAGTATGAAATATTAATGAAAGCATTGCATCAAGTTAAAGTAGGTTATCCAAGGGATATTTTTCTTTCTCTTTCTTATTTTATGCGTACTATATACTACTATATTACTGGACATATAAATTACATACGTACGCACGACGACTTATCAAGCAATGCAAATCCAAACTAATCTGATCTCTTAATGCACGGAAAGCTCATACAAAACGAGATCAGAGTATACTGGATACAATAAGATCGATGTGTCGCCGTGTAGGTTACTCCCAATTCGTTAAATCATCGCCCTATTCTGTCAATTTGAAACGATTGAAAGAACTCTTTCAGATTGGTTTGAACGATGTTTTAAATTGGTTTATATTAGCGCCAAATTATTAACTGTTTTTGTTAGTCAAACGAAGTACCTATATTAGAATTCTTTATTAGTTAAGGTCTATACCTATAGCTTTCCTACGCATATCAATTTTTTTCCACTATCTAACACGTGGTGGTCCTTACAAGCATAAAAGCTTAGCGGACCCTTATTTAACCTAATATTCTTTGAGATATTAGGGTTTCTGAAATGGCTGCTTGTAATGGGGGCTTGCATGAGCAATGGTAGTCTAGTCGTGTGACTGTCGGACTGGTCTTAATTTCGAACTCAAGGCACGCACCTCTTCAAAGAGATGTCGGGGCTGCAGGTTGTTCGAAAGAGATACCGCGACCTCGGACACAAAGGGCTAAGAAGGAACATTAGCGGTTTTTAGTCAGTAGAAGTCTGACACTCCCTACCGTTCTGCCCTGCCTTTTTAATTTTAATGTAGCCAGTGACACTCGCGCCATCAAGACGAATCTAACGACGTATATTTTATTCAAATCCCTTCATCCGTTTAGGAGTTATGAGGGAACAAAGAAACGGACATACATGCATACATACATACACGTCAAACACATAACCCTCCTTTTGGGCTTCGCCGCAGTCGGGTAAAAAGAATGCAAGATAGATCCGTTCTCATCTCTCACACAGAGAACGTCCGTCGCCCCGGCCGCTGTTGACGCAAACTGATATATTTGTTCTAGAACATTCATTTTCCCCACAGGACAGTTTATTAACTACGAATACACCTAGGTATATCTAGTTTTTATTATTTGCTTAAGTAGTTCGTAGAACAGACTGCAAACTGCATGTAGACTTAAGTACTGCTGAACTCGTGTTATTTGCTCATACAGTTCGTATCTGCAGTTTTATGCACTTTATTTTTTTTCGTTTTTCTTGTGTTGAATGGCAAATTTTTCGATATAGCAGAGGTGTGCCTAACAGTACTCCCACAGAATTATGTTTAATAATTAAAGAAATTAGTCATTATAGTTTTTACCTGACTGCGATGAAGTCTAAAAGTAGGGTGTCATTGATAAATTCATTTCTTGAAAATAAATGTGCTTAAAATATTATACGTTTACAAGTCTCCTTCCAATAGGTCTAGTTTTATTTTCACGGAACCATTAAATTCCAAGTTAATCCTTGAGGACCTGACAGCCGTGATTTACAACGAATTATAACTGCACAATAACTGTAACCAATTACTGTAGTGGCCAATTAGTGTAAAGTGGACCGTTTGTTGTGAGTATTGGTATAATTTATAGCCAGCAATAAGACTGGACACAAAACCACACGAACCTCCTTTGAACCCCACAACAAAGAGTGGTGCAAACTTTTTACATCGATCGTTCCTTTTAGCTCGCCCCTCTTGCATGGTATCTATTTGTACAAATCTAGTGAATTTTAGATGTAGCTCTTTGCTTACCCCTTTAAGGAATACAAGGGTCATCATTTGCCTTTTGCCAACTATGTTAGTGTCAACTTTTAGTTCAGACCGAATGCAGTTGAATACCATTATTTTACGTAGAGCCACTGCCTATTATAAATATATACCCTCCACAATTCAGTTACTACTGGGTTATACGATACGCCTTAAGTTACACTGTTGGCCCGACTTACGGGCACTGTAACGACTGGCAAAGATCTACACTCGACAGCTGAGACCAACGACTTAGCGTGCTTTCTGAGGCAATTAACAAACGGTTTGTAAATTGGTGCTCACCCATCCACGGACCAATACAGGCAAGCCCGGCTTAACCTGAAGATTGACCCCAAAGCGGGTGTTATTGACCACAAGCTGCTCTAGAGAATACATGGACGAAAGATGATTTTTTTTGTGCTTGTTTTGAATGATGATGCACTAAACGTAACTTTTCTTTTTTTTGTGTTATTTTTTGTTCCTGTACAATATCTATGTGGATATAGCTATAGTTTAATTTAATTTAACTTTTAATTTAATTGTTCTTTGTTTTGTGTTTTATAGCATCGTATTGGATGATTCCGTAATGTTGCTATAATTAGTGATATAAACAAATAAAATGCTTTACCCTCTCTTTTTTGTTTTTTTTTTTTGGCAGGTGGAAAATCATCAAATAACCCCTCCCGCTCTTGGGCAGAGCGAAAGGGAGTGTCAGACTTCTTTCTACTGACTAAAAACCACCCATGTTCCTTCTTAGCCCTTCATGTCGAGGCCGCGGTATCTCTTGCGAACAACCCGCAGCCCCGACCGGATGCTTTACCCTCCTCAGTCGAGTAAAAAGCAGTCCATTTACCAAACGCTATCAAACGCAACCAATTAAGTAAAACATCGACTCGATTGTCAATACATCTCGATTGACCAGACAACTTCAATAATTCGAGTTAGCACACCTCTATTAATAACACGGGCAGCTCTAGAGCATTTGTTACAACAAGAAATTGGAGAGAGGGGATGTCTTCATTCGTTCGTGCTCCCATGAGGCCATTATTTGAAAATAATTCGGTTTAGGTAGAACATCGTTAGGCCGAAGGTATTAACTGATAATTTTATGGCATTACGGTGAGGCAGATGGTTTAATGAGGTAATTTGGGATCTGTTATGTTCTTAAGTACTCTTTGGTAAGTTATTTAATTGCAGGGTTCAGCAATTAATGAGTATTGGAATAGCAGTCTGTTGGAGGCGAGTGTTTTAAGTTAGTAGTCGTCTAAAGCTTTCAGAGGTCAATATAATTAGCAAGCCAATGGATATAGTAGTTCAACAGTGTCTTTTTCTTGATCTTATGGTAACTTGATATGACTGCGGGTTGTTCGCAAGAGATACTGCGGCCTCGACATAAAGGGCTAAGAAGGAACATGGGTGGTTTTTAGTCAGTATAAGTCTGACACTCCCTTTCGCTCTGCC